>CP139506.1:19054781-19390481 GCA_021014915.2 Artemisia tridentata subsp. tridentata | reverse complement strand
AACGAAATAGTCACGCATTAGAGTTTCTTGAGCTTCTTCCCGAAACCGCTCGATATAGGTGCGGGTTTCTTTCGTGCTTGCCGTGTCTTCTTCGAGCGACTCAACCACGGAGCACAAAAAAGGTATCGTACTACCCGTGGATAAGTCCGGTAAGATAGGCGGCATCGATAACTCGGACGAAGAGGAAGAAGAAGATGATGATGATGATGATGACATTTTTTGATAAAAAGGTTGTGTTACCAAAAAAATTTTTGCTACGCTCCACCTCAACGGATACAAAATATATTTCATTTTCTACCCTCAAACATTCATATGACCGTTGATAATTTCGTTCCACGTTGCGAGTTCACAGCTCGCAAACTCAACCCGCAAGGCTAACCCGCTGCAGCGGCATCGGTGTTCCATTTGAGCTCGCCAGCTCGCCTCCAAGCCCGCTGCTCCACTCCTTCCTCCCTAAAGAAAAGAAAAAGGGGGAAAATTAAGTAAACTATTTATAGAAAAAAAGTTCAAAGTGAAAAAGTAAAAAAATTAAGTAAACTATTTATAGAATAAACTTTTATTATTATTTTTGGTTATAACCCATCTTATTTTTCATTCAGTTTAAATAGTGTTAGTGTTTAATCAATGTTTTGAAAACCGGGTCTCTATCGACCCGATCGAGTCACCGGGTTACCGGTTCGACCACCGGGTCAACCCGGTCTTCTAAAAAAATTAAATTTATATATATTTGGAATGACGCAAAAAAAAAATATGTATATCTAGAAAACCGGGTTCATCCGGGTCACTTCAACCCGGTAGGTCTAATTGGGTTTCGAAAATATAAAAACCGGTTTAATTTGACCCGTTTTTTCAACCGGAACCGGTTAAACCGGTGAAACTGGCCGGGTCGAACCGGGTTATTTTTCGTTTATAACCTATAAACTTTTTTTTTATCACTACAAATATCTGCCGCTATAAAATACTGTTGCTATACATGAATACTCGTCTATGAATTCAAATGGTTATATTTCAAGTGTACATCATCAATAATTCAATACACTTATGAGTTTTGTTGGAAGTTGGAAGTTTGGAACATCTCAGAAATCGGGCATTAATTTGTTTTTAGTAAACTAAACCATTATTTGAAAATTGACCCACCTAAAACTTTTTTTAGATCGAATTCATTTAATTAAGTTGGTGCTTGATACATGAGTAAGACGATTATTTGATTTTTTAAGTCTATAATTTAAACAAAACCACATTTAACTATTGTTGTGTCGGTGTTTAAGCATGTATTATCCCAACGCAATTCTTTACACTGAAAAATTAAGAGATTACAAGAAAATTAACAAAACACTTAACTAAACTAGAAGTATATATAATTATATATTATATATGAACAAGTGAACAACAACTAACATGCTGAACCTAAACACAAAAAGTACAAAACCAAACTACCTTTTTCCTTTTCTTTTTTCTTTAAAATCTTTAACAATTTTATTTAAAATTTAAAAATTTAAAAATTTAGTATGTTGTAAAACTAAAATGCTCTTACTTTTAAAATTAAATACAATTTATTAAATATTTAAATACTTGATTACAATTTAAATCATTAATTTTCTTAGTTCTTAGTTACTCCATACTCATGTATACAAAAAAGAATACACCCACAAACTAACGCTACTATACATTATCGACGCTATACACGTCAGGGTGTGTTTGTTAAAATTAGCATTGAGCAGTAGCTATAAGCACAAGTTGTGAGTAGTAACCACCGCTCACCGCTCATCACTTCCTAAACATATCTAAAAAAATAGCTCCGCACCCCTCCGCGGCACCCTCTTATATAAACAAGTGAAAAACAACTAACATGCTGAACCAAAACAAAAAGTACAAAACCAAACTACCTTTTTCCTTAAAATCTTTTAGATGATCAAATCCAATAAAAACAACCTAAACCCTTTGCTCCATCTTCTCCCCCAAAAATTTCACTAACTTAAACTCACCCATAAAACAACCCTTTCTTCACATTTTCAACACATAATTTAGTCCCACAATTCACCATATTGAAACTGGATCCATCTAATTAACCACATTTCCAAACTGGGTTTTGCTCCAATTTTGGTAATTTGCATCTTTTGTTCCTCAATTTTGACTTTTTTATGGGAAGTCAAAGGGTTTAATGCTTGGAAACAAGGTGAAATTGGGTGAAACTGAGCTCAGTTTTGAGATGGGTTTCTTGTAAAATGGTAATGGGTTTTGTTTATTTTGGTTAATTTTAAGTGGTTATGAAGTTATGTTAAGTTTTGTGTTAATTTATGCTTAAATATTGCATTTTTAAGGTGTAGGTTATGTTAAATTGTGATAAAGGTGCAAACTTTAAGTTTAATGGTGGAAAAAATGGTGAATTTATCGGTTAGTTGTGACATTTCAGGATTGTAATGGAGTTTCGAGGGGTCATTTTGTGGCGAATTTGAGTTTTATGGGAGAATAGTGGTTTTTTTGTGGTAGAGGGATATTTGGGGCAGGAAAATGGCGCCGTCGCCTGCGTTGAGGCGTTCTCCGGGGAGGGAACCGAGAGTGGATAATCACAAAAGAGGGCGTAGTTTCGAGAGTGGAGAAGTATGTTTGAAACAAAGAGACGATGATCTTGCTTTGTTTAACGAGGTGCAAAGTAGAGGAAAAGATAATTTCTTACTCGAGGGCAACAACGATTTCGAAGACATTTTCAGTATGGTTTATGCTTTAGTATGTTTACGTGTGCTGTTTGGCATTGCATTTTGAAAGTGATTATACGATTTTATTGTAAAACACTCAAACTACTGATTTTTTGAATATCAAAACTTTAAGCACTATAAACAGTTAATCATATTTAAAACGCAATGTCAAACAAGTTATATATAGAAACAACATGTTTGTAGATTTCTAGTATGTTTATGAAAAAACGTAGTAAGATATTTGTTGTGTTTTTGCAGCAAATAAGTTGCGGCATTTTTCAGATAACAAACTCGGGATAAACATTCCTGCTCGAGGAGAAAGTAGTGATCTTCTCCATGCAGAAGATGAGAAGAATGATTATGAATGGTGGGTAGTTATTTTGCTTGTCAAGCTCTTTGCAAAAATATCTAGAAATGAAAAAAAAAAATCATTTTTGATAAAAAAAATAATAATAATAATAATTTTTGGTTCTTTGCGTCTAATTTTATTTACGAACTTGCAGGTTATTAACTCCTCCTGACACACCTTTGTTTCGCTCATTGGACGATGAAGCACCACGAGTTGATGTACAAAGGGGTAGACCTCGAACTCAACCGATTTCAATATCCAGATCGTCGACTGTAAGTTGTATATGTTAGTTTGCCTCTTTTACTATCATATCCTTTTTAAATAAAGGTCATCGTCTATATAAGTATATAACACATAACAGTATGCCTTGTGTTTAAAGAAACCTTAGTTCATGCGAAAGTGAAAATATCGAATGCTACAGTCTGCAAAAATATTCGGTTTAGGGCAAAACTTACCCAGTACAACACCTTTTTGTAGAGTTGGCTGGATCGGCAGTCGGGCTACAACGTTTTATGTAGATCGCGTCATTTTTATTATTGGTTGAAATAGGTTGGATCGGGTTAAGATGACCTGCCAACACTTTTTGTCGTTTTTAGAACTTTTTCTTATAAATAAATATCACGTTATTTATGATTAAAAATTAACATAATTACAGGAATAATTTGAATCACCCATTCATATGTATATGGACTAGAAATGGTACCTATTTTATATTTTTATTTGGTATTTACATTTCCACAGTTTCGTCCTATAAATCCTGAAATATGTATTTTAGATAGAGAAGAGCCAAAGAAGCAGTAGAGGCAGTGCTAGCCCAAACCGTGTGAGCGTATCTCCTCAACCTCTTAACAGCACTTTTGAGGGTAGAGGTCGAGCATCTTCAGCACCTAGTGCTAGTTCATCTACTCATATAAAACCTGCCACAACATCACTTAGAAAATCTTCACCATCTCGCAAACCCTCATCACCTGTCCCACGTTCTTCCACTCCCACTAACCCACGAAGATTGAGCACATGTTCTACCGGTTCCACGAGTTCAAGGGGTAGTAGAGGAAGTTCACCTTCACCAAAAATAAACGCTTGGCAATCCACTCCCGGTTTTTCAACCGAGGTCCCACCGAATCTCCGGACCTCATTGGAGGACAGACCTGCATCATATGTACGTGGGTCCTCACCAGCTTCAAGAAATAGTCGACAGTCAATGTCACCAACGGCTTCTAGAAGCATTAGTTCATCTCATAGTAAAGGTTCGGTTGGGTCTTCTGTTGATGATGATATGGAATCTTTTTCGTCTGCTCTTGTTGCTAGTAGACAACGGTTGAATTTAAGACGAGGTGGTGGCTTTCAGAATAATAATAATAAGCCGTGTAGAACGGTTTCTTCTAGTTCGGCTCCCAAAAGATCGTTCGACCTTGCACTTAGGCAAATGGTATCTTACTATTTATTTCATTAAAGTAGGTTCTTTTGTTTGATAAATGATGAATTTGCTATTATAACAAAAGTCGTAGTAGTTATATTTCATTTTAAGTCTTGCTGAATATTTTGTTTTCCTTATGTAGGATCATAAAAAGGGTCCTCAAAATATGTTCAGACCGCTCCTATCTAGTGTCCCGAGTTCAACAATTCATGTCGGGTTATCTATGAATTCCTCGGTGGCAACTAGTAGTAATGCTAGTTCCGGGATCAGGGCGCACAATGCCAAAACAAGCCACAACGATGCAACTAGTGGGTATGTAAAGATGCAAGGTTGTGATGTCGATGATGATGAAGTGTTTGTGATCGAGAAAGATGATGCTTTAAATGATGGATCTCACAATGCGCCTTTGCATCCTGCAACTCTATTACTTTGTTCCCAGTGTGGTTGTGAGTACTCTCCTATTGGACTAGCGGAAACCGACACTAATCTGTGTGAAGATTGTGTAGGGTCGCACTCAACTATGATCATCACTGAGAAGGAGGGTGTACACGATGATTTAGTTGAAGACGGTCACTTATTATCAGAAGAATGTGAGGCGAAGAAAGTCAACCATGTTGACTTTCCCCATTTCAAGGTTGAATCTGTAGAAGGTGCGGGCTCACCTATAACTGCCGTTGACAAGGTGAGTGTAGCTGAAGTCAAAGCACAATCTAGTCAACACGATGATTTAGTTAAAGATGGTCACTTTTTATCAGAAGAATGTGAAGCGAAAAAAGTCAACCATGAAATGGCTGACTTTACTAATTCCAAGGTTGAATCTTTAGAAGGTGCTTACTCACCTTTGACTATCATTGACCAGGTAGGTGCAGTTGAAGTTAAAGTACAATCTGGAAAACACGATGATGTGGATGAGGACGTTCTGTTGTCATCAGAAAGTTCTTTATCCCTGTCACAGTCGGAAAAATATGAGGGGAAGAAAGTCAACCATGAAATGGTTAACTTTTCGAAGTCAAAGGTTGAGTCTTTAGGTGCGGGAATTTCTATACTGCTGAAAAGATCTAGTATAAAAGGTGCGGTTGTTAGAAACACAAACTTTTCAGCAAGTAGCATGTCGTATGATGATCTTTCGTATGTTAGAGACACTACGATTAGTATGAGAAGCGTGTCAGCTTCGTCTTCTGTTGACCTTGGAGTCAACAAACAATCCGATACCCGTTTCCAACGTCGATTGAGTAGCACGAAATCAGAAATAGAAAGTTACAAGTACGACCAAATTGCAAAGCATCAACGCAGTGGATCATCGTTCGACTTATTTGAGAAAATTGCTCAAGAAAATAATGAAAAGAATGAGACGTGTAGTGAAAAAGATGATGCAAATAGCTTTCAGGCGACATTGAATCAAACCCATGTTGAAGAAGCTGCTGAATTTCAGAAAGCCGAAGACATGGGACCAGATGATACTAATGCTTTAGAGAGTCGTACTTATGAGAACGCTAGCACTGATGTAGCTGAACTTCTATTGGATGCAATACCAGAAGGCGAATGTGATCAAATGGGTCAAGCTTCCGCTGCTTCAAAATGCGACGACAACAGTTCATTACTAGAAGAATTGCAGGACGTTCTTTCTAGTCACCCAAGCAACATTATTGGTACGTATTTCATGATTTATAACTATTCCAAATGTTTTACTTTATGTGAACGAGTTCCAAAATGCAAATCCAGTCCGATATGTATTAGCAGTTTTGCACCTTTAGCGTGCGTACTTATACACTAAGGCTCTTTTATTGCAGAAGAGTCAATCGTATTGGTTGAACAAAAAGGACTTAAACGAAGAAGTTTGACGCTAGAAGAAGCAACCGACACAATACTCTTTTGCAGTTCGATAGTCCACAGTTTAGCACGTAATGCTGCAACGATAGCCATTGAGAAGGAAAATGCTATTGACCCGTTGGATGAATACGGATCTTGGCCACTTATTCCAGCCATACGAAAATCAGATCTGCATAAATCCGAGTATCAAAGCCACAACACAACCAAACGCTCATCACAGTCCCATAAACCTAAGCAGGAAAAGGAGCCCAGAGACATTTACAAAACCGAAACCGAAGGTAAAACCGAGATACCGGGAACCCGTATAGTCGGGTTTCGAGATTTGGATAACGGAGAGAGTAAGAAACCTCCAATGCTCGAGTCTAAATGCAACTGCATAATAATGTGATAATCTTGATCCACATATCTTTAGGTTCCCACGCTATTTACTTAAACCCTCTACCATGAAAGTTGTACATTCTCGTGCACTATTACTACTTGTACCCTGCGCAGTGAAAGATGTGCCTTGACGAGAAATATTTCTGCAGTTATTTGCACGTCATCGTCATACATTGTACATTGCTTGGTTTCCACTTGGGTAAAGCATTGTAAAGGTCCAGTCTTTATCAGTAATTTGACGGGTAGTAGTATTCTTATACGGGTCGGTGGTGTTATCCTTATATAGGTATAATCAAGTAGCCCTTCATTCTTTTTCTCGTGCAGTCATTGATTCACACGAGTTATATGTTAGCTGTGTTTGTACATTCGAAATGTGGTTAGCGTTGCGATATTTGTGATCTATTGAGATGAAAATATTAATAAGTTCCTCTTTTTTGTTTATTTATTGGTTAATTAGTATATATGGATTTGTTGTGAGGTGAGATGAGTAAATGAAACGAGATAACTTGCGAGCTACTTGTAATCAAGTCGATTCAAACGAGTTGGGCTTGAGCTCAAGCTACTTGAGTAGACTTTCAAGTTTCAATTTAAGTTCAAGCTTTACAATATGGCCCGTGAGGCTGTTCGAGCTTCAAAATACTTGGCCAGTGAGGGTCGCGGCATTATGGAATGGAGACAAGCTTTACATATAGAATATTTATAGAGTTTGTTGAACTTGAAATGTAGATCGATTGATTTCGGGTCGAATGTTGGACTTTAGTTTTAGAAGGTGAGCTGAACTCGAACTTTCAAAGCTCAGTCAGCTTTAGTTGAGTTTCAAGCCGAGTTTATGTACTAAAGTTAAGTGTCTTGCATTGCCTTTTGAAATGCTTTCAAGTTTTAAGTAGATAAAAATAAAACTACTACTAGTAATTAGTTACTAGTGTTTAGTTGTACTTATTTGAGGTGATTTTTAGCTTATTGCATTATAAGCTTACGCTAAGTTACTTCAAACAAATGCAACAACCATTTATAAGCTTAGCGAAAACTTTTTCTTAAAGACAACTTTATCTCACATGTCTTATACATGACTTGAATTCACAATTATGTGGTTATAGAGCATTCTCACACAATATAGAGTACCTTCTAATTCTTTTTTTGGAAAGGCAGAGTACTTTCTAATTCTATTTGTTACAGTTTGTCATTTTTTTTTTTTTTTTTTTTTTAAGCTATTGAATTTACTAGTGTAGATTATTAATTTCTTAGGGTTTAAGAAATCAAGAGTAGTAAAACTAGTGGTTAAAATAATGTAAGAATTAAAAGTTCTTATTGTTAACTTCTGTTACAAAAAAAAATGTGATTTTGAAATTCTTGTTAAAGAGTGATTAGGTTTAAGACATAAGTTTCTTTAGTTTATTTACTCCGTAATAATTAATACTATATAGTTATTCACCTTTCTTTCGAGATTGTCAGCAGTAACAGAAAGCTGTTTGTTTTGATAAAGTATTTGGCAACATAACTGTATAGTCATAATTAGTAAGTGAAAATGTTAGTTGCTTGTAAATGCTACTATAAGTAACATTTTGATTTGAAGCGTTTAAAAAAATAGAAACGCTAGTTGTTTGTTTTCAAACAAGCATTTTGTGCAAAACGTTAACCGGTTGTTGCTAGTTATTTCAAAACGCTTTTAACGCTTGGTACCAAACATACTCTATAATTACAACTACAACTAAGTTAATAAACGTTTTTATAAAAAGATACATCTACTCCTCACAACTATTACTTATACCCAAGCCCGGATTTAGGGGTGTGCAACATGAGCATTGCACAGGGCCCACTTCCTTGCAGGGCACCAAAATTTTGTATAGTTTTATTAAAGATAAGCCCACTTTCCAAATTCTATTCAAGTCCAAGTTTTTTTTACTCATTTGTAACATACAAACTGACAAAAATCACTTCCCAAATCGTGTCCTTGTGACAGTAAATGCATCTATAAGAGCATGGGGTGCAATGGCTAAGCAAAGTTACTTATTCGGGCCTTACGGGGTGCCACGTCAGCATGACATACCACAACTAACAACCCCCTCCCTAATAACAAACCACAACTTACTCATTTGAGCCCACCACTATATATTTTTATTTCTTTTATTCAAATACCCAAAAATAAACTAAATTCATTTCATTAAAATAAAAATACAATACATCAAATAATATAAACAATACAAATAACATTAAAAAAAAAAAAAAAAAAAAAAAAAAAAAACATTTGCCACTATATCTTCGGCCCACTTCCACTTTGCCAGCGTTTTAATATTCCCATGTCTTCTTCCCATGGCTTCTTCTTCGTCCGCCTACACACAGTCACACATAGTGACATAACACAATTGAAAAACAAAAAATATCCGTTTGAAACAATAACTTTTGCAATTAAATAATGGAAAATAACGTTGGTTTGTCAGAGTTTTTGCTCGTTGTGCAGGCGAGTAGCTTGCGTTCAGCGAAGGACGGCGAGGGCCTGTGGTGCAGCGGCGAGCCATGAAGAGGCTCCACGTCAGCCACGGCGAACCTCACGAAGAGCTGCACCCCCTGCTCTAACCTTAAAAGATAGGTATTTTTTTTATTACTTAATTGTTTTATGCTTTTTATTCTTTACAAATTACGTCTATCCTCTTGGCCTATAATTCCTTTTTCCGAAGCAGTTGTTTCCGAAGCAGTCTATTATTTATTACTTTTAGGGCCCTTGTTTTAGAAGTGCGGTTATGGACTGGTTTTTCCTTTTAGAATTATGCATATGAAAAACCTAGTAGTCTATTATTTATCAAATGTCTATTAATTGTTTTAAAAGCAACTAATTTTAATTGTTAAGATGATGGGAAGATCCAAGATTGAATGTAAATAATATATATGCTAGACATTCATAAGTTTTGAGGAATTAAACCTCGAAATATACTAATTTGCCCCTTTTTTTTTAATATTTTTCTCACATGTTTCAACATTATCAATTTAAAAAAAAAAAAAAGATATATATATATATATATATATATATTCAAAGTATTTGTGTTTAAAGGGCCAAATTTTTTTAAAACTGAACAGGGCACCCAAAATCCATGGGACGGCTATACCTACTGCTACTACAACTTACATTTTTGGGGCTTCCAACTGGTACAGTTTACATTAGATCTAAAGATGTGATTGATGCATTTAAAAAATTAATTGGTGGAAAATGATGAAAGTGAAAAAGTACATAACACTTGTCAATAAATAAATAAAGTAGGTCTATTAACAGATCTCATTGTTAAGATTAAGGTTTTCAAGATCGAGATCCTACTTAGGATCGAATTCGTCTTTGCAAGATCGAGATCGTAAGATCGTATTGAGATCTTAAAATCCTACCATAATATTATTTTGTTAACAGTCTTTGTATTATTATACAAATCTATAAATTATTATATATCATAAACACAAAATTACATAAATGTTTCATAAAAATGTTGTCATAAATTATGATTATGAAATGTTTAAGAAGGTTAACATGTTTTTTTTAAATTCTACAAAACACAATCAATAAATTTGTAATTTTTTAATCAATAAATTTGTAATTTTTTAGTTTGTGGTTTGAGAAAAGTAAGATCAGATCGGAGTAGATCTTAAGATCATATGATCAAGATCGGGATCCTATAAGATCTTAAGCTTGTTATCATCCTACGTAGGATCTGGATCATTTTTGTTTCGTAGAATCGTAAAATTTTAAGATCTTAGTATCAGGATTTGATATGATATTAAGGACTATGATAAAAAATGATAAAAAAACACAAATAAAGACTTTCCCTCCCAACAAAAAAGAAGCGGGAAACGATTACACCCCCGACCTCAAAAACACACGCCCCCATTTCCTTTACTCACCGGCGCACTTCTCCGATGAACTCCTCCCCAAATTCAGATTCCGACACATCCCACATCTCCTCAACACCGCCACGTCATCATCACCACAAACCCACGTCAGCATCATCACCACCACCACATCACACTCTCCTTTTATCTCACAAACAACGCCTTAAAAACCCAAATTCAAAACCTAATAGTAAATCTTCTTCCTCACGCCCTGTTATCAAAATTAAACCCAACAAAAAAACCACCAAACCCAAACCTGACCCGGTTCTCACCCGACCCGACCCGGTTGCTGTCAACCCAGATGGCCACCCAGTTGACAGAAGCAGTTTTGATGGCAGAGAATCCGACCCGGGTGTCAAAGGACCCGACCCGGTTGGTAGAGGTAAAAGTGGTTTTGATGTGATAGGATCTGACCCGGTTGATGTTAAGTTACCGTTTAGTATTCGTCGGTTAAGCGGCGGTTGTGATAATGTTGTTGGAACTAATGATAGTGTTGTTGGTGGATCGGGTGTTGCCAGATTCGCCTCGTTTGCCAAGTTGCGTAAACCTAGCTTAAATTTCGAGTCGAATGATGTAGGAAAAGTTGAGAGTACTAGTTTAGATGGCGGAAATGTGATAGGAGCAAATTCGGGCGGTTTTGAATTTGGAAATGAGAGCTTAAGTAGTGGCGAAAATTTGGGGAAAAGTGTTAGAAAACATCCGAATTTGATAGGAGCGAATTTGCGTGATTTTGGATGTGGAAATGATAGTGGTAGGAATTTAGGGAAAGTAGTGAGGAAGCCGCAAAATTTGATAGGGGGGTCGGTTATGCCTAATGCTCCGGTGTGCAAGCCGAAGGTAGTAAGTGAAGGGAATTTCGTGAGACTGAATATAAATGGACACGGAGGACGGAAAAAGTTTGGGGGGAATAAAGTTAGGAAAAGGAATCCAAACACGTATAACGGAAGTAAAAAGTCTTATAAAAGAAGTAAACGGAAGTTGAAAAGTGGAGGTGAAGAAGGAGTCGAAGAAAGGACTTTATGTGAAGAAGAAAGTTTGCGTTTCGAGGAGAATGAAGTTACAGAGAAAAAACGAGCTGATTTGGAAGTGGTCGAACAGGCGGTTTTGGATGTTAGAAATGATCCGTGTGATGAGAATTTGGTTAAGTTGTTGAAGTTGACACACGGGTATGAGTCTTTTAGAGACGGCCAGTTGGAAGCGATTAAGTTGATACTTGATGGGAAGTCGAGTATGGTGATTTTGCCGACTGGGGCTGGGAAGTCGCTTTGTTATCAGTTGCCGGCTTTGGTTTTGCAAGGGATGACACTTGTTATAAGTCCGTTGGTTGCGCTTATGTTTGATCAACTTAAACAGCTGCCACCCGTGATTCCGGGTGGTTTGTTATGTAGCAGTCAGGTATTATCAACACACGTGTTTTGTTTGTAATTTGTTCTCGTTCATTTTTAGTTAAAATTTAATATGCGTAATTTTGTATTTGTTACTGTGCTAGACGTTAGAAGAGAGTTCAGAAACACTTAGGCGGGTACAAGAAGGATCCTTAAAGGTTAATATCTTAAAAAGTTTAAATCTATTCAAACATTTAGTTTGTTAATTTTAGAGTTAAGATGCGTAGCTCGTGTTTCAGGTTCTTTTTGTATCTCCCGAGAGATTACTAAACGCAGAATTCACATCCATATTTTCCGCAACCTCACTCATTTCGCTTGTTGTGATTGATGAAGCCCACTGTATATCTGAATGGTGAGTTGACATAGGTGTTTGTTTGCATTTATGCCATAATGCATCTATTCTTGATATAATTTGCATTCATTGACAGGTCACATAACTTCCGCCCTTCGTATATGAGGCTGAGAGCATCTTTGCTTCGTGCTACTCTAGGAGTCGAGTGCATTCTTGCAATGACTGCAACTGCAACGACCAAAACGATGAATGATGTGATGTGCTCCCTCGAGATTCCTCCTACTAATCTTGTTCAAACAGCACAAGTTAGGGACAACTTGCAGTTGTCTGTATCTATGAGCGGAAATAGGCAAGTGAAACACGTTTACTATATGCTATGTATTCATATTATTAGATCATGTTCATGACCTTAGTTTGTCAACGAATTCAGAATGAAGGATTTGATGGCACTGATCAAGGCTCCACCTTACACAGAGGTTAAAAGCATCATAATTTACTGTAAATATCAGGTATGTACAATCTTCTATCATCTTTTACGCAGCATGTTTACCACCTAAGAAGTAAACATTCAACTTAACTTACGCTTACGTCCCGATTGTAAATGCAGTCAGAAACAGAGATGATTAGCAAGTTTTTATGTGACAGCAATATCCGGTCAAAGGTTAGTACCTTATATCTTTCCTTAAATCACTCGCATGACAAAAACCTTTTGTGGTAGCACCTGACTTAAATGTTCAAATTACCAATAGTGTTACCATGGTGGGATCCCTGCTAAAGATCGAAGGCGTACACAAGAGCAGTTCTGTTCAAACAAAATACGCGTGGTATATAAATCCTTCAATTAATTTTTGTATGGAAGTTGACTTGTACCGTATTGTTAACGTTTTTCTTTTCTTATGAAAGATTGTTGCAACTGTGGCATTCGGTATGGGGCTTGATAAAAGTGATGTCGGAGCTGTAAGTATAAATTATCAAGCATATATTATTTACAGTAAACTATAATATTTAAATATGCTGAAGCCTCTTGTTTGAATCTGCTACAGGTAATTCACTATGGTTTACCTGGAAGCTTGGAGGAATACGTTCAGGTTTGTGTAAATCTTGTCACATCTACTTCCGCCAAGTAGTTTCCATTGTTAATCATTAAATGGTTCCTTTAAAAATGTTTATTTTTATAGGAAATTGGACGTGCTGGGCGTGATGGGCGATTATCTTATTGCCATCTGTTTATTGATGACACGACATACTTTAAGCTTCGAAGTCTTATGTACAGGTAACTAGTTGAAATTTATGTTCAACAATCTCTTTATCTTCTCATTTTATGTATTAAATAGATCTAACTTTTGCTATATTTCTTTCTAAAGTGACGGGCTGGATCAATACACGGTAAATAAGTTTCTCTCAGAAGTTTTCACTGGTGGTTCACATTCACAAGGAAAGATTTGCTCAATAGTCAAAGAATCTGCATCTCGGAAATTTGACATGAAAGAAGAGGTCCGTTATAGCATTATCATTGAATAGAATCACATTACTTCCGCTACATTTAAACTCCAAAATATGGAACAGGTGATTCTGACTCTCTTAACGCGCTTGGAGTTAGCTGAAGAGCAGTACTTGCGTTTACTTCCTCAAACGAGTGTAACATGTGTGTTAAATTTCCATATGGTGGGTCCCTACTTAACTTCAATCCTTTGACTTTTGAAAAAATAATTAAAAATATAAAATAAAATAAAAAAATCAAAAAAGCTGATCCTTGATAACTTTAATGAATGCAGACCTCCCCAGCATTGCTTGCTGCTAAGGATGTTGTGATTGCGGCAATTTTGAAGAAGTAAGTGATCGTGTTTGACCACTAATTATATTGATGCCAATTTCGACCCATTTACTTAAGAATCGGTCGATCTGGGTTATGTTTATATCTCTAAAGGGTCAAAAGGATAAAAAAAAATAATGTGGTTAAAAGAGAACGGGTCGAAAAGTGGCTCATTTTGACCCGTCACCGTGCCGCTACTTTCAACCGTTAAAGGTGCATTATGTACTCTAATACTGGAATGTGATTCCCAGGTCTGAACTGAAGGACGGACAATACGTGTTTGACATACCAACCGTCGCATGCAGCATTGGATTACAAACTTCCACAGTATCTCAGCAGTTGCAGATTCTGAAGGTTTGCTTCTGCATAAGCATAATGGCATATTACTTTGGTTCATTCGTTACCTATTAATGACCTTGCTTGTTAATATTTTCCCTCTTACATCACTGCCTTTTTATTAGTTGAAAGGAGAAATTACGTACGAATTGAAGGATCCATCTTATTGTTACTTGATTTTAAATTTCCCAAAAGACGTATGCTCTTTGGCATCTGATTTAGCTAAATGGTTATCAGAGGTTGAGAGTTGCAAGGTAAGTTGTTTTTCAACTTATATAGCATTTTATGTTGTTCTCGTCTCACTATAGTTTATCTATTTACTATTATTCACGTGTACCAAACTATCTATTAACACAGGTGCGCAAACTAGACGCTATGTATAATGCTGCACTCTTTGCTGTGAAAACATGTGATAGAACAAGCGGTTGCATCGATTCACAACATACACCATGCTTGCAGAAAAAGATCTCGGATTACTTCAATGCTGATAATGACAACAATATCCCAAATAAGATGGGCCAAACCAGGTTTACAAGATCAGATACTTTAGTTGACATTCATAAAATATTACAGAGCGTTATGCAATCTTGTTATGCCATTACAAGATTATTATTTACTAAAACTAGAAAGCCAGCATATACATTTTGTCAATAAAGATGAAAAAACTCGCTCTTTTTTTCATGTTGTATAATTGTATTGATTGCTGACATCACAATTTGTTTATTTGCAGCCGGTTTTTGAGAGCAGATATCAAGGTAACACATTTTACCGGTCACATGGTCTTTTCTGCTAAAGCAAAACTGTTGATGTTTATCTGATTTTGGCGTATGATATTTGGTGATTTAGGTGTTTCTTCAGGGCAACTCCCATGCCAAGTTTACCCCTCGAGCAATTGCTAGGATAATGCATGGCATAGCCAGTCCAGCATTTCCTTCATCAACTTGGTCTAAAACTCATTTCTGGTAAGCTTTTACTCTTTTAGATTATGTGACTGGTTATGTATCGGTTCAAATCGGTTTCAAGTTGAACAGGGCCATTTTTTGGTATGGGCAGGGCTTAGTTTTCCCACAAACACTTTTTTGTGCATTTTAATAACTAGTTAATGGGATTACATATGTAAACTCAAATCGACCCATTTATATGCAAATGGGTCAAAGTAGCCACGGCTAATTATATTTCCTTAGGTTTCCTCACTAATTGAGGATTCTTGCAGGGGGAGGTATATACAAACAAACTTTGATGTCATCATGGAAGCAGCACAAGCAGAGATGATTGCTTCTGCCGGGAAATCTGCAGTTTAAATGCTTTCTTTATGTAATACTATCAAGGTGACGAGTATTGTGGAGTTGACCATTTCAATTTACAGGTAACAATTGTTTATTTGCAAAAGAGTAAATTACATTAATGGTCCCGGTGCTTTGTCAAAAATTTCACCTATCGTCCCTCAAACTTAAAAGTTGCATATATCGTCCCTATCGCCTCCAAATAATAACACTCGTGGTCCTTCTTTTAACGAGTGTTAAGTGCATTCCGATATAGTTTACACGTTAGCCCCTGTTGGTTAACGATTGTTGCATCCTAAACCTTTTATACTAACAGCCGTTTATAATTTAATGTTTTTCAACTTTAGATACGTTTTTATACGTTTTTATCCATTTTCATCCGTTTTTATATGTTTTCATCATTTTTATCCGTTTTCGTCCGTTTTTATATGTTTTCGTCCGTTTTTTACGTTTTTATCCGTTTTCATCCATTTTTATATGTTTTCTTACGTTTTAATCCATTTTCGTCCGTTTTTATATGTTTTTGTCTGTTTTTTTAACGTTTTGATATGTTTTTATCCGTTATTATATAATTTTTTTACATTTTTATCCGTTTTTTCTTACGTTTTTGTTCGTTATTCTTACGTTTTTGTCGGTTTTTTATACGTTTTCGTCCGTTTTATACCTTTTTTTTAAAGTTTTCATAGGTTTTTATCGGTTTTCATCTGTTTTCATCCGTTTTTATACGTTTTTTTTACGTTTTCATATGTTTTTATCCGTTTTCATATGTTTTTATACGTTTTCATAGGTTTTTATCCGTTTTTATATGTTTTTATCCGTTTTCATATGTTTTTATCCGTTTTCTTATTTTTTATCTGTTTCACCCGTTTTTATACATTTTTGACCGTTTTTTCTAACGTGTTTGTCCGTTTTTTATACGTTTTGGTCCGTCTTTATACGCTTTTTTTTACGTTTTCATAGGTTTTTATACGTTTTCATATGCTTTTATCAGTTTTCATCCATTTTAATACGTTTTCTTACGTTTTTTTTTTGAAAGGAGAAGTTATATATTAATCACAAAAAAGAGTACATAGTTTTTTCTACTTTTGCCATGGACACACCCATGCAATAGAAAAGAAAAAACATAGAACTATAAGAATAGCCCATTCTAATCAAGGCATTCTATACCACTATACCACTCTATACTAATCTATATACACTTAGACTATTCTTTGTATAATATTTTCCTTGCAAACTAAAACTGTATCATCTTCTAGTCATTCTAACATTCCAAACCTCTTCCACTCTTCTAACAGCATCAAAATCTTGAACAATTAGACTCATCATTCGGAGTCTAACTATCTCTTTAATATTATGCACAAGAGTTTCTTCATTCCTATGATTATGATTGAATACTCTTGAGTTTCTTTCCTGCCATATGAAGTATACTGCAGCTCCAAAGACCAATCTTCTTACAACACTATCAATGCTATTCTTCACATTCATTCTTGCCAATTCCTCAATGGTGGTATGCCAGTCATAGCTCACTGTTTTGTTTAACATTTTTTGCATTTCAGACCAAATAGTATGTGAATAAGAGCAGGAGAAGAATAAGTGCTCATGTGAGTCAGGGCAAAGACTGCACAGAGCACATTTCATAGGTTCATTAGGCATCCAAATAGCTAATCTGTCCTGAGTCATTAGTCTATTCTGCACAGCAATCCAGAGAACAAAAGAATGCCTTGGTATGCATTGGGAGAACCATACCAGAGGCTTCCATCTAACCTTGGGGCTATTACTGCACATATCAACCCATACAGTTTTAGTTTTGTACTCAGTTACTTGATCATTGCTATTTATCCAAACTGCTCTATCCATTACATCTTCCAATAACTGTGGAACTGGAATTTGGTTTAAAGCTGGAAAATTTTCAACCCATTCAGAAGGCCAAACCAGTTCCCATTTTGAATTAACTCAGCCACTGTGCATTTCTGATCCAATCTTGCATCATACATCATTCTAATACTAATGAATTCACATAAGGGACCAATGTTACACCATTTGTCATACCATGCAGACACTGATGTTCCATTACCTATCTTGAAGTAGATATGCTTCCTTATTTTGCTTCTCAATTCTAATAGGCTTTTCCAAATACTACTACTGTTACTATCACTCTCTACTTCCCAAATGCTTCTCCCCGTTAATTTCTCAACATTAATCCATTTTACCCACATATTATCTTTTTAGCAGCCACATTCCATAAGTGTTTCATAATCAAAACCTCATTCCATTTCTGTAAATCTTTCAATCCAAGCCCCCCTTGATCCTTTGGTCTACAAATGTTGGCCCATGACACTTTAGCCTTTCCTTTTGTCAATTCTCCTTGGCACCACAGAAAACCCTTCAACACTTTATTAATGTCCTTCACAACTGACTTAGGAAGCATGAACACTGATGCCCAATAAATTTGCATAGATGACAAAATTGATGCAATTAATTGAAGTCTCCCTGCATATGACAATGATCTGTTCCTCCAGTCTTGAACTTTGATTCTTACTTTATCAACTAGTGGTTTACAATCTTTCACACTAATCTTTTTGGTGACCAGGGGAACTCCTAAGTACCTCACAGGCAATCTTCCAATACTGAATGGAACAATTTGGTGCAGAGCCTCTTGTTCAGGAATTGATAGACCCCCAAAGAATATAGTGCTTTTCTGAATATATAGGTTTCAAACCTGAATATTGACTAAAATCCTCAAGTGTTTTCTTAATCACTCTAACAGAACCACAATCCCCATGACAAAATACTAGCAAGTCATCAGCAAAACAAAGGTGTTTTTTACAACCTTGATGGAATTTGAAACTTTCTGACTCACTAATGTTCTTTTTCATAAGCAGGGTGAAAACCTCCATAACCAGGGTGAAAAGATAGGGAGAAATAGGGTCCCCTTGTCTTAACCCTCTACCACCATTAAAATATCCTACCCTATCACCATTGATGTTTATAGAAAACTTGGTTGTAGTGACACAAACCATAATCCAGCTTATCATTTTCTCATGAAACCCAAACATTTCCAAAGCAACTTTCAGAAAGTCCCAACTAATGGTATCATAAGCCTTTTGAAGATCAATCTTAAATGCACACTTTTTCATTTTTTGTTTTCTATTATACCCCCTGAATAACTCTTGTGCCAATAAAATGTTATATGTGATCTGCCTACCAGCAATAAAGGCACTTTGATTTTCATTAACAATCTTTCCTAGCACCTTTTTGATCCTATTAGTCATAATTTTACTAATGCACTTATATAGGACATTGCAGCATGCTATAGGCCTAAAATCAGAAACTTTATTGGGTGTAGAAATCTTAGGGACAAGAGATATTAGAGTAGCATTTACCTCTCCAAGAAGTTTTCCTGTTAAGAAAAATTCCTTGACTGCCAGACAGATATCTTTCCCAATCATCTTCCAAGTGGACTTATAGAACTTAGCAGTGAAACCATCTGGCCCTGGTGCCTTACAGTCTTCAATATCAAACATTGCTGATTTAATTTCATTATCCTCTATTGGCCTGATCATATACAAAGCTTCATCCTCACTTAACTTGTTGCAAACATTAACAGAGTCTCTAGGAAATGCTAATACCTCATCCTTAGTACCCAAAAACTTTTTGAAGTGTTGTTCAAATTGCCCTGCCACTTCATCATTCTCATATCTTATTCCATTTTCATCACATATTGACATAACTCTTCCTTTGTGAATCCTCCCCTTAATGAATTTGTGGAAAAACTCTGTATTTCTATCTCCTTCTTTAAGCCAATTTACCTTTGCTTTTTGGAACAATAAACTTTCTTCATCTCTAATGGCCTCACAGTACTCATTAAGTATGCTACAACTCTGAGCTTTTACTACTTCATCAAAAGGATTTTTGTCAAGAGCAGTCTGCACTTGCTTGACTTTGTTTCTAAGGGTGGTAACTCTATCATGAACATTGCCTTTTTCCCAACTCAATTTGTTCAACTCAGCTTTAAGCATCTTCATTTTCTTCACAACTTTGTACATATTAAATCCCATCACATCCTTGTCCCATTCTGCTTTCACAATGTTATAATAGTTCCTCTTTTCAGTTATGAAGTTAGAAAACCTAAATGCTCTTCTTCTTCTTGTACCTCCATTAGGAATAATTAGCACAGCAGGGGAATGGTCTGAGATTATATATGGAAGAAAAATACTATGGGAATTAGGACGTTTTCTTACGTTTTTATCCGTAAGAAAATGTATAAAAATGGATGAAAACGGATAAATACGTATAGAAATGGATGAAATGCATAAAAGCATATAAACATAGATAAAACCCATGAAAACATTAAAAAAAAAAGCTTATAAAAACGGATGAAAACGTATAAAAACAGACAAAAACGTATGAAAACGGACAAAAAACGTATAAACCGACGAAAACGTAAAAAAACATGATAACGGTTGAAAACATATGAAACTGATAAAAACTTATGAAAACATTAAAAAAACATATAAAACGGACGAAAACGTATAAAAACGAATGAAAACAGATGAAAACGGATAAAAAAGTAAAAAAAAAAAGTGTTAAAACGGATGAAAATGAATAAAAACATATCAAAACGTAAAAAAAACAGACAAAGCATATAAAAACGGACGAAAATGGATTAAAATGTAAGAAAACATATAAAAATGGATGAAAACGGATAAAAACGTAAAAAACGTATAAAAACGAACGATAACGGATAAAAACGTATAAAAAAGGATGAAGATGTATAAAAACGGACGAAAATGGATAAAAAAGTATAAAAAGTCGAAAAACATTAAATTATAAATGACTGTTATTATAAAAGATAAACGATGCAACCATCGTTAACCAACAGGGGCTAACGTGTAAATTATAACGGAATGCACTTAACACTCGTTAAAAAAAGGACCACGAGTGTTATTCTTTGGAGGCAATAGGGACGGTATATGCAACTTTTAAGTTTGAGGGACGATAGGTGAAATTTTCGACAAACCACAGGGACCATTTATGTAATTTACTCTTTGCAAAAATTATTGTTTTCTTTTTATATTTTCGCAAAAACAATGTTTTTTTTGCAACTACTTTTTTTTGGAACTTTCGTAAATAAAACTAGATTTCATGTACTTGGAAACATCCCGTTATAAAGACATATTTTCAACGTCATTAATTATGTTACAAGTTATAGAACGGTACTTTAGATATTTGATGATACACTTTTCTTATATTATGGGTCAAGTATAATGTTGCGACTTTTTCAAGAATGGAAGGAGCAAATTTTTGAATGACTTGCTGCCTATTTAATAGTGGAAAATGCAAAAAAAAAATACATTTTAGTATTTGACATTTCAAAGAAGTCAACAAAATTTCAAAGTCAAACAAGACATAAGCAGCCTATTTTGATTATTGATTATTGATTCTTGCTTTAGTCACATTCTCATTTTTCTCTTCGATCAACTTAAAAGTTTCATTTACCGTTTGACAGGCTGTAAAGTCTGCTAACCTGCACATTGCTTCATGGGCACACAGCTACAAAATATTTGGTGGAGGTGCTGCAACTGCAGGTGACATCAGTGGTAGTGGTTGGTGATAGGTAACGAAGGCTTTCAAAACATAGCACATTGGCACATTTTGATCATGCACCATATGTTTGGCCCTTTCTCGTTGTTACTTAACTTTCTGAATTTGGATATTATCCGCACACATTAATGCTGTTGTCTGCTACCAAATCTAGAATTCAAGCAAAAACCTTTAGATAGGTACTCCTTGTCGGATATCTGAGTCCGCGTTAAGCCAAATGTATAGAATACAAATATGCTGATTTTTTCTGTATCGGACCTTTCCAATAATTTATATTGTAAGATATTTATAGAAATTGAGATTTACATTTATGAGTTGTTTCAATGCAGTGAAACTGTATTTCTAAATGTTTTTTTGTTTATGAGCTTGATATAAGATACTCTATGTATATTTATTATTTAAGCACCAAATGCATAAATCTACTAGAAAAAAAAAGAAATTTGAAATGCTTTTTTTTTTTTTTTTTTTTTTTTTTTTAATGTGAGCCTAACATTTTTTCAATAAAACAAACTCGTTCCAACCACCAAATTCTTACATCACAATCATCAGATCCATTATACATCATAACCATAAAAGTAAAAAGAAATTACAATACACTTTCTATTTCTGTTATTTCTTCTGCTTCTTGTCCTTAACCGGTCTAGATGTCTTAACCTTCACCACTGATTTCTTCTAAAAAAATAAAATTAAAACAACAAAAAATAAATAACTAACGGATTAAAGTTATATTGTAGGGTTGTTAACTGATTTTCCAAAAAAATAAAAAATACTTAGCCAAGTGCTTAAATCTACAATTAGCCAAATAAAACAAGACAAATATGAACACTTTTGTACAACAAAATATATCTATACTCCATCCGTCTCAAAATAAGTGTCCAGTTTTACTTTTCAGAGTCAAACTGATTCAACTTTGACTTTAAATATTTTTTTTTGTGTTATATAATACTTGATGAAAAATTATACCAATGAAAAATACACTTAAAACCCAATCTATTCATATATTTTGCATCAAGTATTATATAATACTCGCAAAAATAAAGAAGGTCAAAGTTGAACCAGTTTGACTCTCTGAAAAATCAAACTGGACATTTATTTTAGGACGGATGTAGTATTTAATTTGGGGGCCCTTAACATGGCAACATGGTACAACTTTTTGTTACTGAATAATTGATGTGAAGGTATCAGAAAGATATATCTCAAGCATATTCTACGTATCATCAAGTATTTCATTTTCAAACGGGAGTATATCCACTAGGGCTCAAATCAATAATTTATCATTTTCCATAACTTGCAGCATTATTAAATTAAAAGAGAGGAAATGAGAAAGAGCATATTCAAGATTCTTCGTATTTCTCTCTGTGTGCAATACATATAGAAAAACGTTATAGTAGTACTAGGTACTCCCTCCGTCTCAAAAATATTGTCCATATTTTTATTTTGAGATGTCTCAAAATAATTGTCCACTTTCCCTTTTAAAGAATATAGTAGGGGAATATTCTTTTTGACTTTTGTATATTTTGTTCATATAAAATGATCATTTTACCTTTCGTTGAAATGTAAAATGATCATTTTACATGAGCAAATACACAAAAAATCGAAATTCAAAAGTTTAAGGTACATAATGCAAATAAAAGATGACTACAACACAATTAGAAAAAAATAACAAGTTAGATACATTTGTAGGTAATTAATGAAAGTGTATTTGCTCAAGAAAAAAAAATAAAAAATTAATGAAAGTGTAAATTGCAAGTATAATACTTATGGAATTTTATTGTGCGATTATCGAATGTGTAAAGATTGTGTTTGCACTTTTAAAGTTTTATTTTTCTCATGTCCAGGACGATAATTTCACATCAAAGTTTTTAATGAAAACCGCGTCTACACTTTTTAAGCTATTAAGAACGCGCCTACAATTTGAGTAAAATGCTTTCTTGTACGCCAAATTACAGACGCAGTCCTTGTAATCTCAAAATTGTATGTGTATACTTGTGAAGAATTTTGTGTGCAATTATTATGTCTGATATGAGAGCTTTGAACAAAAATACAGATACAATCCATACTATTCTTGCACTTTAATACTATGCCACACGCGAATGAGTTGGTAAGTTACTCCTTCTATATGTCTTATAACAAATATTCACTTTCATAATGCATAAAATAAAATTTTTAAAAATGTAACTAACTACAGTATACACAATCAAATATTATATTTACTCGTTAAAGTCAATTTTTAATTGTTGAATCCTAGAGTGAACACTTATTAATATTATATATACATTTTAAAATAACAATGTGTAACTTACGTAAGTTTGGTATGTCGTAATTGAAATAGGAATGAAAAGGACATTACGCCCGAATAAAAAAATATTGTTTGTTTACCAATTTAATAATTTAATGATCCATTACGTCTTAGGGTGCGTTTGGTATGTGATATTAGGAATGAAGTTATGTGTTTCATATGATTAAAGGTGTTTTTTAGCGGTCCAGGAATGAAATAAGTATATCATAGTCATAGATCCACTTATTCACCAATTTGGTATCTATGAAATCCATTCGAGGCCCATATCTTTTCTACCACAAAATTAAATATCTATACACTTTTTCATACCATGTTTTGTCATCCGAACATAAACAATCGAATGATACACTTTTTTATATCCATTGTCATTCTACCTCATACTAAATCGATAGCCATTGTGATTCCTAGCAACAAACCAAACGGCCTAACTTCTTTTTCATTCTATCTTGTAACGAAATCAAAATTACACAAAAGTCCATCATTATCTAAGCATATTAAATAAAATTTCTATCTCAATGGTGTATATTATTTTTTCGTATCGATTTTATTCCGTCTTATCATACCAACCAAATACATTACATCATCTATACCATTACGTCGTTTTTCAATTCATTTGGCCCTATCAAACAAACTTTTATATGAGAATGCTGAGTATTTATAAAACAATATAGAGAAAAGGCGGAACAAAAATACTCCCTCCGTCTCAAAATTATTTCCTCCGCAAGAAGGGTTGATTTCATCTATGATCACAACAGACACTTACAAAAATGTAATTCTTACTGATTTTTTTTCTTTTACTTTTTGAAAAATGACAGTTTACCCTAACTAATTATTTAATATCTTTTTTTAAAGTTTGTAAATTTTAATATAGTAAACTCGATCAAACATTTTATTTATTTATTTATTTATTTTATTTATATTTATTTTATCTTTGTTTATATTGTACAATTAAATTACAAAAATATAAAAATAAACAATAAAAAGTATAAGTGTCAATTTGTGCTCAAATTAAAAAAAAAAAAAAAAAGAGAGGCTAATTTGATTACTTTATAAAAGACTTGGGCACATTTAGCCATTTTTTTTTAAATATCATATTTAGCCCATTGAAAAGTTAATAGGCACAACAGTCACATATTTTCTCTCATTAGACTTGAAGAAAAACTTTATATATATAATATATTTAATTTTTTCAATATAAATGAGTTATTACGTTTAATGAATTTATTTCGTCATTTTCGGTTTTCTATAAAACGATTTGTATAACATGTGACCGTTTAGCCTGCCCTGCCCTTCCCAGCCTAGCCCGTACCGTGCCTGCCCGCCCACAGTTTTTGCCACCTCTAAAAAAGAGCATATTCATGATTCTTCCAGTTCTTCTTTCCCTCTGCGTGCAATACAATCTCATTTAAAACCCTTTCACGTTTCCTTTTCATTTCCAATTTCACACACTAAAAAAACACACACACACACTACTTATTATTATTATTATTATTATTATTATGAGATCAATAGGTGAATTAGTGATCAAGCAACAAACGGACACGTCATCATCACCTCCGTTAAACTTAACTGCCACGTCATCATCAAGGCCGTTATTCATGAACTACGCTTTGATTTCTGCACTTGCTGCTTTTGCACTAGCTCAATCCATTAAAGTCTTTACTACGTGGTACGGTTATTAGTTGTTGACTTTCGTTGACTTTTTATTTATTTTAAGGCGGTTAGTTAGTTAAATTAGGTTTAGGTGTATTTTATTTTGTTGATGACGTCATGATTAGTTATTTGATGGTTAGGTAGTGGTGTAGTTGAGTAATTCTAGTTCGCGCAAAAAGTATCCGAAATTTGAGGTGGCGTAAAATATGAGAAATGATTGAGGGGTGTTTGTTGCGGCTTATATAGTAGGCTTATGGCTTATTTGGCTTTCGGGCTTATGTTTCATTAGCTCACCTTTTGTGGCTTGTTTTGAAACTTTTCCACACTTTTCGACGTTTATATATAAGCTTATAAGCTTATATAAGCTGAAAAGTTTCAAAATAAGCCACAAAAAGTGAGCTAATGAAACATAAGCCCAAAACCAAATAAGCCATAAGCCCGCTATATAAGACCAAACAAACACCCCTATTTATGCTTAAAACTGTAAACGGATGAGGTTTTACCTATTCAGGTTACCCGGGGAGGGCGAGCCTTTTTGACTCCTGGCCTCACCAGGGGACCGACTCTTTCATGGCCACCCCCAAATGTCTAAATATATGGCTAATTATATGCTTAGTTTGTGAAGAAGTGGTCCCCCTTAAAGGGGGTGTTTGTTTAAGCTTATTTATGGGTTTATGAGCTAGTCTCTTTTCGGCTTATGTTTCATAAGCTCAATTTTCTTGGCTTAGTTTGGGACGTATGGGCTTATATAAGTAAGCCTACAATGTGAAGAAGTGGTCCCCATTTGATGCAACCAACAAAATGATGACATGTCAAGGGGTGTTTGTTTAAGCTTATTTACGGGTTGGTGAACTTATCTGTTTTCGGCTTATGTTTCATAAGCTCGATTTTCTTGGCTTATGTTGGGACGTATGGCAATTGGGCTTATATAAGTTTGCCAACTTATATAAGCCTACAAGTTTCTAAGTAAGCCGAAAAATTTAAGCTTATGAAATATAAGCTAAGCTCATAAGCCCGTAAATAAGCTTAAACAAATACCCTCTAAAATTAGGCTTTTTTTAGTCATACCAATCATTTCTCGTTTAATAAATGGTAAAGTACTAAAGTTTCGGTTCGTGTTAATAGTTGGTTAATTTAGGTTTGTCATTTATGTATCTAGTGATTGATAGAGACCCGTGATCTTGGCTGTATATTTCATGTATTTATGTATTGTTGGTAGCGAAGCCATAAGGTTGTGATCTGAGACTAACCATATAACTAATGAGCTATCTAGCTACTTAAATTAAACTCGGATAGTATACGAAGAGACTTTATTTTTAAGTCAAGCTGAAGCTAATTACTATTTCAGGTAGAGCCGTAATAATTCTGTAATATTATATGTAGAGCAGATTCAAGTCGAGCTCACCAAATAGCGAGTAGTATCATTGGGCCATTTAATAATACCTACTATGATACTTTTGTTAGTATTGATAAATGAGGCAAGCAGAACTAAAAACTATAAGTTAATTTATCAAGCCTGAGCCCAGTTTCAAGCTTTGCATTTCAATCTCGAGCTCAAGAGTGCATTGATTGAACATTTCTCAATAAGACTTCAAGTGAAGGGTTAAACTCTAATTTTTGGGCGGTTTAACCCAAACATTAATTTTACATGTGCCCTTTGTTTAGACAGAAGTTTAAGGATTACAGAACGACAAATAAAGTTAAGGGGTAATTAGATACACAATGATAAAATGATGAAAGACTAGTGGTTTTACCGTTATTAACCCTTTAAAGTTAGAAATAGTTAGGTAATTTTGCGCTGCAAATCTGATTATTTTGACTGTTAACAATCAGAAAATGCACATCAATATGCCCTCTTATTCATATTTGAAAGTGGTTCATAATTTGTAGTTAGTGATACATCTCAAGTGTCTTATATGTATTTGGTAGATATGCAGGTATAAGGAACACCGTTGGGATCTTAAGCAACTTATTGGGTCGGGTGGCATGCCTTCATCACATTCTGCAACAGTCACTGCTCTTGCGGTTGCTGTTGGTTTACATGATGGCCTTGGCGGTTCTACTTTTGCAACTGCACTGATTTTAGCTTGTATCGTATGATCTTTCTCTTTAATGTCTTTTTAATCATGCTTAAAAGTTTTTTTTGATCTGTATTATGTGATTTAAAGCATACAAATTATGTTGCAGGTGATGTATGATGCGACTGGTGTAAGATTACATGCTGGACGTCAAGCAGAGGTTAGTCTCTTCTTTACAAATTGTAACATTTGATAGTTTTTAGTTGATAAAATGATTACAAAGTTTAGTGAATATGACGGTTATCCGTATATTTGAATTTTTAGGTTCTGAACCAAATCGTATTTGAGCTTCCTGCTGAACATCCCTTGGCTGAGAGCAGGCCGTTACGTGAACTTCTTGGCCACACCCCTCCTCAGGTCTGTTTTTATCAATGGTTTATGTTTTCTTGTGTTAGTCTCAACTTTGAACCTTTATTAGTAGGAGGTGTCAATGTCGACCCATATACTAATGTATGGGTCTATTTGGGTTGTGTTTCAACACATAGAAAAATAAATTTTAGTTTGTCACTCTAAAGATTTAGACTATCATTGTAATTACAGTTAACGCTATTTATATAAAAATAAGTTAAATTAAGGACGAAAAGTGTTAGCAAGTCAATCTGTTTCAACCCAAACCCATTTTGGCGCGTTACAGACCTACCCATATCGCCATCTCTACTTATTATCAAAATGTGTGCCCCAGGGTAGTTGCTTAGCTTCATTTTTTTTTCGTGATACAACAATCCCATATTCTGAAAGTTATTGAAATTACTCAATTGCCCACTGTCATCCATCCTCCTAGGCTCCTAAAGACTGGTAATCGTTTTTTGGGTCCATAAGCATTCCTTACTTTGTCAATAAGGAAAGGGTATTTTTCGTCACTTGTCAAATAGAAATGTTCATAGGTGGAGACAGTAGTTAACAGTTCAATGATATTAAGAAATGAATTCACCACGCCGCATTTTACCAAATGCAGATCCTCTTAGGTGTTTTTTAATTTGTGACGAACATTTTTTAGTTACATAACTTGCAGGTTATCATGGGTATCTTACTGGGAACAATGACAGCAATAATCATTTACTTGCTATCAATACCTAGTAGTAGCGCTTGATGTTACTATATGCGTCGAAAATTTAAAATCAAAACTCAAATCCGAATGTGACGACGATGATGGTGGTTGCGGTGTTTGAATTCGAGGTACCATATTACTAGTTATATGTAATGTCATTCTTTTATCTGTAGATCTGTTCTGTATCACCATTGAATTTGTTGGTTGATAGTATATGATGTAGTAAAACTTTTGTGTTGGAATTTTAAGCAATTAGTTAGACGTTGTGTAGGATGGTTGACGGACGATGGCATTTAGCTTTATGTATATAAATCATTAAACAAATGTTTGATGAACTCGTATTTTGTTTGTCATGGGTCATGTTTGTTTTCGGATGACCGGTTCGTGATACATGTTGTGGTATCATAGAGAGGTGGAAGATGTTTATTTGGCTTGTTCTACATATAGGGCCGAGTATGGTTCAGTTATTGAACAAGTCCGAAATAAACCTAAACTGTTTGGTTTTTGTTTTTTCTGGAAACCGCTTGATTTTGGTTTTGAATCAGCTCAGTTATTGGTATAGTCCTCATCAGTTTTTTAACCCCTGATAATCATGTCTCATGTAACTTATAATGACTGGCTTATGTTTAAATTTCGTGACTAAAGTTACATGACGTTATTCCTTTGGAATGAAACCTTTTATGATGACAAAAAGTAACCATTTAGAATGAAACCTTTTCTTGAACTTATTATTGGTATGTTTGGCGAAATGAGCTGGGGCTGGAGCTTATATTATAAGTCAAAAGCAGAAGTTATATTTTTATATAGCTATTTGGTAAATTAGTTGGAGCTGAATTAATGTAAAATCGTATAGAAATACATTAAATTAAATTAAAATATATGTTTAGCTTTTGCATAATAATCTATTATAGTTTGAAGGGTATTTAAGTAATTTGACTAGCTATAAGCCTCTATAAACCATTTTCAATAGGCTTGAGCTTATGAGCCTTATGGCTTATAAAAGCTTTTATACATGATAAACAAAACTTATTTTATAAGCTAGTGTATTTTACAAGTGTAAGCCTCTATAAGCTCTTATAAACCTTGCGCCAAACATAATCATATATGTTGAGCTTTTAGCATTAGAATATTAGACTATCGTTCAGAATTTATTTTGGGCGGAGGTAGTGGAATATTAGCCTACCCCTGAACTTTTACTCGGTAGTGGAATTTTAGGCAATTTTTTACGTTTTTTTGACGATTTTTGGCGATTTCGCTACCCTTAAACAAATTTTCGCTACCCCTAAACAAATTTTCGTATTTTGCTACCCTGAACTTGGCTCTTAGTTCCGCCACTGGAATATTAGCCTATCGTTGATAATTATTGGAGTAGGATTCTATAATCTGCAATAAACAAGTGCCTTTAAATTATCTGTATTAAATAAAGGAGAAAAATGGGGAAAAATTAGTCACTAGCTGAAAAACGGGTTGTCTCTATATATAGTCACATGCATTGATCCAACAAATGCATGTGAAACAAAAATCAACAGTAAATGATTAATAACTAGTATTGCATAGTTTATTACAAGAAACCCAAACTCCATCAGCAATTAACTAGGTCCAACCTAATCTAATAACATCTTACTACCTTGTTATTTTCTTGTAAACAAGTCCTTAGAGCTTTAGGTACAGTGAAATCGAGAATTGGTGTCATTCACTCAATGTCTACACGACAAGGAGCATAACAACTAACCACACTTTACTTGCACTCGTAACACTGAGAATTGGACTCACAAAAACACAAAAAAATACACACATGTACACCAAACGCACCAAAAAGCAGCATCGTCTAAATGACACTATCATACTTAATTCCTTGTAGGCTACTTGCAATCTTGCAGTGTTGCACCACCAATCCACCATGCAAAACCACTCTACCCCACCACACCTTAAATGGTCAAGGAGACAGTGGCTATTATTTAGGACCCATAACTATAAATTTTGTATCTACATTCCTTAACTCAGCCACAAGCCACAACACCATGTGTTATATTTCAGAGACAACCAAACCCTTTGGCCCACAATATGGTACTTTGCTAATCTTGTCCGTCCACGTGTCATTGTACTACTCATTGTTACCGTTAATATGAAAAACTAAATCTATACTATATCCATTTACTTTGTTTATTTCAGTTACTTCATAATTTCATATATGGGAAAGTGAACGAGTACTTTTACCTTCTTCTTTTTCACTATTGTGTTGAGTATATGTTTTGATTAAAGATATATACACTTAGCGATTTGTTAAAAAAAACAGCGAAATGATTGGTAGCGGTAAACAGTGGCGGATCTTGAAGTTTTTAGTGAAGGGGGCCGGAAATTTTTTTTGTCCTATCGTTATATTAGGGTCTCCTAATTCGGGCCGATAATAATAAAATTTTTCGGACGAAATAACGGATAAGTTAGCACTACTGAGCGAAAAAACGGGGGGGGGGGGGGGCCGGCCCCCCAGGCCCCAACTAAGATCCACCCCTGGTGGTAAAGGTTGTCATGCAAGTTTAGACATGAAACTAATCACATTTTCAAGCATCTCAATCATCGAGAAATCGATGTACTAGCGGCCTCACATTAACAAGTTACACGGTTAACCTGTAAAATTAATCGCGTAACACCATGATTTAAAAGACGAACAATAATTAAACCTGTCATTTTCGCGTTATACTACATGTCCTTATTATTGGACTACCAGGAGAAGCATGAACCAATTATTTTGTTTAGCTCAATAATGTTAAATGTTCATCTTGTTTTACATAATACAACACAACCGATAAATATCAAAAATACATATAACTAAAATTAATAAAAAGAAAGAAATATTGGGTCTTACTTCACATATTTTATTAAGGGTTTTTCTATCTTGTGCGCTAGGGCCAAGATAAAAGGAAGAAGTAACACAAAAAGTACTCAGAGACTACAAATAATACATTTAAAGATATAGAGTATTTTGTGGGTCGTGATACTTTTGTGTACTTTTCCCTTTCTATCTTGGCTTAGCGCATAAGATAAAAAACCCTTTTATTAAACCAGATCTTATTTCTCAATATAGTAATATTAAACTATAGTCTTACAAATCTCAAGAACACTAGTAACCTGTAACCTTACTTCAAGGCTTCATACTCTGCTTTCTTTTTCATTTTTCTTTGAACCCTTTGTCTCTTACACAAATTTTGCCTACATTTCACACACATTATACACACTTCAAGACTATACAACTTCACAATCTTTCTATATTTAGAAACTTGCATTCAAGCTTAGTTCAGTTGTGTTGCATTTAACTCACTTCTGAACTCATAACTTCAGCTAAGTCACTTGATCAAGCTTCTTATATGTTTGTTGTGATTCTTGATTGTATATTAGCTTCTTATTATTAAATTTGTAGTTGTTAAGTTTAGTACATGATACTCATAAACCCTTAGCTCATCTTCACTCATTTAGTTTGAATTTGACTTCTGATTTAAGTACTTGAATCTTGATAGTTTTGGTCACTTTATGCTTAACTTAATCAAAGGATAGATTTTGCAATATGGGTTGTGTTTAGTTTTGCTGTTTAGTGTATAATAAAGATTATGCGAAAGGTGTAAAAAAGTGTAAATTGCTAATGCATAGATTGTAATAAAGATTATGCAAAAGTATTAAAGATTTGGTTTTGGATTAAGGGTATTGATTATGAGGTCTATAGAGGATAAGGGTATCTTGAATCTTGGATCAACTCAAGAGGGTGGTGGAAATGGATCGAATCGTGGCTCACATCATCACAGGACGGCTTTAGGAAAACCGACGCCATCAAAATGGGATGATGCCCAAAAATGGTTAGTTAATTTGTCTAGAGGTGTAGATAAGAGCCACTTGGACGAGCCACGTGATTCAAATGCGGATGATAGGAGATTAATAGCACCAGTTCCTAAAAAGGATTACCCGAGTAGTGAAGATGATGATCATGGGGCGATAGAAACGAAAAAAGTTGATTTTGGTGATTCAATGGTTGTTAGATCAATATGTGTGAGGGATATGGGGACTGAAATGACCCCTATGGGTAGCCAAGAGCCTTCAAGATCGGCTACACCGGTTAGAGCCACGACACCGGCTGCACGTAGCCCTATTGCCTCTGGTTCAACAACTCCTGTGAGGGCAGGTCCCAATGTAGGCAATGTGGGACCCACAGTTGCACCCGTGTCAAGAGTTGACACTAGTACAACCACGAGGTTTGGGCGGGAAAGTGAAGAAAGTAATGGTGAAAATGTGGTTGAAAATAGGAACCCGAGTCAAGGTTCTAAGTTGAATCCTCTTGAGACACGAGCAATGGCATGGGATGAGGCCGAACGCGCAAAATATATGGCAAGGTAATCTTTTTTTACAAATTCTTTTACTGCATTTATATCCCCTCTTTCTGTACTACTGTTTTATATAGATTTGTCACTATAATCAGTCTATATGATGAGTAACGTATTTCTACTTATAATTGACAGGTTCAAGCAAGAAGAGGTGAAGATACAAGCTTGGGAGAATCATGAAAAGAGAAAAGCCGAGATGGAAATGAAAAGAATGGAGGTAAGGATTTCGTATTTTTCCTTTAAGCCCGATACTTTAAATAGTTAAATGACTTGATAAAAGAAAGAACCCGATTTATGGGGTGTTTGGGATTTCCTCTTTATAAAGTGCTTATCTGCTTATTAGCAGTTTGACATAACTGGTACCAGCTTACTTATTCTAAAATGTAAGTTGAGAATCATGATCATCCGAAGACTCAAAAACGTTTTATGTTTTTAAAAAAATGCGATAAGCAATTCCAACCGCGCACTCGTTATGTGATCTATAAAGAAACCAATCTTGAAAGACAAACTGATTTTGTGAAATTATTGCTTAACTTTTTGGCTAGGCTAAGGCAGAAAGACTGAAATCACGAGCACAAGAGAAGTATACAAACAAACTTGCTTCAACAAGGAGGATCGCAGAGGAAAAGCGAGCAAATGCTGAGGCTACTATGAATGAAAAAGCTGTTAAAACTTGTGAAAGAGCCGATTATATAAGGAGAACTGGTCACTTGCCATCTTCTTTCTCCATTAAGTTACCTTCGTGCTCATGTTGCTGGTAGCATCATCTCCATTAGTTGTCGATTTCATGATTGTTCTTATATGTATCATGCAAATTTTCATATCAATTGTTATAAACTTATAATTATATGAGGACTGTTCCATTCTTTCAAATATGTGCTTTTAGTGATAATCAGCTCTCAAATATACAAGTGTGAAAATCTTTTACTCCGTATGTAACAAGAAACCTTAGCTTCTTGTGTCGATCTTCAAGAATTAACAGGTCACAAAGGTTTAAACAAGACTTGAATACACGACCTTTAGGTTGGTGAGTCACTTGCATACCGTCAGATCAATAGCCCATAAAATTTAACAATTGTTGTCATTATTTTTTGAATTCCCTTTCAAGCTCATGTCACGACGAGGCACTGCAGAAGAAAAAACTGCAAAATCCGATCCATTTTATCGTAATCGATTAGTTAACATGTTGGTTAACCGTATTCCCAAACAGGGGAAAAAGTCATTGGCTTATCAAATTATCTATCGAGACATGAAAAAGATTCAACAAAAGACAAAAACAAATTCACTATCTGTTTTACGTCAAGCAAGCAATACATGAAGTAACTCCGGGTATAGCAGTAAAATCAAGACGTGCAGGTGGATCGACTCACCAAAGACGGTCACAAAGTTGTCACTTAATACGGTTTTAGGCTTTTAACACTTGATCCAAAACAAAATAAATAAAGAATTAATGATTTATTGTTAGTTTTTTATAAAAAAACATCACATGGGTGTACAGATACAATCACATGGATGCACATGTGTGCATACATTTACGTTAAATTCTACCTTAAACTTACTCTCACTTCACTCATGATCAAACAAGAAAATTATTTTATTTTTTATAGAAAAAGCATCCAAAGCTTATATTCTACATAGTCTTTGTGTATGTAATCAACTAATCATGTCATTTAGATTTATTTGAACAAGAAAATGATGCATGATCTTGACTACACTCATTATTGAAAGGGTGTCATAAATGTACAATATATATTTTATTTTATTATTTTTTTTTTGTTGTTATCCCTGGGTTTCCGACTCGACATTGCGAGCCGACTAATCCGAGGGCCGATCAATCTTGGGTTACCATAGTTTCCAATCTTTTAGCCGATCAATCTACGGGGCTCGAATCTATCAGACTCAGACCAAGTAAAGCTCTCGTTTTTAAGAAGGTTTGCACCTAGTAGGAATTCAACTCGAGACATCTTACATTTTAGTAATGATAGTCACAGGCACTTATCACGCCACCCCCTGTTAAAAAGGTACAATCTTGCCAGAAGCGTACAGATTTGATGCAAATTATTTGTGGAGTAAATACTTGTTTATCTTCTTAAAGATACAATGTTTGATTTTTGAGATAATCTAATACTAAACTTAATTATTGATTTTAGTCTTAAATATAATCAACAGATTATATAAAATTGGAGAACTTTTGGTTGGGATGAAAGGGTGTCACTTGGGCTATGTTTGTAGTTGCCAAAAATGGTCAGTTAGTAACATGTCAACTTCATTGCTTAGTTACACTCAACTCACTCGAACTAGTGGCTATTTTCATATAACCTCATAACATAAAAGAAAGAAAAAAACAAGTTGAAATATGTCGAAAAACGACCACCATAATGTACAATGTATACTGCAAACAAATATGCACAAAATATTCGTATAGTTTTATTTACAAACGTTTAGAACGCCCATATGAATGCGATCATAGTACTTTTTATATGTTAATGGTTTTTTGAACCATAAAGAATGTCATGATCATAAGCCAAACTTCAAACTTGAATAACATGAAACCAACTATACACAAAAGATCAATAAATTGATTACCTTATATACAATTTATACAGAAACAAACACATGGGCTCGTGTTTAAGCCCACTGCATTCTCATTGTCAAAACTGTGTTGATAATAAGAACAGAAGCTCACAGTATGACCTGGAAATTTCATAAAATCTTGAAATTGAAAAATCATTCGGCTGTGGTGAATACGGTTGTCCTTCCAAGAACAAAGAGAACAAGTGATAGTTCGATGAAGAAAATGGTGTTTATAAGACTACGGTCACACGTCCATCCATATATAGTAATGCCTCCTGGATTATTCTGCAGATACATAACTGCAAAAAAAAGTTTGGGTTAACTCGTGTGCACGTGGGACCCACAAGTTAAAAATGATAAATAACATGAAATGAACCATAAAATATGGCATAAGCAAGATAAATGTTTGAGCTTTTCTTTGTTTTGCATTCTTATATTACATTGTCAAATAAAAATAATTTGACCTTTGAGGTTGTCAAGACTCTAGTCAATTTTTACGGAAATAACTTGAATTATGTGAAACTTTATAAAATATACAAGTAATGAATGAATCTCTGTATCTAAATTTTCACCAAAGCTGTTATTAGTTTGATTTCTTGATAGTTGTATGTTTGACTTCGAAAGTCAAACTGCACCCCAAAATAATTCTTTTCACGGTCGAAGATCATTAAACCAATGGCAGATACAAGATTTCCGACCAACATAAGTTTCTTTTAAATGCATTATAAGGAAAAAATGTTTTAATTTTTACACTACAATATATAAAGTTTATATTTTTTTTACTTACGAAATGATTGTCGCCTGTGGTACGAAGATAAATAAGAGGTAAGTTGTGCGTTTGTAGGGAGTGGAACATAATTCATAGCTTCCATATCACTCACTGAAGAAACCGATCTCATTAAGCTACTTGCAGCCTCCAAGTTTCCGTTTGAATGTGAAAGTCTCATATGAGACCTATCATCGGGACCACATGATGCTAAAGCATGCCACCTACTTGCTAATGCTGCAATGCCTTGTGCCCTGTGGGATATCTTCGCTGCAGCGTTCAAACAAAGAATCACCCCCACAACTTGTGCAATCGAGGAAACCTGTCGAAAAAAGACGCAAAAGTTAATGATGCAAGTACCGATTTACAAGTCCTATTTCTTGACTTTACAAGTCCAACATACTCCTTTGACTTCTAAAGTCAAAAAAAATAACTTTTTTCATGTTTTAAGAATTGAGAAAGCATTGAACTTTACCGCAAAATCGCCGCCATTTATGAATGTAACTTTATCTCTAAATTCTGTGATCTGAAATAAAGTTGCAAACTGGCTCGAGGTGACGACTATGAACACAAGCAGAAGGTAAATCCGGAACCTATGGCTTATCTTTGACAGATGATGGCGTAAACGAGCATGCTCCTCTATAAATATCAAAACATCGGTTTCTCTTTCCAAAAGGTTTCCATAGTCATCAAAGTGGATGATTTGTAAATTGCATACTAAATGGAAGACTAAACAGGATGATAAAAAAATCACGGTCACGTAAGTCCATGAAACGGTTAAAGTGAATAGAACGCCAAAAGATTGCCACCATGACTCACGGTGCATGTACATCATACGAACAACTTCACGAGCAATTTTCAATATTAGACATGGAAGAAACCATATTACTAGCGCGCGTTTAGCTTCCTGCAATTAAATTAAAAAATGTTTTAATTGAGATGTTATAAATTCGATATAGCTCTCAAGCATTTAAGATCAACATAAGACTTTCAATATTTATTTCGATAATCAAATTCTTACAAAAAGTTCACATGTCAATATCATAATTAAGGGGTGGGTTGTATTTAAACGCTTGATTATTATAAGGAGGTAGCAACCTACTTAATTTTATGTGCTTATCCAAACACTCAAACTGCTTATTTTATAAAGACCCCGGGACTTTTACCCAGAGACTCAAAACTAACTATTACGACTTCAAATAGCGTTACCAAGTTTATATGGACGTCCAAACATGTCCTTAAACCTTTTATGGGTCCCATGATCATATTATTGGACGATACTATTACTAGCAATTATCTAAGTTATAATATTTATATATCTTGTAATAAGGAACCATATACTTGGGAACAGATAAGCAAAGAATCAAACTTTATTCCTGAACTTTCTCATATTCACCTAATCATTATCATACTCATTCGAGAAAAGATTCAGTCAAACATGTAATAAAAGCAGAATAGACTTCAGTGTACTAAAGGTGTATATACAATGTCCTAAATTCAAACATAACTATCGGTTGCGAATCTATTAGGGGATGTTTGGGATTGCTTATTAAAACTGCTTATTAAGTATTAATAACTCTTGAAAGTGCTTATTCAAAACAACACATTCTACAAAATAAACTTTTTTAGTAAGTATCTTCAGGGGGTGTTTGTATAAGCTTTTTTTTGGGCTTGTGAGCATATTCGACTCGGCTTAATGTAGCTTATATCCTAAGGGTCATTTTTTCAATGTAGCTTATTTTCCGTCTTTAAGTCATAAGAAGTTCATAACATAAAAAAGGCGGAAAAATGAGCTTATAAAATAAGGATAGTATACAAAAAATTTATCTAAATTGTCCATTTTGATTGTTTTGTGTAGCTTTTTTTTTTTTTTTTTTTTTTTTTGCTATTAACTTTTGTGTGTATTTTGTGACTATTCTACCCTTACCTTTTTAACCACCTTGTTAACATCGAAGGGTAAAATGGTCATTGTACATGAACAAAATACACACAAAGGTTGAAATTACAAAGGTTTGTGTTTTAATAGAAAAAAAAGGGGTATACAGAACAACCAAAATGGCCAAGTTAGATAAATTTTTTTGTTATCATCCCTGTAAAATATAAGCCTAGCCAAATAAGCTCATAAGCCCAAAAATAAGTTTATGATATCTTTAAAGCTACACAAAAACAAACCTTAAGCAATCACAAATACCACCTTTATACTTACACAAACTATTTCAGAAAAAAAACATAACAAAACATCAAATGAACAACTTAACTTACATTAATCTTCAACACGTAATCCTTAGAAAACCTCTGAACATGGCCATGATACTGATCAACAAACAAAAACTTCCTAACTCCATATTTCCTCAAATTATGAGACAAACAAAGCAAAGCAACAGCAGCCAAACAAGCATGAGAAGACACAACCACAAGCTCAAACCCCTTAACTTGATACAAATCACATCTCAAACAATTAGTAGTCAACATAAGTACAATCACAGGTACCACAACACCAATCATTAAAAACATAAACCATGATAACCCAAATCTTAAAACAGAATCTTGGTTGAAACCCATTAAAAGTAAATAAAAATCCAATCTTTGAAGACCATCATCAAGATTATTGTTGTTGTCATCATTTTCTTGATCTTCATGTAAAATGGTGTTATGGGTTTCGTTTGTTTTTATTAAAAGTGGTGTTTCTTGTGTTTCTTGATCTTGTGATGACAACATTTGTGCGTGTGTGTTACATGAAAAATTGTATGGAAAGTTTGATTTTATAAATATAGGATTTGGAGATTTGACATTGTTTTTTATTTTATTTTATAATGATTTGTTGGATTGTGTTTGGGAAAGTTATTATTGTCTTGTTTTTGAAGATGCAAATAATATTTTAATGGGGTTTGATTGGTATTTTGTCACACATACTATATGCCTATATGTGGTGATATGGATATTGGTCAATTTTTTTTTTGTGATGGATGTAGAAAAAGTTATTGAAGTAGTTATTTCACTTTATCAGTGTCACAAGATTTTCTCTTTATCAGTGTCACAAACCTTTCAAAAAAAAAATCAGTGTCACAATTGTCACAAGATTTTCTGTTTATCAGTGTCACAAGATTTTCTATCTTTAGCAATAAAGTATATGTTCCTTATTTTGTTTCTAGATAAAATGTTATGCAATTTTAGGGTAGACTTTGTGGTCGGCGATTTTCCCTCACATCATCTTCACGTCATCAAAAATATTTTCTCTTAACTTTTTCTTTAACTTAACTATTGAGATACCCAGAGGCTGAGTCAGAAAATTTTGCTCGAGGGGTCTCATTTTAATAATTTTTAGAAACTACACTATGAATTTATTCTGGGGGGGGGGTTGGGGGCAAATTTCAAATTACAAAAAATTTCAAATATTTTAAAAAATTTACACTACCATTTTTTTTTCTTGTCTCCGCCCATGATGACACCTTCTTTCACTTTTCTTTATCTTTTTATATTTTTTATTAATAAAAATACTCAAAAAATACAATCACTCTACTTCGGTCACTGTATAAATTAGTCACTTTGTTTTTGAAAATTGTAGAAAAGTTATCTTTTTTGTTGTATATATTTTGGGAGGTGATTTGCAAAATCTTATTTTTTATTTATACACATCAATGTGTGCAAATAAGAAATGAAAATATGCAAATACGAGTAATAAATGAAAATGTGTCAATCAATTCACATATTTTTTTTGTTACAATTTTCTGGAAATCTAAATATGAAAAATGGTGTTTTCTTGTATGGAATTTATTTATTTATTTTTATTTATATTTTTATAAATATATGACTGGAGATTTGACATTTTTTAATAATGATTTGTTGGATTGTGTTTTGAAAAGTTGTTATTGTCTTGTTTTTGAAGATGCAAATAACATTTTAATGAGTTTGATTGACGCAAATAACATTTTAATGGGATAGTTGTTATTGTCTTGTTTTTTAGAGTTGTAAAAAGGTTATCTTTTTTGTTGCATATCTTGACTTGAAAGTATTAATTTCTCTGTCAATGTCACTAGATTTCTACTTTTAGCATCTGAACGGCAAAATAAATGTAGGTGTTTCATTTTGTTTCTAAATAAAATGTTATTTCACAATTTATGTAGTTTTAAGACTTACTATTGGGTAAATATATTGATAATTGGTAATGTTTACTAGGATTCTCGTTTCACATAATTTGTGAAAGTTAATGTTCAACTATTTGCTTAAGAAATGTTTGGTTGCTTCAAGAAATGTAACTTTTTTTTGCAAAGTTGTCTTTTGAAATCAACTGAGCTTCACGCATGAAGGTTGACCCAAAAGTTGTTGTTGCTACCGGTAAGGTTGGAACGGGCGGTTCCACCATAAAAGAAACTATATGAGATCAATTCAAGTGGAAACATAAATGAAATTAAAAACCAAGCTGGTTTAAACTGCTAGTTCTATCGATTTTTTATACATGGTTAATTTCAATTTGAAAAACAAACGTAGTCAAACTCCCAAATATGAATTTAGATTATAAAGAGCAAGGTTATGTAACACCCCCAATTTCGTGGTACGCAGCGGAATTCAAACTGGGTGTTACTCGACGGCACAACAGTTATAATAATAGAAAACGATCTCTAATTGAGTCGTTTTAAAAGATTTATCATTCGAATATCAGAGTTTACAAAAAGAGGTCCCAGTAGTTTTACAGTTTGTTAAATAAATTTCGAATGATAATTAGATTTTAGCCTTCTATCAGTATCTGTGCCCCTCCGTGCCATCCTCGTTCATTATGGACCTGAGATAAACATGCTAAAAGTGTCAACACAAAGGTTGGTGAGTTCATAGAGTTTATAAGTAAAGCAGTTGATTTTTGTAGTCTCGAGTTTGAGTGATAATTGCAATATCGATAAAATGAATAGTATGCTACGTTGTTTTACACCCTTAGTTATCAGTTGAACACAAGTTTCAAGTTTAGTAGACAGTGGGCCCCATTGTTGCACCCAAAAATTCAGTAGTGGCAGTACCGTATCATTACAGTACCATAATATTGCCATAAGCCTCATGACACGCAAACGTTAACAGTAGGACATCACAAGAGTGATGTAAATTACTAACATAATTAAATGTAGTAATAATGCCCTCGGGTAGGAGCTTGCCAACTTCCTATTTAGTCTCAAATAAAGTGCATTTGTCTATCAATCCGGCTAGCATTATAGCTATCTATCCGGCTAGTACAAATGGGTCGTCAACCTCCAATAGATCTATTTACTATATTCGCGTTCACTCGCAAGTGATTAATGGCTCATGATATGAGGGTCTTTTTAGTGGCAATAGTGTAAACTTAGGCAATATCAATCAGGATAGAATACAGAAAAATACTTGTTTTCAGGTTTGTAGCATGTATCTCCCCACAAGTTTAAAAAATGTATAAAAGTGGGACTATAAACTCACGGTAATCCATAAAAGTTTAGAGTACTTGTGAAAGTAAATAAAAGTAGTTGAGCATGTACCTCCCCCAAAAGTAATTCAAAACGTATAAAAGTATGGGCTATGAAACTCACCTGATAGAACTGATATATTAATGTCAAAAGTGGGTACACTGAAATGAGGCTCGGACACTAACCGCAACATAATATGAATGATGTGACTTAGATCATGAAATGATGTCGTGTATGCATTTTATGAAAGTTATATCACCCGTGCATGTTTGTTTGTAAGTTTGAAATGAAAATAATGTTATTAGATAACCTTTAACAATAGTTTGAAATATAATATTTTTGGACTTTTAACAAGTGTGTATTGTAACCACGATATGAACGTTTCAATAATATATAATTGAAAAAGTCTTCGACTCGACTAAAGTATGTAATCAAAATACTACAACTTTCGTGTATGATATTTTATCCAAAACCGCACCCAAAGTGCCTAAAATCCATGTCTAAGAAGAAATTCAGGTTACTATTCTCTATTAGAAATCTGTCAAAATAATAGTTTTCGTCGTTAACTTCATTAAGTCATAACTTCTTCGTTATAGCTCGGTTTTTAAAGTTCTACATGTCCCCGCGAAGGTATTTAAGTATACTAACATATTTTGAAGTCTCGGGGACTCAGTTTATCTCTTAAAGCTTTGTTTTACTACGGCAAAAATCTGGACAACACACTTATTATTTTCTGAAAATAGTTATCGCTAATAGATTTAGAAATATTCGTATCTCTTTCGTTATAAACCCGTTTATACTCATTCAAACGACCACGTTCTTGTTATAAAATTTATTTTCTATTTCTTTGAGAAAATCTTGTATAATAATATATTTTTCTGAAAATTAGAAATTTTGGCAGCGTTTCCGCGTACATTTTTAGAAATCCATTTTCTAAACTAATCCGCTTGTAATAACAACACCAAACTAATCTATATTCCTCCACCAAATTCTTCCATAATTTTTATATACTCAAAATGGCCATATTAACATGATAAAAGTGTAGATCTAGTAAAAATGACTAAAAATGTATTAGAACAATTATAGACTTATATATAACAATAAACTTTGTAAATCAATAAAAAATAATCCAAAACATGTAAGTACTCATTTTTCTCATCCAATAATTATATAGAACTTGTATATACTTGTTTTAACCATAATAATTCACAAACATGCTCATAGGTGATATATGTGAAATAATGAGTTTAAGTGTAATTTAAACTTAAGAAATGCATAATTAAGTATAATGAACACATAATACACCAAATGAAAAGTATATAAATTTATTTATTACTTACTTGATATTAGGATGTTTTAGAAAGTAATTTAAATAATAGATCCCCAACGATGACTCCAAATTAACTTGTAGTTAGTTATAGCTTGAAAATGATCGATAACTGCTTGAAATACTTGAAAAATGACTCCGTCTTCTTTCTTTTTCTTCCTTGGCCGAACACACAAGTAAAATAAGAGAGTTTTTGCTAGTGAAAATGGTATGAAAAAATGAACTAGTTTTCTTTCTATTTATAGTAAAATGTTTTGAAATTATCTAGATATTTTGATGAATAGTAATTAGATATTTTGATGAATAATAAATAGATATTTTGATGAATAGTAAATAGATATTTATGAATAGTAACTAGATATTTTGATGAATAGTAAATAGATATTTTGATGAATAGTAAATCGATATTTATGAATAGTAACTAGATATTTTGATGAATAGTAAATAGATATTTATGAATAGTAACTAGATATATATATATTAGGAGTACAGGGTGTGGGAAACTAAAATGGGGGGTTGAATAGTTTTACCGGTTTTTAAGTTCTTTTAAATTTTCTTAAAACTTTGTTATTGGAAACTTTGATTCAAACTTTATGTGTAATCAATCAACACCAATATGAACTACACACTACACTCCAAATTGCACTTCATTATCAAATTCCCGACCATGATCCGTGTAACACCCCAACCCGGCAAGGGTTAAGATATCACGATAATGGTTTCATATCAGATCAAACAAAGCATACATCTATAGTAATACAAGAATTTCAGAGGTTACAAATGAAATACTGAAGTTACAAGGTTACAAATGATACTAAAACTAAATACTAAGTCTGTAAATGCAAATCCTTTTAATAGCCTCTACTTCAGAATACTATCAAAGTCTTCTAAGTCCAAAGGTCTCTTCACTCATACCCAGCTTCCAACTAAGAACCTGCCGCAGGAAAAGAAATGCGGCTGAGCTTAAAAAGCTCAGTGAACAGATACATAAACAAAGTAATGATAACGAAACAGAAATAAGATATAGTGCAATGGGGAAATATCATAAGGTATAAATGATGTGAAGGTATAATGAACAGAATAGGATAGTAATCCACCACGAGCCCAGAACAAATCAGATATAGTAACCACATCTTCATAATCATATAGAGGGGAGACCTCTCAGATAATCAGATAATATGAGGGGTGTCCTCATTCTTCAAATGGAGTAGCTAGCTCCCAGATATATGTGAAAGGCATGTATTGCACACAGTACCAGTCACCAGACAATAACAAATCATATAACAGATAATCCACTAAACAGAACAGATCTAGGATGCATCCATACGCCCCTACCCAATCACATGCAGACCAAATCAAAGGGACGGTGTGTAACATCACTCCAACACACTAGAGTCACGCCATCGGTGCATCAATGACATGGCCATGTTACCTTCATGGCTAGGGTCACAAATTTTGGCTCGGGTATCAAACTAAGAGTCAGATATCAAATCAAATCAGAATGTCATATCCAAAGGTCCATAACAGATGGTTCATAACAGATATATCAGATGTAATGCCAAAAGTCCAAATCAGAATTTATCAGATCAAAGTATACAAAGCAAAGGATCATATCAAAGGTTCACAACAAAGGGAACATAGCAATGGCTTTGGGAATCTTAAACGAATCAGAAATCAGAATCATATCAATAAGATAGGACACCCTTACTGAAAAAGGGCAGAGTATCTGTACCTTATCAGCAGTGCAGAAAATAAACAAGCAAATAAACATTGAACAGATCAAGGCTTCTCCTTCTTCACACCTAAAGGAGTAGAAGACGGAATTACGAAGGATTCCAATTCAGATTATTACTTTTAGTTTACCTTTCCATTTTAAGTAACTTTCTATTTTTAGTAACTTTCCAGATTTAGTAACTTCCCATAATTAGCAGGTTTCCAGAATTAACAGATATTATCATTTCAGATTAGATTAAGCCCTTACTCAGAGACTATAATGGAATAAAGGTATATTTTAACAAGTTACAGAAGTCTAAGGTTATTTATGGCAAGTTCACAAAGTTCAGGGTTTTAATTGTAATTTCATCACTTTCAAGGGTATCAAGTGAAAATACTTCAAGTTACTGATTTAATACACATTTTATTCAGAATGACATCATAATCCCTTTAGTTTCATAATTTTACAGTTTATACCCCTCTAGTTACAATATTTACAAAACAAACCTTATATTTACATAATTTATGATTTAATCCCTCTAATATCCATATTTACCAAACAAGCATATTATTTTACCAAATTTCAGAATGTCACATCAGAGTTTACATATATTACTATTCAGCCCCTCAGATTTCAGAATTTACACAATTAGTCCCTTAAGTTTACAAAACTTATAAATTAAATCATAATTCCATAATAATTACACAATAGGCCCATAAATACTCAAAATTACACAAAATACTCTTAATATTATTATTTTCTCAAAATCACTTCAAGTTTCCAGAATTTACATCTTTAGTCCCTCTAGTTAAATTAATTTCAATTCGGATTAATAATTATATATAATTACCCATTTAACCTTTTAAATACAAAATTCACATATCAAGCCCTCATTTTATATTTTATACGAAATATACATGGTCCAAAATAACTTACAAAAATATCCCTTGAGTTTTTAAAATTACAAAACACCCCCTTACCTTTTATTTTTAAAATCGGTAATACATAAAAATGACCAAAAATATTACAAACCCTAATATCAATTGCCAATCATTACCCCATTGATTACTAACAACCTTAAACCATCATAAATGACCAGATTTCATGGCATAAACCCTAACCCTAGCTCGATTTAGTTAGGGTTTCTTTTATTTCCTTTTTATTTTTTTTATTAGCCGATTATACAATAAATTAACAACACAAGATTTAGGCCTCCATAATTCCAACCATTATTTTTATGAGATCTATATATTATATAGAGTCCATATAAAATAGTGCTCATGCCCAGAAAATTCGTATATAATTATTTAGAGTTTTATGGCGTTTTTAAGGTTTAATTCGCAAATAATTCATAGAGCATGCATGGTTTGTGTTTATCATTTTATTTGAGACTTATATGATGTAAGAGACGTGAGAAAAATACCAAACCCAATATGGAACGCGTAGAATAGGCTGGACGAATTTTCTTCTCTCGGATTGAATAAAACGACACCAAATTTCCCACGAGCACAAACGCGACCTACAAACCTTGGAATCAATTTTCAAAGATCATATACGATGTAAGGAACTTAGGAAAAATGGAAAACAAATTTTACAAGAGTCGTAGGAATTAAAAGTGAATTTTACCTCACTTGTGAACAAAATTCGACAACAAAGAAAATAGGCCTTTATAATTTGAATGGCTATTTTTCTTGGCTTCCTAGCAATAGATTGAACTCAGAAAAATTATGCTTGGCTCTCCAGACAGTCGCAAGAATGAATGGTGAATTTTTTGTGTTTTGTGTTTACTCGGCAAAATTATTTAGGAAGGAAAAAGGTAGAATAAAATTATATAGAGTGTATGATCCGGTCTTAGGGGAGGGTAGGCTTAAGTCTCGGTCCAAATATGATAAGGAAATCAGATTTTGATTTTTAGAGATCATATCCTTATTTATTTGATATTTATCTAACTTTTTAAAACATTTTAAATGTATACCGAAATTATTATATATATAAAATCGGTTTTTAACTTTTGTATGGTATAAAATAATTATTTTTGGACATATAAAATTATTAGAAGTCTTGTCTTAATTTTATTGTAATTTATATGTAGTTTATTTGACATAATTCGGATTTATGTAGCTTAATATAGGTTTTAATTAAATTTTTAAGTTAGTGAGGGCATTTTGGTCATTTGACATGTTATGTGAATTTCAGGTATTACAATCCGTCCTAATAGAAACTATTTTACACCCTAGTTGATTTTGGACTTTCTTACTAAAGATTTCAAATTCCTTAAAAGCTTGTGTTTTATTCTTAAGAAATCTAGTCCAAGTATACCTAGAGTAGTCATCAACTATTACTAAGGTGTAGTAATTTCCTCCGTAGCTCCGTACGGCGGATGGACCGAATAAGTCCATGTGAAGGAGTTCTAGGCATCTAGAGGTCGAGACCATGTTCTTAGCTTTGTGACTAGAATGAGCTTGTTTTCCAACTTTACAAGCGTCACAAAAATGTTTGTCAAACTTAATCTTAGGTAGGTTTCTAACTAGTTCCTTAGACGCCAATGATTCTATTAAACGCATATTGGCGTGACCTAGTCTCCTATGCCATAGAGTTGAGTTGTCATCTATGGTTGCTAAGCAAATCTTATCTTGAGGCTTATTTCCTATCTTCATTACAAATAAGCCATTTTTCCTAACTCCTTTGCCTATGGTTTTGCCATTCTTAATAATCTCACTACCCTCTTCGGAGAATATAACTCTACACTTATTATCTACCATTTGACTAATGCTAAGTAAGTTAAATCCTAAGTTATCTACGTGCTCAACATTTCTAATAGTAAGGGAGTCTTGAGTAATCGTACCTTTGCCTATAATGTTGCCCTTAAGTTTGCTACCGAAAGTGACATTACCACCGTTGTATGCCTTGTATGATGAGAATAAATTTCGGTTGCCCGTCATGTGATTAGTGCATCCACTATCCTTGACCCATTCATCAGGCTCCAAGTCGATTCCCAAGCATATCTATTGAATAAGACAAGCATTCAAACATTTGGTCCCCAATATCTCATGGGTCCAAAGTTGTTAGCATTAAACATCCCATGCATTACTTGCATTTGGTTAGGATGTTGAAACGGAGAACAAATTTCCCATGGTAAGTAACTTTGTAGTTGATGGTTATTCCAAGTTACGGGATAGTTACTTAGAAAACTTTGTCTTCTAGAGTTACGTCTCGGTAGAGGAGTTTGATGAAGCGAAAAGTGTACCGCTTTTAGGGGGTCATTTAAGCCCTAAATCGTATTTATTTGATCAAATATTGCCCTAAATCGTTCCTTTTGTCATTTTAGGTACTTTGGAGAAGAAATCTGGAAAAGGAAGCATTTTGAACGTTTTTGGAGCATAAAAGTGAAGAAAACGACAAAGTCTCAAAATCGGCTGGAAAAGTACCTGTGACGGCGTCAAGCACCATTGTGACGCCGTCAACCCCTGACGCGCCAGAGAGGATTTTGGATGATTAAAAGGGGACGGCGTCAAGAAGGCCATCAAGAAACCCTAACCGCGGCGAGGTGACAGCGTCAGCTCTATAACGTGACGCCGTCAGATATGATTTTCTATATATATTCTCATAATTTTTAGTCATTAGTGTGCAACTTTGTGAGGAGAAACCCTAAGATGATTTTTCTGCTACTTTTAAGGGTTTTATACCCTTGGATCTCCCATGTTCAATTAAAGATAAGTAATCAATTAATCATTCAATATGTCTATGTGTTGTTTGATTATATCTTGTTCTTGTCTTTTATTTAACATGCTAGGCTAGATTTATCTTGTGTTTGCTTAGATCTAATGAAACCTAACTATTGATTATTGGTTGTTGGTGTGTTATTAATTGTATTGGATGATTGTTTATTGATGTTAGGCTTAAGAAAACTGGCTAACCTCCTATACGGTAACTTGCTTGAACGTCTTAAGAAACATGAACCAATGCGTACTAAGGTTTTTATGGTTGTATTTAATGCACGAGCGAATTCTAGTGATCCCATGTTAGGAGCTTCTTAGCCGGCTCGACATAGGAGTGAAGTAGGAGCTTATAGAGTTGGGGAAGTACGTACGCCACCCCACGATTGGTATTAAGGAATACACCCGTCATCCACGCAATTAATACACACTAATCAACCGGTAAAAGATAGTTAGGGAGTAAGGAAATCTAAGTAAACACATTTCTCTCCATATAAGTTCCACAACCTTTTTATTTTCAGTTATTTTATTTTATTTGCAATTGTAGTTATTTGGGTTAGTTGACTAGCAACTAATTCCGCCCACTCCTTCAAACCCGAGATTTTACTTGCTTTTATAAAAAATATAAAAAATACAAAAAAGAATCTTCCCTCACCCTTAGACCTATTAGAGTAGTTTTTCAATCCTAACGACACTATTCCCCTAGAGAACGATCAATCCCCCGGTACTTGCCACTACACTATACTACATCGGTCAGGTACACTGCCTGGTGGGGATTGCAAGCCTCTTGAGATCCCTCGAGAGGTAAAACCTGTTGTAAGGTCGCAAAACCACGCATCAAGTTTTTGGCGCCGCTGCCGGGGAATAGTTATTGTTTAGGTTGAATTTTTATTTTATTAGGTCTACTCACTTGATTCCTATCGAGTGAGATATTTATTTTCTTTTTATTAGATTTCTTTAGTCTATCTTTTTCTTTGTGCCCTTTGTTTGTAAAACCATTTTCATTTGTCACCATGGCGGATGAAATTCTATTTAGATCATTAACAATAGAGGAACAATTACTTTACACGGATAGATTTGCTTCCTGTTGTTCCAATGAATTTTTAAGTGGTCTTAGATATATACAAGAGGAGACGGGTGTAAAGTTTGATAGGTGATGAACTCAAATAAGTACATTTTATTACTATCATTTATCCTATTAATTTGACTTGTTTTATTATGTTATGTATGAGGATTGATACTTAATCGTTTACTTTTGTAATTCTCAGGTAAAAACAAGCATTTGGTGAAACTTAGCGATTTTGGACTAATAATGGAGCAAAACGTGCATAAAGTGAAAGTCTACTGACATGGACAAGATCAAGTCAATTCTGCTCCAGATGCGCCGCATCTCACTCTCGACATGCGCCGCATCTCTATCAAGATATCACCAGATACGATCCAAGATACAAGAGGACATGCGCCGCATCTAATCAAGGGTTACGCCGCATCTTCTGGCGGTGTACGAATATTCCTGAATATTATAATCTTGGACCCCACGCGAAGTTAAGTACATGCGCCGCATCTACTTAGTAGATGCGCCGCATCTTCCCTCAGACAGAAACTATAAATACCCCGTAGACCAGACGAATTAAAAGTTTCGAAAAACCTAAAACCGAAGACCGAACAGGAGGAACAAAGGACGAATTCAGTCAAGGAGGCAGCACAAGACACACCCAAATCAAAGATACAAGAGCTGTAAGAAGGTGCTGCATGTGTTTAATTCATTAAGTAGTTTTGTTTTATTGTGTTAGCAAACTTTAATTCATCAGGATTGGTGGCTTGTGTAATGTGACAACGAAAGATTGCACTCCCTTTAATACTTGCTTTCCCATCAATTAAAGTTTATATGATGATGTCTTTGGTTACTACTTATTAGTGCATTGATAACCTCTGTGTTTATTAGTGGCTTGCGGGCATTTGACTGCGGGACATAATGTGGCTCCCACGGTTGTTTCTAAATTGATCACTTAGGAATAACTTTTAGACATAAGTAATCATTAAGGGTTTACTCGCCGATAAGATTAGGACCAACGAGAAAGGGTTAACTACATACACTTCATATAAAGCTATCAATAAAACAAGTGACAATCTACTTAATCATAAGGACAGCCCTCTTATTGTCTCGAGTATTTATCTGTGTACGTGTGTGCTACTTGCTGATTCGTGCCTATTGGTTTATTTTATTATTTAATTGCAAACAAATCGTGTCAGTCTCTCAGGCTGAAACCCCCTTGCGTTAGGATATTAAAATACTGATTAGAATAACTAGATAATACGTTCCACTCTTAGTGATCGACACTCTACTTACCATTATCTTCATACTGACCGGGTACACTGCTCGTTAAGTGTGTGTGTTATTGATAAGTCGGCTAAATATAAATTTAAAACTTGAGTAGGCATTAAAACTGCTAAACCGCAACGACACATCACGCGCATCAAGTTTTTGGCGCCGCTGCCGGGGAGTGAATTGTTATTATCTGTTAATTTGATTAGTATTTTAATTAGGTTTTTCTTTTTATTAGATTAATTGCATCATTGTACTATTTTGCATATTTGTTGTATTGTGTGTTAATTGTTTTCTTTTATTTTTGTGTGTTTATTTTTGTTTGTGTGTTTAATTTTTTGTTTTTTTTTCGTATTTTTCTGTTCTGCTATCGTTGTACTGTGCTAAATCAAACGATACGGCGCATCTGATTTATCAGATACGGCGTATTGCGTTTAATTTTTTTTAATACAACGCGTTTAATTAATTCGATACGACGCATCTTTTCCCCAAGATACGGCGTATCTGTTTTTAATAAGAAAATTTTTCTAAGCGATAAAGTAATACGACGCATCTGCTTTTGCAGATACGGCGTATCTGTTTTTAATACATTTTTTTTTCTAAACGTTAACGCCATACGACGCATCTGCTTTAGCAGATACGGCGTATCTATTATTTTAATTAAAAACAGTTTGCGAATTATTAAACCGATACGGCGTATCGATCTCTGTCGATACGGCGCATCTTACTGAATCAAAAATCGATATTTATTTTTAAACGTAACGAAAATACGGCGCATTAACTTTTGTTAATACGACGAATATAATTTGATAAATATAGTTGATTTTTGATATTTACCTTGATCGGTTAGCTACTCTCGTGTGCAAGTTGTTTATTTTCAGGATAAATGATGACTCGAGCATCACCAAGAAAGATTACATTCTGAACTAAACCGAGAGAAGATTGCTGGAGTGATCAAAACGTAACCTCTTCGATTATTCAACCAGCCCTAAGGGAAGTCCTCTCCACTATAACCTCAGTTTTATTATCTACACTATACATCTGATTTGTTTACCTCAGAAGGAGTCAATACCGATCAACTCATGCTAAGAATCTTTCCAATCTCACTAAAAGGAGCTGCTAACAAGTGGCTAAGGAATGAACCTGCTAGTTCAATCACTACATGGGAAGGTTTGAAGAGCAAATTCCTGAAGAGATATTGTCCACCTGCTAAGACTGCTAAAAAGATGGAGGCTATCAATAGTTTCAAGCAAGAGCCTGATGAAACCCTTTATCAAGCTTGGGAACGATTTAAAGATTTATTGATAAAATGTCCTCAACACTATCTAACCCCTATGCAGGAGATAATATTGTTTTATCAGGGACTGGACGTGCCAACTAGACAGATCTTGGATGGTAAGGGAGCTGTACCTCAGATGAGTGCAACTAATGCTAGGAAAGCGATCCAAGAAGCTGCTGATCATTCTCAGAAATGGCACGATGGGACCTCTACTAGATCTAAGAGCAGCACTAATTTTGACGGGATTGCTGCTATTCAAGCTCAATTGGATAAAATTAGTAGAGAGATGAAGAAGCGAGATGAAAGAGCATATGCTGCCCAAGTTGGATGTGAAAAGTGCGAAGGACCTCATTACACTAAAGATTGCCCGAACAAGAATGAAAGTGAGACATTTGAAGAGGCATATTACACCCAATTTGGACAACCATTCCGACCTTCAGGAAGATTTAGGGAAGCTACACCGGGATTATATCAAAGGAACAACTTCAATCCCGCTTATCAAGAAAGGAGGCAGACTTTAGATGATACTTTAAAGCAAATTATGGCCGATGCTGCTAAAAGACATGAAGAGAATACTGCTATGATCAAAGAGATCCGAGCTTCAATGGACACTACTACAAGAAATCAAGGAGCTTCGATCAAAGCATTGGAACAACAAATTGGTCAAATGAGCAAAGTTCTTCAAGAAAGGGGATATGGAAGTTTACCGAGCTCAACTGAAACCAACCCAAGAGATCATGTCAAGGCCATAACCACCACTGAAGAAGTCACTCCTAATATACCTAGAAGATCGATGAATGGTAATGATGGTGCAAGACCCGAATTTTTCTTTAATTCTTCAATCAGCTTAAGGAGACTACTAAAAGAGAAGACAAAGATTGAAGAGGAGATCAAGGCAACAATGAAAGAAGATCGATGAATGGTAATGATGGTAATGACGGCGCCAGGAACAGTTTTCTGGATTTTTTTTTGAAAGTTTTGTTTTTCTTCCGGAATCATAAAATGCTTTATTAAATCTCTAACTTATAAACTCCAGGAATCTGCAAAACAATCATTCCACAAGCATTATATCCTTATACAGATTTATCCCGCCGATGTTATGCAGGTTTTCGTGTTTGTTTTCTCAGGTTTAACAGGTTATTTTGAACAAGGAGATGTATGTGGAATCTAGCTTTTGGCGCTGCTTTAGTCTTGAAGCTTCAACATTACCTTGGAAGAAGATCTAACCATGTTACCTCTTTATCCACCGAGCGAATCAGGGGAGTATTTGATTTCATTCTTTTACCTTATTTACTTTTACATCTTGTTATTTGAACATTGGGGACAATGTTCATCTTAAGTGTAAAGGGGGGGTAAAGTACGATACCTTAGAGAATGCTATTACGCTTGATTTTTCATTTGTTTAATGGTAGATGTGTAATAAAACTGAGAGAAATACCTGTTAAGGCAATTTTAGTGCCAAATTTAAAATTTCTTACAACATATAGGAGTGAAACTTTGGTCTTAATGAGCGTCTCACGGATAGGAGTTATATGACTAGCACAAAACCGTACCACTAAAAAATTTTCCACCCCCAAATATGTGAGGTTCGCCCCTAGAATTGGTAGGAAAAACATTTATGCTATGATGTGTGTACCGGTAGCACTTAGATTCTAGAACTTGCGTTAGGACTATTCCGAGGCCACAAGTGAGACTACATTCGTGTAGTTAGATTTACTACATGATAAGAGGCATTAGGATTAACCCATTGTTTTACACCTGTGTTTTTGTTATAATTACATTGGCTACATTGGTCAAGTAATTCTCCCACACCCTTTGCGTTGTACTCATTTTTAGTACACGATACCCTTAGTACACCCCTCAGAGCCTATCTTTTCGTTTCTAACTTTAAGCATTTTACTTAAAGTAAGAATTTGTTTACACCCCACTTAAATGTACACCCAAATCGCCTTAGCCTACCTTGTATGCACTCATTTTTAGTGCATTATTGTGACAACATTTGTTTAAACCCCAAGTTAATTATCTAATTGATTACATGGTTGCTAAGTCGAGTCATATCCTTGTACATATTGTTTTGGGACGATTGGGACTCATGGGTAAAGTACTAGTGTAATGGAGTAATGGGGAAGAACAACATTATTACCCCCATATGTGCTAAATATTTTAAAAGTACTCCAAGTGTTTCGATTATCTTAATTCGAGTCATTAGAATAGTTAATTGTAAAGTTATGTAAAAGTTCAAGTGTAAGGGGGATACAACCCCCCTACGATGTATTATTTTGGATGGTAGGGCAAGAGTGTATGCAAAAAAAAAAAAAAAAAAAAAAGAAAAAAAAAAAAAAGAAAAAAAACATACGGACTACATCCCGTTTCATTTTATGTTTATTTTATCTTTTTGTTATTTTTTTCATTAGCTTAAGTCGAGTCTAGTCTTGGCTTAGCAACGCCATATTGTACATGTAATTAATCAAGATCTTTAACTCGCCACCAGTAAAATATCCTTTATCCAACAAAACCGTGTTTATCATATCCCTACACCTAACGTTATAACCCGTTTAAAAGCCCTCTTTGATAGTTTATCTTAGGTGCTTACGCCTAGTGGAGGAGGTTTTTGATCCTTTCCCAAGCCTATGGTAATCTATTTGCTATGACAGGTAGTGAGAGATATTATTCATTTTCATTTATGAGATATACTTTTATGACACCTGAGAGATGTGAGTATCTAAACACTACTTGTGAGGTGCTAGTCTGTAATCTCCGTGCTTATTATGATTAAAGTGGAACGACTATTAGTTGTAATTACTTTTATATTAGCGTTAAATGACCCCTAACTTGTATTTTGATTAGAATAAAAGCGCATTTGCTTGAGGACAAGCAAATCTCAAGTGTAAGGGTATTTGATGAAGCGAAAAGTGTACCACTTTTAGGGGGTCATTTAAGCCCTAAATCGTATTTATTTGATCAAATATTGCCCTAAATCGTTCCTTTTGTCATTTTAGGTACTTTGGAGAAGAAATCTGGAAAAGGAAGCATTTTGGACGTTTTTGGAGCATAAAAGTGAAAAAAATGACAAAGTCTCAAAATCGGCTGGAAAAGTACCTGTGACGGCGTCAAGCACCATTGTGACGCCGTCAACCCCTGACGCGCCAGAGAGGATTTTGGATGATTAAAAGGGGACGGCGTCAAGAAGGCCATCAAGAAACCTTAACCGCGGTGAGGTGACGGCGTCAGCTCTATAACGTGACGCCGTCAGATCTGATTTTCTATATATATTCTCATAATTTTTAGTCATTAGTGTGCAACTTTGTGAGGAGAAACCCTAAGACGATTTTTCTGCTACTTTTAAGGGTTTTATACCCTTGGATCTCCCATGTTCAATTGAAGATAAGTAATCAATTAATCATTCAATATGTCTATGTGTTGTTTGATTATATCTTGTTCTTGTCTTTTATTTAACATGCTAGGCTAGATTTATCTTGTGTTTGCTTAGATCTAATGAAACCTAACTATTGATTATTAGTTGTTGGTGTGTTATTAATTGTATTGGATGATTGTTTATCGATGTTAGGCTTAAGAAAACTGGCTAACCTCCTATACGGTAACTTGCTTGAACGTCTTAAGAAACATGAACCAATGCGTACTAAGGTTTTTATGGTTGTATTTAATGCATGAGCGAATTCTAGTGATCCCATGTTAGGAGCTTCTTAGCCGGCTCGACATAGGAGTGAAGTAGGAGCTTATAGAGTTGGGGAAGTACGTACGCCACCCCACGATTGGTATTAAGGAATACACCCGTCATCCACGCAATTAATACACACTAATCAACCGGTAAAAGATAGTTAGGGAGTATGGAAAGCTAAGTAAACACATTTCTCTCCATATAAGTTCCACAACCTTTTTATTTTCAGTTATTTTATTTTATTTGCAATTGTAGTTATTTGGGTTAGTTGACTAGCAACTAATTCCGCCCACTCCTTCAAACCCGAGATTTTACTTGCTTTTATAAAAAATATAAAAAATACAAAAAAGAATCTTCCCTCACCCTTAGACCTATTAGAGTAGTTTTTCAATCCTAACGACACTATTCCCCTAGAGAACGATCAATCCCCCGGTACTTGCCACTACACTATACTACATCGGTCAGGTACACTGCTTGGTGGGGATTGCAAGCCTCTTGAGATCCCTCGAGAGGTAAAACCTGTTGTAAGGTCGCAAAACCACGCATCAGAGTTCTTGACCGAGGTTTGGGAACATTTGTTCTTCTAGGTGGAGGAGTCTTAGACCTAGTGTCGGGTTTTACAGATCCAGGTCTGAGGTTTGACGCAGGTTTGCAAAATCTTTTGACTTCCTCTATACTAGCAATAGATACTTTTGTACCATTTACAATTATGTGACTTGGTTTAGGGCTTAAATCATTTTTCAATTTCGGCTCTGTTCTGTCATCAGCATCAGACGGTACCACGGTACCATTAAATTTAATGGTACCGTCCGTACCTTTAGTGGTGCCGTCTATTGTTTTGACAGAGCTCGTGGGTTTGACAGATTTTACTTGTTCAGTTTTACTTGTCGAAGCATTATCTGTTTCTTTTTCAAACCTAATGATCCTAAATGCATTTTCCTTGAGTTTTTCGTTTTCAGCTCGAAGACTTATGCATGACTTACAATCTACATCTACTTTCTTATTTCTCTCAAGTCTTTTGACTTGATCTTTTAGTTCTAAGATTTTGTTGATCCCGGTTGAGCTTCACGATCTTATGAATTACTTTAGATAAATCTAAGGTAATCGGTATAGAAACTGATCTTGAGTTGTATATCAAATATTATGCGGAAACTAATACTTGATCTTAAGAAGAATAAACACAAACGAATTATCAAACAACACTTCAATATATTAATACGATTGCTCTGAATAGCAATAGGGTTACAAGAAACCTTGAAGTGTCAAACAATACGTATGCTAAGATAATCGATATCTAACCCTAACCCTAGAACCTCCTTTTATAGCGTAAGGAGTCCTAGTCGGTTTACAAGACTTTCTATACAAGAAAAATATCTTACGTATCTTTTCTATACTTATCCTTAACATACTATACATATCTAATAAGCAGCAGAGTAAATCTTCTAGCAGCAGAGTCTTCGTAAGCTAGCAACAGAGTTACACTTTGCCTATTATCCCAAACAGCAGAGTTATCAAAACAGCAGAGTTCTTGTGCTAATCAGCAGAGTTACATAACTATCCAGCAGAGTTGTGTTTCTCGAATCAGCAGCATTTTAGACCCAACAATCCTCCCCTAAACTTGATATTTTTCATCAAAAATCATCAAGTTTCTTTAAATCCAACTATCCACCAGGAGGATGCTTCCAAACATCTTACTGTTTTGAAATTTTTGATTCAAGCAACTTTTTATATTTCTCAATCAGTTCAAATGCTTGATTATCTACATCAAATGGTCTTTGTAATGTCAACTTACCAGGCTGCAACATTTGATATAAAATAGATGTACTGTTGTTGATGACATAATCCTTCTCCACAAGCATATACACAGTCACACCTATGCATGATAAGAGATGAACCCCACAAGATTGATATAAATACCATTTCTGAACTGTGGAGCTTAATAACTTCTTCCATTCAATACTCCTCTCATCTGGTTCAAACATGTTCTTCAAGTAGTAATAATTTAGTCTTTCATACACTATCTCTGGTCTAGTATCTCCATACTTTATCTTGTATAAATTCCAGAGTTGAGTAATATCATCCCTATCCATGTAATGTAACATCTGAAAAAAACTAATATACCCCACACTTGAATCATTTGATCTCTTAATTATCCAGCATACTTGACCATCACTTAGAACATCATGTGAATAGGAAATGATTGGATATTTTACTGATAAAGGAACTTCATTAAGTAACTCAGGCTCTTCTTGAGGTTCATGAACTGTGAGATGCATAATCCCTTGCATATCATCTGCAGTCACCTCTTCTTTCCCTGAATCACTATCCTCTTTCTCCTCTTTATCCGAATCACTCATCACTACTGACTTTGTTCTTCTCTTCTTCCTACCCACCTGCTTTACTTTCCTCCTATATCTCTTTGTACCAGCAGAGGATTCAGTCATAACTTCAGCTTCAACAACAATTTCTTTCTCCTTTTCAACTTCAGATACTATGGGTTTTGAAACACTTCCACTCCCAGAAGCATTCATACTGTCAGATCCCATAACTTCTGGATTTCTCTTCTTCTCAGAAACTTTTCTTGGATTTAACTTAGCATAAGTTTCATAAAACTCCTTTTCAATTAAGTGATCTGACTTTCCCTTGAAATCCTTCATCTGATAACCTCTGGCATTCTTCAAGTAATACTTCATATCATTAACCACTGCTTTCCTTGAAGTTGACTTAGGTTTGTGACCATGCTTCTGTGCTTCTTTAATCCTCATAATCAACTCTTCCCACTTAGCCAATTCATTCTTTCTGAGTATAAACTCAACAAGCTCTTTTGTCTTTGTACTTCCATCCAACTGCTCATCATTTGCTATCATCCTAGCTTCACCTCTTACAATCATATCAGAATCAATGAAATACAGCAATTGTTCATCTAATTCTTCTTGATTAACTTCATTAAATGAAGAGCTTTCCATAAGATCAAACTGATTTCTTTCTTCATCAGCTGCAACCCTTCTTGCATATTCTTCATCCTGAGCAATCTGAGCTTGTTCATCAGCCAACTTTTTCTTCCTTTCAAGCTCTTCAGCAGATTCAGCAGCTTGTTGTTGTGATGGTGTAGGTGTTTTAGTTCCTTTGTTCATGTTCAGCAGTACTTGAGCTAAAGTCATCTGTTCATCATCTGAATCAGCAGAGTCTTTAACTCCAGCAGAGTCCTTAACTCCTGCACTCTGCTCAGTATCATCAGCAGAAACCTTTAACCCATCAGTAGAGTTTTCATCACCAGCAGAGTCAACCTTGTCTTCTGCATCAGCAGAGTCAACCTTGTCACTCTCATCACCAATATTTTCAACAAAATCTTTAACAACCTCCCCTGAACCCATTACACCTTCCTGATCCTGATCATTCACTTGAGCCTCCTGATCATTCCTCCCCTGTTTGGAAGCATCCTCTTCCAAACTTGGTTTGGAACTCTTCTTTAGCCTCCCCTCAAGGTGTGTAACCCGTAGCTTAAGCCTTCTTATTTCAGCACCTTGAGTAGCCTTAACTATCTTTAACTACTTTCGAAGACCAAGGACCTCCTTTGACAATTTTGTACAATTATCCGTCAATTCTTTCAATTGTTTCATGATATCCTCACAACTTCGGTCTGTGTAACCTGACCCGAGAGGTTGATCATTGGAATTGGCATTATGTACTGGTGTTTTAACCGTCAAATCCTCAGTGTCATGTTCAATACTAGCATCAACACTTCGACCTGTGTAACCTGGTCCGAGAGGTGTATCATTTGCAATGTCAATATGTACATCAGTGTCCATCAATTCAATAGTTGCATCTCTGTCCTCATCACTTCGAGATGTATTACCTTCTCTGAGAGGTGAATCTTGGGACACAAACTCAGTCTCATCCCTAGGATGAACATCTGAGCCCCCCATAGAAGCCATTTGGCTGGGGTTACCACCAGTTGTGTCAGGTTCCTGAGAACCTTCTACAAATGATGTTGCCATGGTTGAGGTCTTAATTATGTTGACACTATCCTGTTCAACTACTAAGTTGGAAACAGTAGTGCCAGCCTCTTCCATCATGATACCTCCAACACCTGTATCAGCCTCATCTGCTACCATACTAACATTGGCCTGAGGTAGCACAATGTTCTCAAGTGGTGAAGTCCTAGGTGATTGGGTGTTTTGGGTTTCATGTGACACTGATTCATTCAAACTTGTTGATGAGGATGTGTGATGGGAAGCTGTGGGTGTTCCAGCTTCTTCATCCTCATTCTCTGCAGCCACTACATTCAAGATGTGTGCAGTTAAGGGAGTTATAGTGCCAGAAAAACCTTTCCCATTCTTCTTTAAAAATGCAAACATCTTGATTGCCATTCTACTACAGGGCTCAACATTTACATGCCTCAATGGTTCCCTTAGTTGTCTGTTTATAATAAGTTGTAGGAACCTTGGGTACAAGTAAAACTTCTTCTTAACAAACTTTTTCATCCCCTCAAATATCATAGCAGAAAAATCAAAGGGCTGCCCTGTAGCTAAACACACTAAAGCCATAGCTTGAAAAGCACTAAACTCACTCCATCTGCCTACCTTGGGAAACAGGCAGTGTTGAAGTGTATGTAGCAAAAACTTCCAATGTGGACAGAGACGACCTTTCAAAAATGTACCACCAACCTCAGGTCGCTCATATCCAATATTCTCAAGCTCAGTCATAACAGTTTCTAGGGTAATGGTAGGGGGTGTTGATATGCCTGATAAGCGCAAACTTCTCTTAATTGTTGTTTCACTAACTACAATATTCTCCCCATCTACACTACCTATCAACCGTTCCTCACCATCTAGTACATCCAACTTAACAGTTGACCAAAATTGCTTCATATGAGATGTATAAATGGTAGGATCAGCTGTTAACGCATACCTTAACTTAGAAGCACTCAGAAAATCCATAACCTCATAAAATCCATCAGCTGCAGTAACCTTACTGAGAAATGCTATCTGATTGTGTTCATCCGGAAACGTTCTTTGCGCCATTTGATTTGGGGGTTTTGGGTGAAATGATATGAATTGATGTTCTTGGGTGAAGGTTGAATGTAATTTTGAGCAATTAAAATGTAATGAGATCAAATTGGTGAAAGATACCGTTTTGATCTAATTAGGTTTAAGAACGCGCCAAAAGTTTCAGTTTGACCCTTCAACTTTCAAACTCATCAGCAGAGTTGCGATAGTGTTGACCAAAAGTCAACTTTCCCAATATCTTCAAAATCACCTCCTTAAATACCATACCAACTCCACATTTAATTCCATAAATCCTTTAATCTCTAAATCAAATCCCCAATTCACAAACCCTAACTCAACATCAACAAATCATGAGTTCTTCAAAAGCTCCAATAATCGACATTTCCTCAGATTCATCATCAGACGATTCAGAGGGATGGGCAAGTTACTTTCCTCAAGGTTATCTTGCAAGTTCATCGTCAGCAAAACCAAAAGGCAAAGCGGTTGTCGAGGAGGAATATTCCGACCCACTTCCATCAACACCATCCTCCTTTGAGGATTCTGATGATGATAAAAGAACAAAAATCGATCCTCCACAGCATCCTTTGACCGCCGAGCTGCAGAAGCAAATGGAGAATGCCGCCGCCGCCTTTGCGAAGAGTGTCCACCTGCCTCATCCAAAGCCAAGTACGGTTGAGCAGAAACCTCCTGTTCCAAAGAAGAAGAAGCAGCAGAAGAAAGCAGCTCCCTCAACAAGCCAACAGCAGAGTCCACCACCACGACCAGTAGTACTTGCACTCCCCTGTCCAAGGGTGTTTGAAGCCATGGGCACTAGGGGACCTCGTAGTAAGGTCATGCCTGACTTTGCTAGGATTTAGGTTGTGAATCTTTGTATTTTGTTGTCTTTTGATCTGTCTTTTGTATGGAAACAGTATGATGTACTTATGCCTTTATGATCAATGAACTTCCTCTTTTCATGCTTTACTTGATTGTGTATGTGTATGTATCTGCAAAAGGTTAGTAGCAAACAACAAACACAAGCAAGAATATTCCATAATAGCAGCAGAGTAGCATAGCAGCAGACAACTAAACAGCAACCAACTTAACAAACAACAAATTTTGACTTAACAAACAGCAAATTTTGACTTAACAAACAGCAAATTTTGACTTAACAAACAGCACAAATCCTTACAAAACTTTACAAAAACATACAGAGATAAGATGGTTTAAGATTTAAAGATTGATCATACCAATACTAGCAACTAAAAATTGAAACCTACTTATATCAAAACTTTTGGTAAGTAGATCAGCAACATTATTGTCAGTATGTATTTTAACCACTTGAATTAGCTTTTTCTCATAACAATCTCTAATAAAATGATGTCTTATCTCTATGTGTTTTGTTTTAGAATGAAAAACAGGATTTTTGATAATACACATTGTGCTGTTGTTGTCAATAAAAATTTTTGTGTTCATAAAATTGTACCCATAATCCAGCAATTGGTTCTGAATCCAAAGCACTTGTCCACAGCAGCTAGAAGCAGCAACATACTCTGCTTCAGTTGTCAAATTAGCCACCACTGTTTGTTTCTTACATTGCCAAGAGATCAGCCTATGTCCAAGGTACTGACAGCCCCCAGTGGTTGACTTTCTATCCAAAGTAGCACCAGCATAGTCACTATCTGAGTATGCTATCAAGTCAAATGGTGAATTATTAGGATACCAAAGACCCAATTTTGGTTGAACCTTTAGGTACCTAAAAATTCTTTTAACTACTTCCAAGTGTGAAACTTTTGGGGACACTTGAAATCTAGCACAAGCACACACAGAAAACATGATATCTGGCCTTGAAGCAGTCAGATACATCAATGAACCAATCATTGACCTATAGAGATGTACATCAACCTCTACCCCATCTTCATCCTTGAGCAAAGGTTTGTTTTTATCCATTGGTGTCTTAGTTGCTTTAACATCCTTGAAGCCAAACTTCTTTAACATATCAGCCACATACTTGTCTTCGCTAATAAAAATCCCATCTGACTTCTGCTGAACTTGTAGTCCTAAAAAGAAAGTCAGTTCTCCCATAGAACTCATCTCAAACCTGCTGTGCATAAGTTTCTCAAATCCTTCACATAACACCTTATTTGTAGACCCAAAAATGATATCATCTACATAAACCTGAACAAGTAGAATATCCTTTTTGTCTTTCTTAATGAACAATGTTTTATCAATGGTTCCTCTGCTAAAACCATTATTCAACAAATACTGGGATAAGGTGTCATACCAAGCTCTAGGAGCTTGATGTAATCCATACAGTGCTTTCTTCACCATGTAGACCCTATCAGGATACTTAGGATCTTCAAACCCAGGTGGTTGCATCACATAAACCTCTTCAGGTATCTTTCCATACAAGAAAGCACTTTTCACATCCATTTGATACACAGGAAAATTCTTGTATGAGGCATATGCCAAGAAAAGTCTGATAGCCTCCAGTCTTGCAACTGGAGCAAATACCTCATCATAGTCTATCCCTTCTTCCTGAGTGTATCCCTGAGCCACCAATCTAGCCTTGTTTCTGATAACAATACCTCTTTCATCTCTTTTACATCTGAACACCCATTTTGTACCAATTGCCCTTTTTCCATTAGGCAAATCCACCAACTCCTCTTGCATAGCTTCAACCCAACTTTCATCTTTCATAGCCTTGTGAATGGTCTTGGGCTCCTCTTGAGATAAGAAACAGGCAAACATGCAATTTTGTAAATCCTTGTGGCTATTTCTCTTCTTAAGTGTTTGAGCAAACAATCCCTGATCAAGCAAATCACTCAACCCTTTTGATTTACTTCTAGTCTGAACAGCAGAGTGAACATCACCAATTATCTGCTCCTTTGGATGATTCTTGTGGATTCTGGTTGTAGGAGTGGGACTAACAGGTATATCAGTCTCCAAATTTGATAAATCACCTTCAGCACCAAAAACATCAACAACTTCATCATCAGTATCCACATACACTTCTTCTAATTCAGGCATCTCATCAGCAGAATCATCATCAGAATCACCATTTATATCAGTAGAGTCCTTTGGCATAGCAGCAGAGTTACCAAACCTAACAGCAGAGTGTTTGAGCCTAACAGCAGAGTGCTTTGGCTTATCAGCAGAGTGTTTTGGCCTGGCAGCAGAGTTGAAAGAACTGCTGCTATGGTTATTCCCTTGTTGCCCATCAACTTCTGACTCTTTATTCCTTTCCTTATCATCATTCTTGTCATCATGAGAAGGTTCATCAACACCTTCTTCATCAACCTTTGGTACTTCTTTATGAACAGCAGCATCATCTGAACTCTTTCCCTCTTTATCTGTTGGAGAGAAGTACTGATCAAACGTGCTCCTTTCAATCAAAAAAACTCCTCTGCAGTTTCATTCTTCTTTGCTTGTGTACCTGCATTGGGGTTAGTTTGTGTACCTGCAGACATGTTAGTGGTACCTGCAAGGACTGGTTGATAATTCATACTCTTGGTTAAAGAATCAATATCAAACATCCACTCAGGACCTTTTCCATCAACATTAGGTGTGGTTTCTCTAATTCTAACATGCAAATTTTCCACCACATGCCCAGTTCTTTGATTGAAAACCCTAAAGGCCTTACTTTCAGTAGAGTATCCAACAAAGTAACCTATGTCTGCTTTCTCACTAAACTTGCCTAAGTGGTCAATGGTGTTTAAAATAGTGACAGGACACCCAAATGGTCTGAAGAAATCTATCAGTGGTTTCCTACCATGCAATAACTCATAAGGGGTCTTATTGTGAGGTTTAACTATCTTAGTTCTATTTTGCACATAACAAGCAGTGTTGACTGCTTCAGCCCAAAAGATAGTGGGTAACTTAGACTCTGACAACATTGTCCTAGCAGCCTCAATCAATGTTCTATTCCTCCTCTCAGCCACACCATTTTGCTGAGGAGTTCTAGCCACACTAAATTGTCTAGTTATCCCTTTTTCCTCACAGAACTGATTCATTACTTGATTCTTAAATTCAGTTCCATTGTCACATCTGATGATCTTAACCTTGTGATTAAGTAGGTTTTCTATCCTTGTTATAAAAGCCTTAAGAATGCCAGCTGTCTCATTCTTAGTTGCTAAAAAGAATACCCAAGTAAACCTACTGAAATCATCAGTGACCACTAAGCCATACATCTTTTTATTCAAACTATTCACATAAGTAGGTCCAAATAAGTCCATGTGTAACATAAACAAAGGTTCAGTTATAGAATTCACCAATTTGGACTTACAAGATGCTCTATGTTGCTTTCCCATCTGACAAGCAACACATACTTCAGGATTCTCAAAAACCTTTGAAGGTAATCCTCTGACCAAGTTCCCTTTCACCAACTTGTTGATAGCCTTGTAGTTCAGATGTCCAAGCCTTCTGTGCCATAGTTTGGATTCATCAATAGTGGCTTTGGCAAACAGACAAGTTAAATCTCTTTTGGGAATGATGTTCTTTATGTCCACACTGTATATGTTGTCATTTCTAGGGACTTTAAGAAGTACTAATTTATCATCAGGTATCTTAAAGTCAGGAGATAAGACAAGACATTCAGTGTCTGTAAAAAGAACAAAATTCTTTCTGTCACACATTTGTGAGACACTAAAAAGATTGAACTTTAAGCCATTCACCAAATACACTTTCTCAAAATCCAATTTTCCAGTTCTGATCATGCCTTTTCCAACAATCTTTCCTCTTTTAGGATCATTCCCAAAGGCAACATATCCACCATCCAAAGCTTCAAAATTCTCCAAATTGCTTTGGTCTCCAGTCATGTGTGAAGAGCATCCACTATCAAAAATGCATTTATCCTTTAGCTCCTTTTGTAGATTGCCCTGCACAAAAAGTAAGAGAATTAGTTTCTCTTTGGGACCCAAGCCATTACTGACTTGGATCTACCTTGTGCATCAAAGTAGTCAAATTTCTTCAACTGCATTGGTGCACTGCTGTGTCTGAGAACATGATCTAAAACTTTAACTTTTGGTTTCCAGACCCAGCAAGCTGAGGCTTTAACAGCATAAAAATGATTGCCCACAACAGTATCAGTAACAACTTTAGGCAAAATAGCAGAGTCTGCTTTAACAGCAGAGTTTGCCTTAACAGCAGAGTCAGCTATATCCTTCTTTATGGGCACTGTTGGAGCAATAGGAGAGATAACTCTAGAAGCACCATCTCTCATCAAAACTTCCCTAGGAACCATGTTTCTTTTGGGGTGAGGGTGAGTCTTTCTAGCAAAGTTTCTATGGTTCACCCTTGTGTATTGGTTCCAAGCTGGTTTCTTATAGCACTCATCTTGCAGATGTTCAAAACTACCACAGCAATAACATGCCTTCTTAAGTAATTGAAAATCAGTACCTAATTTGTGTGAAACTAGGTTGTTCCAATTTCTCTGGTTTCCCCTAGGCAAGTTATTTGTTCTTTTAGGATATACTCTAGGTGTGTTTTCATACTCAGCCATCTTCCTAGAGATACCTTTACCAAACCTAGGCTTAACAAAATCAACCTTTTTAGCCCTAGGTACTTTTGATTCAACAACAGTAGGAATTTCTTCCTTTTTGTTCTTAGAGGTTGAATCAGATTCTACTTCATCATCATCACTGTCAGACACCCAATCTTCAATCAGGGGTGCTTGTTCATACTTCTTTACCTCAACCTTAGGTGACTCTATTTCTTTTTCACTAGTTTCAACTACAGGTTTACTAGTTTCACCTACAGGTTTAGCCCCAGACTCAGATATGAAAGTTAATGTTCTAGTGGGAGGGGCATTGGCACTAAGTTTCAAAGGGTGAGCAACAGCATTATATCCTATACCATTAAAGTGTTTTCCTAATGGTTTACTGAGAATGTCAGTTGCAAATTGTTGTTTTTCTATCCTAACAACATGTTTTTCAGTCTCATTCTTAGCTGAATCTCTAGCCTGTTCAGCCTCTTCTACTTTTTCCAAAAGAACCTTAATCTCATCATCTTTCTTGATAATTTCATTTTTCAGGATGGTGATCTGATCAAGGTATTCAATTTCAGTCTTTTTATAAAATTCTAGCTTCTCTTCTAAGTTCTTTAAACCATATGCATAACTAAGATTATCTAGCTTAAGTGTTTCATTTTCCATTTTAAGATTTCCATTGCTAGATTTAAGAATCTCAATTGTATCAGAACATGATTTAAATGAACAAGATGATTCATTGGATACCTCAGAGTCTGATCCAGAAGAAGAATAGGCCATGAGAGCAAAATGCTGTACTTCAGGTTCCTCTTCAGCTATCAATGCACAATTAGGACCATCCTCAGCATGATCACTCCAGTCATAATCACCTAACCCATCACATGATACCATAGCAGTAGTAGAGTTTGGCTCTTCATCAGCAGACTTCTTGAAATTCTCATTGCTTCTTTTTGGTGCTTTGCATTCTCTTGCAAAGTGTCCCTTCTTTCTGTAGTTAAAACATTTAGCCTTTGACTTGTCAAATCCCACACTCTTGTTCCTTCTGAACTTCATCTCTTTTCCAGTTCGCTTAAGAAACCTTCTTGCCCTCATTGTAAGCATTGCAAACTGCCATTGCATATCAATCTCCTCAACATCATCAGGATCAAGTTCATCCAGATCTTGAGGCATGACTGAAGTACTTGTAGTAAGTTCAGCCAAATAAGCACAAATTGCAGCATCACTGATAGTGTTGGTGTTAGCAGAGTCAGCAGCAGAGACATGTGAACCAACAGCAGGAGCAAAAGCACCAGCAGCAGAGTGCTGTTCTTGATGTCTACCAGTAGTCTTGTTGCTTGAGGAAACAAAAGCAAGATTATTTGTGGTAGAGGATGAACTTGACAATCCTTTAACTTCAGATTCATACACCTTCAAGTTGTTATACAGATCATCCAATGTCATAGTATCAAAATCTTCCTTATGTCTCCAAACCACTGTATGAGTGTTCCATTCAGAAGATAGACTTCTTAGAAACTTTAGATTGACATCCTCTTAAGATGGCTCAATCTTCAAAAGAGCCATCTGACTGGTTAGCTTATGAAGTCGATCATAAGTTCCTTCAATGTCCTCAGAACTTAAAGCAGTGAAAGTTTCAAACTGATGCTTCAGTAGATTCTTTCTTGATTTCTTTGTAGCTTCATTCCCACCAAATCGAAGTTCGATTGCTTCCCATAACTCCTTAGCAGACTCAATATGATTAAAGCTCAATTGATAATCATTAGGTATTCCCATCATGAGAATACTGTGAGCCTTAACCTCCAATCTTCTCTGTGCTTTCTCCTCACTTGTCTTGAGAGTCAAGACTGATCCAGTAGCAGTCTTGGTTTGCACAGTGTCACCATGAATAATAACTTCCCAAAGTGAGTAATCAACCATTCTTATGTACTGTTGAATCCTCATCTTCCAGATCTCATACTCACCAGTCTTGAGCATGGGAACCCTTGATGCAGTAACCATGTGTGTAGAGTCGGAATCCATTGCTTACTGTGATGATTAGCGAATCTTGTATTCAAAAATTCTTCTTGGTACCAGTTTCTAGATCACAAGCTCTGATACCACTTGTTGATCCCAGTTGAGCTTCACGATCTTATTAATTACTTTAGATAAATCTAAGGTAATCGGTATAGAAACTGATCTTGAGTTGTATATCAAATATTATGCGGAAACTAATACTTGATCTTAAGAAGAATAAACACAAACGAATTATCAAACAACACTTCAATATATTAATACGATTGCTCTGAATAGCAATAGGGTTACAAGAAACCTTGAAGTGTAAAACAATACGTATGCTAAGATAATCGATATCTAACCCTAACCCTAGAACCTCCTTTTATAGCGTAAGGAGTCCTAGTCGGTTTACAAGACTTTCTATACAAGAAAAATATCTTACGTATCTTTTCTATAATTATCCTTAACATACTATACATATTTAATAAGCAGCAGAGTAAATCTTCTAGCAGCAGAGTCTTCGTAAGCTAGCAACAGAGTTACACTTTGCCTATTATCCCAAACAGCAGAGTTATCAAAACAGCAGAGTTCTTGTGCTAATCAGCAGAGTTACATAACTATCCAGCAGAGTTGTGTTTCTCGAATCAGCAGCATTTTAGACCTAACAGATTTGCATTTCGAGTTCATGCAATTTTAATTTTAGTGATTTGTTTCTACCTAAATTTTTTGAACTAACTTCGCATAGATTATTATATTCATCATTTAGTGTGTTATCATCTATTGACGAATTATCATAATAATCAGGGTAGTCATAACATACCTCATTTGAAGCTTGAGCCATTAGACATGTTTCGTCCTTGGGCTTCTTTTCTTCTTCTTCGCCGCTATCACTCCAAGAGCCTCCTATAAAAGCTCGTTGGTTGTTGAATTTCGGCGGTTTAGGACACTCTCCTATGAGATGATTAGGATCTCCGCATCTAAAGCATTTCCTATCACTTGTCCCTTTCTTTTCAACATGGTTCTTTTGTGATGTCTTCTTTTCATCACGAGGTTGCCTAACGAACCTACCTCTTCTCCTAAAGAACTTTTTAAAGTCCCTAACCGCTAACGCATATTCTTCATCTTCACTATCGGAACTCGAACATTCCTCGTCACTAGACTCCATCTTGGCTTTCAAAGCTAGAGATCTAACTCTCTCGCTTTTGCCTTTGACTATATCGGAGTCCTTCTTGATTATCATCTCGTGAACTTTCAAGTTTCCTATTAGTTCATCAAGAGATAATATCGCCAAGTCCTTTGACTCTTCAATGGCGGTGACCTTTGCTCTCCATTTAGGATGTAGAGCCCTAAGAAAATTCCTAACATAATTCTTGCTAGAGTACCCTTCATCAAGAGCTTTAATACTAGTAATAATGGTATTAAATCTAGCAAAAGCATTATCTATTAACTCATCTTTCGTAATGGAAAATTATTCATATTGTTGAACAAGAAGATCTATCTTGTTCTCTGTTAGGATCTCTGAGAAATAAGGCTGGGAGGATTGTTGAGGATTGTTGGGATCTCTGAGAAATAAGGAATTTCTCATTGCTGCCGATAGTGAAGCTGGTTCCTGCCGATAGTGTTGCATTGCTGCTGTGGTTGGTTCCTACCGATAGTATTGTTTTGTTTCTGCCGATAGTGTTATTGCTGCGGATATTATTGTTTGTTATCCGTAGGTTTAGAAAGTTTGTTAGATTTATTTTTAGAAGAGATCTCGTTTATCTCTTCACACGTTTTCTTGTAAGACGGGTTAGGGTTAGGGTTTCTTATTGTTATAAAAGAAACATCCCGTCCATGAGTTTAATGTACCTTTAACGATTACAATATTCAATAACACAATTCTTAGTTCATAGTCTGATCCATAGAGGATCATTGTCCTTTATAATTTTCTTCTTTATTATACTTGTTGTTTAGTTTCCGCATAAACACTTGTATTCCATACAGAGGTTCTCGTTTAACCAAGCTCAATCAAGCTCGAAGTACTCGATCCTACAAGTGGTATCAGAGCCTGGTAAGGATCTCTGATAAAGAAGGAAACATTGTTGAAGTGTCTCTCTTGAATCTTTCACAATGTCGCTATCAGGTGATAGATTTGAAATGTGCGCAAGGAGAATTAGGAGTCTGTTCCATAATAAGTCTGTGGAAAAGCTGACTGAAAATGATGAGTCCTATGAAGCAAAAGAAAATATGGAAGAATATGCTCTGTTGGGATTCCCATCTCAGGTACAAAGATGTAATCCTGCTTGTCAAGAATTATACTCAACTCTTAATAAAGAATATGATGATATGAAATCTAAGTATAATGAATACTTTATTAAGGTTCAAGCTTATGACAATGCAGTTAAAACATTAGAAAAACAAAAAGTTTGGTACCAAAATAATCAGTTAGCTTATGAAGAAAAGATAAGGGTTTTAGAGAGGAACTTGAAAAACACCACTAATGAACTTAAATATTCTGAGTCTCAAAAGGCTAAGGTGGTGTTAGAAAAACAGGATTTGCAGACTAAGCTAGACTCTACCATGGCTAGGTTTGATAAATGGAAAGATTCATCTAAAAACCTAAACAAGTTAGTCGATAGTTCTATGTCTACAAAAACTAAAAAAGGTTTAGGGTATGGTAACCTGATAGGGCCAAATCAATTTTATGACCCTAATGAGTATAGTGTTTTTGACCCTGAACCTGTAGACTACCAAAAACCTGTTAAGTATGTGAAAGAAGGAGGAATGAATGTTGTTCCTCCACCTATCAGAGGAGTCTTTAAGCCTGTCCCTATCCATTCAGAACTCTGACATTGACTCAAATGAGTCACAAATGGTTTATGGTAAAAAGTCAAGAGATTTACCTGAACCTGATGATTGTGTCTCTTGTTCCACAAGTGACAAGTCCTCAGAAGCAGAGTCTAAAGACTTTGTTTCATGTGACTCAAGTGAAAAGTCATCCACACCCAAATATCATGAGCCCTCAAGTACAACTAATGATAAATCTGCTTTTAAATCAGCCTTTTCAGACAACAGCTCAATTAATTCTGTTAAAAACAAATGTGTCTCTAGTTCCACTAGTGATAATGTTGTCTATGTTAAGAAAAGTTATAGTAAGAACAAGGCTGTTAGGAAGAAGACATGTTTTGTGTGTGGTAGTCAATATCATCTCATTAAAGATTGTGATTATCATGAGAAAAGAATGAATGGTGGGCAACAACAGACCAGATCATTTTGGAAAAATGTTACACAAATACCACCATATGTTCCACAAGCAGCAGGAATGAACTTTTATAGGGGTCCCTTTCCTGCTGATAGACCTGTTCCTGCTGGTACCTCTGTTACTGCTGATATTCAAGGAACCATTTCTGCTGGTACCTCTTCATATTTTCAGAGGGATTTCAGGCCTGCCTATTATAATCCAATCTTTGGAGGGGGAATGGCTTATTCTCCATGGTATCCTTGGTAATTGTCAAGTTTGACTAATCATGTTGTTGTAATTGTGTTTGCTGGTTTGAAGGGTGGCATTAGCCTAAGGGGAGGCTAATGCTTGTATTTTTGTCTTGTTTTTCATTCATTTATGTTTATGTTTTGTGTTTCTCTAATTTTGTTGTGTAGGTTTTTAGTGTCTTTTGTGAGCTAACTTTGTTTTGCAGCCTCTCAATGCTTGGAGTTAAAACTTAAAGACAGTATTTTCCATTCATCATGATTAAGATCAGTACATTCAGTTATAAGTTTCAAAAGCTTCTTATCAACATTATTTAAACATCATACCAACCTTCAAACATCTCTCAACCTAAACCCTACCACCTATTCCATCTTCCCTTTACCCTTACCCATATTATCAGGCATGAACCTCCTTCCTCTCTGGCGACTGATTTCTTCATACACATGGGGGACTGGAAGTGCCAACACCACTGGGAGTGGCTGTCTTGGTTCAGGGGCTGGAGTTGAAGAGCTTGAGGTAGCTTGCCTCTGATGTGTTCTAGGGCGTAACCTTGTAGATGTTTGACTTGGATCTTGGCTTAGGAGTTGGTCTGATGGGATTCTTTCTTTGTCTTGGATCTTGGATTTCACGTTGTCGATTGTCTCGACTTCGAGGGTTAGGTTTTTCACGACTAGAGCCTTCTCGAAGATCAACATTACCTTTTGGTACCGGTACTTTATAGAAGGTTGCAGTTGTCCTTTCCATCTCTTCAGTAAGCAGAGCAACAGTATTCTTCATCTCTTCTCTTAGCTTATCAGTAATGGGATAATTGGGAGGATATGTCTCCCATTCACCCTGACAATAAGTCAAGGACTTCAACTCTGATGATTCTTCATCATCAGAGCTTGAGTACTCAAATGACGAAGGAGTAGATGGAAGAGGATCAGATGAATATGAATCCTCCTCAACCTTGGCCTTACCTTTGTTTTGAGAGGATGATGCTGTTTTGGGAAAGTAGTTTTTCCACCCTGAGTCACTGGAGGAGGAAGAATCTGATGAGATTTCTATAATTGGATGTTTAGATGAACTCATGATTTTGAAGATTTTTGGTTTGGTTTGTGATAATAAAGTTATGTGATTTGAGGGTTATATAATGATATGGAGATTAGTGCGAATTTATTGATGGTTGGTATTGAGATTTAATTCGGGTGAGTTATTCTTAATGACTAAGTTCGGAAGGTTGACTTTGGTCAAACCAACTCATTGCTGCCGATTGGTCAAACCTCTTATTGCTGCCGATTGACCAAGTGTTGCTGCCAATTGGTCAAACATCCTTAAGTCAATTGGTCAATGTTACGTGCGCAGAATTGCAGCAATTTAAAGTGATATATTTGGCAACCCAACCTAAAATTGCACTTCTCTCATCTCAATTTCTCAAAATCCTATCAAACCCTAATTTTCTCATTTCGAACCCTAGATCATTCATCCAACACAATGTCAACACTTCGCTACAAGGATGATCATAACAAGGTTGCATACTTAGAGTCATCTTCAAGGAGTATTGGTTATGATGAAGTGTTAGCATTTCTTCGTGGGTCATCTATTCGTTATGCGCTCACTTATTGTCCAGTTACGGTGTATGATTCGCTGATTAAGCAGTTTTGGATAACAGCTAAGGTTAAACACATTGTGGGAAGGGAGGACGAGATTGTTGCTACCATTGATAAGCAAGAAGTGATTATTACTGAGGAGTTGATTCGGGTACAGCTTCAATTACCTGAGGAGCATGGGGAATATGATCTTTCCAGGCAAGATATTACTGATGGTATGGCTGCTATAGGTTATCCTGTCACTGGTAGTTGTACTTTCTTGAAAAGTAAGTTGTCTCCTCAATGGAGATTTCTGATTCATACTTTACTCCAGTGTATGAGTGTTAAGACAGGTGGTTGGGATCAATGTCCAAGTCCAATTGCGTCTGGTCTTGTTTGTCTATCTCAGGGTAGGAAATTTAATTGGGCCAAATATATTTTTGAGGGAATGATTGAGAATATCACTAATGGTAAAAACAGATTTTTGATGTACCCTAGGTTTCTTCAGATTATCTTAGATGTACAGACCTTTAACACATCCCCTAAGATAGTGAATCGGTTGACTCCCAAAATGTTTGCCCTGATGAAGATGAATTTTACAGGCCATCATTTGCCTTTATTACCTACCATGTTAAACAATGTCAATCCTGCTGACAACCCTGATCCTGCTGACTATGTCAGTGTCCCACCATCACCCAATGCAGCTGATACTAGTGCATCCAATGCTGTTGATGAAGGGACTTCAGTTGCTGCTGATGCATCTGCATCTGTTGCTGCTGATGAACCATTACCACCATCACCTAGACCAGTGACACCTACACCTGAGTCTAATGACCCTGATGAGCCCAATAACCAGACCATCACAGTTGATACACCTGTTGTTCAGCCAACACCTACTGTGGATTTACCTTCTTCTTCAAGGCTTTCAACTCCTAGTCCGTTTAGGCAGACTTTCAGTGAAGATACTCATGTAGGAGGAGAATTTCATGTATCTCCACCTAGATCCAATGAAGCTCCTAACACTTCAGGTATTCCTGCTGGTGGAGCTGAGGATACTACTGATCTCACCTCTATGTCCCAGTTACTTGACAAGTCTATGCAGAAGATTGAGACATTAGAGTCAGAGCTTACAGAGACAAAAAGGAGTTTTAATGAGAAGGTGGAGTATTTGGAAAAGGAGCTCAGGGATTCTAAGGAAACTTTCAGTAGAACTATCCAAGAACTAAATGAAAGGATCAGCTCATTGGAAGCTATCCATTTGCAAAAGAAAAGAAGGGTTATACTTTCTGAGTCTGAGGAAGATCAGGATGATATGTTATTTGATGGGCTTAATGTGCTGGCATCTGTTTCTCTTGATGGTGCACATACTGAAGTGCCTACCTCTTCTGAGCACACTATCACTACTCAACCTCAGGCCTTCACTGGAACAAGGACCATTGCTGCTGATGTCTCTGGTGTTCCTGCTGAAGTTGGTAGTATTTCTTCTGAGTCTAAGGTTCCTGGTAATACTGCTGATAGTAACACCATTCCTTCTGAAGCTACTCAAAATGATGATGAGATAGCTAGACAGATCCAAGCACAGGACATTGCTGCTGAACAAGCTAGACTAGCTCAGGTTGCTCAAGATGAGGAGCTTGCAAGGAAATTGTCTGTTGATGAGAGGAATATAGCTGGGATTATGAATAACACAAGTTCAGAAGATCCCACTTCAGAAGAGTTCAGTGAGCAAGTTGAATACTTATTGGCTACTGACATGATTATTAGAGCTCATGGGTTTATGGTTCTTCAAAATTCAGAGTTGGATTCGGATGAAAGGTCAGATCAGCTCAAGGCATTTATCTTAAAGACTCATAGAGCATCCACTTGGAATGAATTGATGCACAGGATCAGTGAAAGACAAAAGTCAGGATATAAGATGCCTACAAACAAAGATAATGTCAATTTTATGAAGGTATATCTGAAGAATGAAGCTAACTACAAGCTCAGTGACTTCAAAGGTTGGACTGATGCTGCAATCCAAAAGTTGTTCCTTGATACTTATGCAAGGATAAATTCTTCAGTTCAGACAGATATGCCACAAAGCAAGAAAAGAGAGGCTTCATCTTTAGAGTCTGATGTTGCAAAGAAAATGAAGTCTGGAGAGATATTGTCAGGTGCATCTTCCTTTATTCCTGCTGAAGGTTCTCAGGATACCACATTCATATCACCAATTCCTTCTGTAGATGTATCTGAGGCACCACAAGAAGTTCCTATTTCTGCTGGTATTCCTGCTGCTAATGTCTCTGTTTCTGCTGAACAATCTTCTTCAGTTCCTATCCTGCAATATGGTCTAAGGACAAGGCAGAAGAGTCACTCTCACCACTCTTCTTCTAGGGATATTTCTGATGTGAATGATCAAGATTTGGTTAGGATTGATTCTGAAAGTGATTCAGATGGTGATTCCATTCATTCTTGGGGTAATATTGCCCACTGGGAGATTAGGTCTACTTCTGAAGGTGAAGTCAATGTTTGGTTTTCTCTTGATGGGACAGTCAAATTCTTTACATTTCTGAGGGAGATCTTGAATAAGGTTGAAAGAAAAGATTTGGAGAATCTTTATAAGATAGTGGATAATCACTATCAATCTCATACTCCTACTGGGATTGGTCTACTGCTTTGGGGAGATTTACAAGTCTTGATGAATTCATTGGAAGGAGACAAGGCTAAATTGGTATGGGGTAATCAATCATCCTGGAGAGTATTTTCTTGGAGACTATATCCTTCTTCCAATGTTCATGTAGTGGAGCTCATCTCTGGCAAGTTCTTGACTATGTTTGTGGATGTCACTTATCCTATATCTGAGGGAGTTATGAAGAGAATGCTCACACAGAAAGTCAGAGTTCCCAAGCATACCAGTGGAAATGATTTAACTGCAGTTGAACAATTGGTCAAGTTCATCAAGGATCAACTTGCAGCTAAAGGTTCATCAGCTTAAGGGGAGGTTGAAGCTTAAGGGGAGGATTATTCTTGTTGTTGTTGTATATCTTTCTATCTTTCTTTCTTTTGATTTCTTTTCTAATTTTTTTTTCTTTTGGTTTGTTTTTGATTTCTTTTTCTTAGTTCATAAAAAAAAAAATATATATATATATATATATATATATATATATATATATATATATATATATATATATATATATTCTTTCTTATGTATATTTTGTGTGCTAATAAGTTGGTTTTGAGCCACACCTTGCAGGTACAGTGTTGGTGTTTACACCTACACAATAAATGGTCTTCAGCTCACCATGTCTCACAGACAAGAAAGAGTTGGCTCACCATGAGGGTACGGCTCTGGTGTGATAATCAAATCCGTTGATAGCTGTAATAGCTTGCTCAAAGCTATAGGGTACTTCAACTCACCCATGATTCATTTCTAAGAGTTGAAAATGGTTCTCAATTCACCATGGATGTAACCCTTTATGGGATCCTAAGGATTGGCTAGTCCACAAAAGTATGGTTTGTGGTAAAGACACTTGGTATCCATATTTGGTATTCAATTCACCAAGGTTTGCTGTAACCTAAGAATTGACTAGTCCTGAGCAAACGGCTACAGGTAAAGACAAGTCAAATCCGTTTATAGTTGCTGATTTGCTAATAAATCACATGGTTATCAATGTACCATGGTCTAACACACCAAAACATTGGCTACTCCAGTAGTGATGGCTATTGGTAAAGAGACATCAAATCCATTAAATTTCAATGATTCACCTCTCACAGGAGTTAACACACCTGGATGTGATGAGAATAGTATGAAACTTAAGTGATTTGATGTACATCTTGTCATAGTAGCAGCCAAGTTTAAGTGAATGTCATGGTGACCAGTATACATGTTTTGAAGAAGATTTCCTATTCCTGCTGAACTATTGAAGTTGCTGCTGGATGCTATAGATATTGGAATCTTGCAGGTTATAGATGTTGCTGCTGGTTACTCATTGTTGCTGTTGCTAAGTCGCAATCCTCAAGCCTGAGAAGTTAAAGCTCTATCACATTGGAATCTTGCAGGTTAACCTAGTCAACCTCAAGATTAGGGGAGGATTGTTAGGATCTCTGAGAAATAAGGCTGGGAGGATTGTTGAGGATTGTTGGGATCTGATGCGTGGTTTTGTAACCTTACAACAGGTTTTACCTCTCGAGGGATCTCAAGAGGCTTACAACCCCACCAGGCAGTGTACCTGACCGATGCAGTATAGTGTAGTGGTAAGTACGGGGGATTGATCGTTCTCCACAGGGAATAGTGTTCGTTAGGTGTGAAAGGCTACTCTAACTAGGTCTAAGGGTTGAGGAAGATTCTTTTTATGTTTTTATAATTTTTATGAAAGCAAGTAAAATCTCGGGTTTGAAAGAGTGGGCGGAATTAGTTGCTAGTCAACTAACCCAAATTACTACGCATGCAATAAAATAAATAACTGAAATGAAAATGTGGTGAGAAACTTATGTGTAGAGAAATGTGTTTACTTAGATTTCCTTACTCCCTAACTATCTTTTACCGGTTAATTAGTGTGTATTAGTCGCGTGGATGACGGGTGTATTCCTTAATACCATTCGTGGGGTGGCGTACTTACTTCCCCAACTCTACAAGCTCCTACTTCACTCCTATGTCGAGCCGGCTAGGAAGCTCCTAACATGGGATCACTAGAATTCGCTTGTGCATTAAATACAACCATAAAAACCTTTAGTACGCATTTGGTTCATGTTTCTTAAGACGTTCAAGCAAGTTACCGAATAGGAAGTTAGCCAGTTTTCTTAAGCCTAACATAGATAAACAATCATCCAATACAACTAATAACACACTAATAACCAATAATCAATAGCTAGGTTTCATTAGATCTAAGCAAACACAAGATAAATTTAGCCTAACATGTTAAACAAAAGACAAGAATAAGATAGAATCAAACAACACATAGACATATTGAATGATTAATTGCTAACTTATCTTTCAATGTAACATGGAAGATCTCAAGGCAAAAAGCCTTGAAAAAGAAGCTGAATCCGTCTTAGGGTTTTCTCCCAAAATTCCACACACTAAGCTCTCCTCAATGACAAAAAATTAGAAAACTATATATAGATTTTTGGATCTGACGGCGTCACCTTATGGAGTGTGACGCCGTCACCTCGCCGCTTTTAGGGTTCCCGGATGACCATCTTGACGCCGTCCCTCTTTAGCTCTTCAAAAATCCATTCTGGCTTATCAAGGCTTGACGCCGTCGAACCATGAACGTGACGCCGTCCCCTTATGATTTAAGCCGTGACGCCCTTGATCAAGTTAAAGCGTGACGCCGTCAGAATTCACATGCTATTTTCACTGGCCCGTCATGAGTAAATTTCACGTCCACTTTTCTTGCCAAGGCATGACGCCGTCTGGGGTTAAATGTGACGCCGTCAAAGGTGACTTTCAGCCGATTTTTGAGACTTTGCCGTTTTCTTCACTTTATGCTCCAAAAACGTCCAAAATGCCTCCTTTTCCAGATTTCTCCTCAAAAGTACCTAAAATGACAAAAGGAACGATTTAGGGCAATATTTGATCAAATAAATACGATTTAGGGCTTAAATGACCCCTTAAAAGCGGTACACTTTTCGCTTCATCAAATACCCTTACACTTGAGATTTGCTTGTCCTCAAGCAAATGCGCTTTTATTCTAATCAAAATACAAGTTAGGGGTCATTTAACGCAAACATAAAAGTAATTACAACAAATATTCGTTCCACTTCAATCATAATAAGCACGGAGATTATAAACTAGCACCTCACAAGTAGTGTTTAGATACTCACATCTCTCAAGTGTCATCAAAATAAATCTCATAAATGAAAACGGATAATATCTCTCACTACCTGTCATAGCAAATAGATTACCATAGGCTTGGGAAAGGATCGAAAACCTCCTCCACTAGGCGTAAGCACCTAAGATAAACTATCAAAGAGGGCTTTTAAATGGGTTATAACGTTAGGTGTAGGGAAAAGGAAAACACGGTTTTGTTGGATAAAGGATATTTTACTGGTGGCTAGTTAAAGATCTTGATCAATTACATGTACTATACAATGTTGCTAAGCCAAGACTAGACTCGATCTTAAGCTAGAAACGAAATAACAAAATAACAAAAACGTAAAACAAACATAAAATAAAACGGGATGGTAGTCCGTATGTTTTTTCTACTTTTCTTTTTCTCATTTTTTTTGTATTTTTCTTGATTTTTTTTTTTTTTTTTTTTTTTTTTTTTTTTTTTTTTTTTTTTTTTTTTTTTTTGCATACACTCTTGCCCTACCATCCAAAATAATACATCATAGGGGCATTGCATCCCCCTTACACTTGAACTTTTACATAACTTTACAAATACTGATCTAATGACTCGAATTAAGATAATTGAAAAACTTGGAGTACTTTTAAAACATTTAGCACATATGGGGGTAATAAATGATGTTCTTCCCCATTACTCCATTACACTAGTACTTTACCCATGAGTCCCAATCGTCCCAAAACAATATGTACAAGGATATGACTCGACTTAGCAACCATGTAATCAACTAGATAATTAACTAAGGGTTTAAACAAATGTTGTCACAATAATGCACTAAAGATGAGTGCACAAAAGGTAGGCTAAGGCGATTTGGGTGTACATTTAACTGGGGTGTAACAAATTCTTCCTTTAAGTAAAATGCTTAAAGGTCGAAACGAAAAGATAGGCTCTGAGGGGTGTACTAGGGGTATCGTGTACTAAAAATGAGTACAACGCAAAGGGGTGTGGGAGAATTACTTGACTAATGTAGCCAATGTAATTATAACAAAAACACAGGTGTAAAACAATGGGTTAATCCTAATGCCTCTTATCACGTAGTAAATCTAACTACACGAATGTAGTCTCACTTGTGGCCTTGGAATGGTCCTAACGCAAGTTCTAGAATCTAAGTGCTACCGGTACACACATCATAACATAAATGCTTTTCCTACCAATTCTAGGGGCGAACCTCACATATTTGGGGGTGGAAAATTTTTTTAGTGGTACGGTTTTGTGCTAGTCATATAATTCCTATCCATGAGACGCTCATTAAGATCAAAGTTTCACTCCTATATGTTGTAAAAAATTTTAAATTTGGCACTAAAATTACCCTAACAAGTATTTATCTTAGTTTTATTACACATCTACTATCAAACAAACAAAAATCAAGCGTAATTGTATTCTCTAAAATCGTACTTTTACCCCCCCTTACACTTAAGATGAGCATTGTCCCCAATGTTCAAATAACAAGATGTAAAAGCATAAAGTAAAAGAATGAAATCAAATACTCCCCTGATTCGCTCGGTGGATAATGAAATTACACGGTTAAATCTTCCTCCAAAGAGAATGTTGAAGCTCCATGACTAATGCATCGCCATAAGCTTGATTCCATAAACATCTCCTTGTCCAAAATAACCTGTTAAACCTGAGAAAACAAACACGAAAACCTGCATAACATCGGCGGGATAAAATCTATATATAAGGATATAATGCTTGTGGAATGATAATTTTGCAGATTCCTGGAGATTATAAGTTGGAGATTTAATAAAAACTTTTTAAAAACAAAACTTTCAAAAATTTCTGGAAATTAAATCTGACGCCGTCAGGTTATAACCCCTGACGCCGTCAGAAATGACCTGACAAAAATTTTCATTTTTAGTTTCCGGAAAATTTCTGGAAAAACCTTTACCTTACTTCCTGGAAATCCTGCAAAACATCATTATGACTCGATACAAGCATTTGACTCAAACAAATACGAATATGTATGCTAATTTATTATTATTATGATTCATGTTCATTTGTGTTCTAATAAACCGATTTAGATTTCCCTTACACTTATCTTTTGCAAAATACCTTTATATGTAGTTAAGACGAAGTTAAAAACAAAATAAAGCATTTTCACAAATTACTTTTTAACATGAATCAATAATGATAAAAATTAAACACACATACGGAAAATAAAATCAAACAAACAAATAAATAAACACACATAGCAAATAAAACAAATAAAGCTTGGGTTGCCTCCCAAGAAGCGCTTTTCTTTATTAACGAGTCTTGTAGCTAGACTCAAAGTCACGCTACCCTATGTAAGTAAGCTCGTCATCGAGGACGTCTTTAGGGTTAAGCTTGGATTGAAGTTTCCTATTGGTCCGCTTAGTACGATATGTCTTTTCAAACTTCTCTCCATCCGGGTCATACAATGTCATCTTAATATGCCATGACCCATCTCCATCTTTGGGTGGTTTATCCCAATTCCACTTATGATCATCTTCCTCACAAATCCACTTATTCATTCCTAGGTTAATTGGCAAAACTCCTAGGAAATCAATCATCCTTCTAAAAACTAGAGGGTCTTCAAATGGATCCAATTCGGTGTCCCTAGCCAAGAGTTGTTCTACCGTATGTGTTCGGTTAACAAAGTCCTCTTCTAGGTAAAATGGGCGTTGGGGTCCTATGAAGTCTCTATCAATCCAAGGTCCATATCTAGATGGTCTCCTATTTGATTCTAACCAATGGGGTGTCGGTTCCTCACTAGCATCATAGGCGTGTTTCTTAACATCATAGACTGACCAAGTATCTCCTTCTCCTACCGCTATCTTGGATTCCTTACAATCAATCATAGCACTAGCGGTCGCCAAAAATCCTCTACCTATCAAAAAGGGGCATGTAGGGTCGCTAACCATATCAAGGACGTGGAAATCGGCTAAAATGGTTAGTTTTCCAATGTGCACTAACACGTCCTTAACTACTCCAACCGGGTAAGCAACACTTCCATCCGCTAAGCCTATTATCACCTCGGTTTCTTCAAGTTTTCCTAGTTTTAGAGAGGTGTAGAGAGGTAACGGAAGTAGGTTAAGGCTTGATCCAAGATCGGCTAATGTGTCATAAGCCTCCGAATTACCGATCTTGCAAGGTAGAACAAATAAGCCCGGGTCATCTAACTTCTTAGGTAGCTTGTTTTGAACAAAGGCGGTCCCTTTTTCGCCTAACTTGAGCTTCTTCTCATCCAACTCATCAACAACCGGACTTTCAAGGTGGAGCTCCTTGAATTCTTCGTCAAGGTTTTGAGTGGGAGGTGTTTCAACTATGTTGTTGACCAATTTGGATGTCATAACTTCTTGGTCATTTGGAACGACTTGGGTTTGTTTGAAACACGTGCTCATGGAATTGACCGAATAGTATTGTGGACAAGAACTAGGGGACGAAACCGATGAAATAGCGTTGACGTTTAGTTTCGGGTTCTTGACCGTGTTGCTAGGGAGTGCTCCCATTTCTCGGTCATTGAGGGCTTTCAACAAGGTGTCAATCTTATCGGTCATCTCGCTTTGTTTTTGTTTGAAATCGGCTTCAAACTTGGCTAAACGAGCTTCTTGAGATGCCATAAATTGAGACATCAATCCTTCAAAGTTATCGGTACTACCATTGCCGGAAGGATTGTTGTTGAAAGTACGGTTCGAGTTGGAACCGCTTGATTGGAAACGATTAGGTGGGTTGGAAGAATTGGTTTGTTGTGAGTTTTGGTTTTGTTTCCACCTAAGGTTCGGGTGATTTTTCCATGAGGGGTTGTATGAATCACCATTAGGGTTTGGCTCGGGTTTGAAAGTGTACCACTTGTCTCCCGCTCCGTCGGTACGCGAGGATGCGTAGTCCACAAAAGCTTGTTCATGGAGTTCCATGCAATCACGAGTGTCGTGGGGACCACTACATAATTCACATGAAGAAGTGATTTTGTTCACTTGGTTTGAAGGTTTAGGAGCCTCGTAGGATTTCATGAGAAACTTGACTTGGTCTTCAAGTTCTATGATCCTACGGTCGGAAGTGCTTGAATTGTTCGAAGGCAAAGATATTGCCTTGACCGTTTTATTCAAATCACGGGGATCACTCCAGCTTTCGTTGTCATAAAGAGCAAGATCCTCTAGGAGAGCCCATGATTGTTCCGCACTTAGATCACGTAGCTTACCACCGGCCGATTGGTCAATGGTTTGCCTCGTGGAGAGATTGATATGGTCATAGAAGATTTGAACTTGGAGCCAAAGTTCTATGCCATGGTGAGGGACTTTTTGGAGTAAGTCCTTGAATCGAGTCCATGCCTCGTAGAGAGTTTCGCCTTGACGTTGTTGGAACATCAAGATATCATTCCTTAGCTCGGTAGTTCTTCCCGGTGGGAAAAACTGAGCAAGGAAACGAGTGGTGAGATCATCCCAAGAGGTAATGGATCCTGCGGGTTGACGTTCTAGCCACTGACTAGCTTGGTCCCGCAGAGAGAATTGGAAGAGACGCAATCGGGTCGTCTCTCGAGTGGCAACATCAAGGTCTATAGAATCAACGATTTTAAGAAAGTCCTTGAGATGTTGATTAGGATCTTCAGAACGAAGTCCATGGAATGCGCATCCGCTTTGCACCAACCGGATGGTGTCGGATCGCAAGGGTGTGATATTGGCTCCTTGAGTGAGCTCAATGGTGTTTCGATAGCCATGGTGGCTAGGACGGGAATACTCTCCTAAAGTACGGGCTCTAGGAGGTGGTTGTGGTTGTTGTGGTGGTGGGTTGCTGTGGTTAAGGATATTACCATCTTCCATGATGTCGGATGGTATGGTTACGAACAAAGACACGAAGAAAATAGATAGACTAAAGAAAATCTAGAAAAATAAAATAAAAATCTCACTAGAAAGGAATCTAGTGAGTAGACCTAATAGAAATAAAAATTCAACCTAAACAATAACTATTCCCCGGCAGCGGCGCCAAAAACTTAATGCGTGGTTTTGTAACCTTACAACAGGTTTTACCTCTCGAGGGATCTCAAGAGGCTTACAACCCCACCAGGCAGTGTACCTGACCGATGTAGTATAGTGTAGTGGTAAGTACGGGGGATTGATCGTTCTCCACAGGGAATAGTGTTCGTTAGGTGTGAAAGGCTACTCTAATTAGGTCTAAGGGTTGAGGAAGATTCTTTTTATGTTTTTATAATTTTTATGAAAGCAAGTAAAATCTCGGGTTTGAAAGAGTGGGCGGAATTAGTTGCTAGTCAACTAACCCAAATTACTACGAATGCAATAAAATAAATAACTGAAATGAAAATGTGGTGAGAAACTTATGTGTAGAGAAATGTGTTTACTTAGATTTCCTTACTCCCTAACTATCTTTTACCGGTTAATTAGTGTGTATTAGTCGCGTGGATGACGGGTGTATTCCTTAATACCATTCGTGGGGTGGCGTACTTACTTCCCCAACTCTACAAGCTCCTACTTCACTCCTATGTCGAGCCGGCTAGGAAGCTCCTAACATGGGATCACTAGAATTCGCTTGTGCATTAAATACAACCATAAAAACCTTTAGTACGCATTTGGTTCATGTTTCTTAAGACATTCAAGCAAGTTACCGAATAGGAAGTTAGCCAGTTTTCTTAAGCCTAACATAGATAAACAATCATCCAATACAACTAATAACACACTAATAACCAATAATCAATAGCTAGGTTTCATTAGATCTAAGCAAACACAAGATAAATTTAGCCTAACATGTTAAACAAAAGACAAGAATAAGATAGAATCAAACAACACATAGACATATTGAATGATTAATTGCTAACTTATCTTTCAATGTAACATGGAAGATCTCAAGGCAAAAAGCCTTGAAAAAGAAGCTGAATTCGTCTTAGGGTTTTCTCCCAAAATTCCACACACTAAGCTCTCCTCAATGACAAAAAATTAGAAAACTATATATAGATTTTTGGATCTGACGGCGTCACCTTATGGAGTGTGACGCCGTCACCCCGCCGCTTTTAGGGTTCCCGGATGACCATCTTGACGCCGTCCCTCTTTAGCTCTTCAAAAATCCATTCTGGCTTATCAAGGCTTGACGCCGTCGAACCATGAACGTGACGCCGTCCCCTTATGATTTAAGCCGTGACGCCCTTGATCAAGTTAAAGCGTGACGCCGTCAGAATTCACATGCTATTTTCACTGGCCCGTCATGAGTAAATTTCACGTCCACTTTTCTTGCCAAGGCATGACGCCGTCTGGGGTTAAATGTGACGCCGTCAAAGGTGACTTTCAGCCGATTTTTGAGACTTTGCCGTTTTCTTCACTTTATGTTCCAAAAACGTCCAAAATGCCTCCTTTTCCAGATTTCTCCTCAAAAGTACCTAAAATGACAAAAGGAACGATTTAGGGCAATATTTGATCAAATAAATACGATTTAGGGCTTAAATGACCCCTTAAAAGCGGTACACTTTTCGCTTCATCAGGATCTCTGAGAAATAATGAATTTCTCATTGCTGCCGATAGTGAAGCTGGTTCCTGCCGATAGTGTTGCATTGCTGCTGCGGTTGGTTCCTGCCGATAGTATTGTTTTGTTTCTGCCGATAGTGTTATTGCTGCGGATATTATTGTTTGTTATCCGTAGGTTTAGAAAGTTTGTTAGATTTATTTTTAGAAGAGATCTCGTTTATCTCTTCACACGTTTTCTTGTAAGACGGGTTAGGGTTAGGGTTTCTTATTGTTATAAAAGAAACATCCCGTCCATGAGTTTAATGTACCTTTAACGATTACAATATTCAATAACACAATTCTTAGTTCATAGTCTGATCCATAGAGGATCATTGTCCTTTATAATTTTCTTCTTTATTATACTTGTTGTTTAGTTTCCGCATAAACACTTGTATTCTATACAGAGGTTCTCGTTTAACCAAGCTCGATCAAGCTCGAAGTACTCGATCCTACATTCTCTTTGACTTGGTTATTACCTTGGTGAGTGACTAACAAAATTTTCCAAATATCTTTTGCCGTGTTACACATGAAAATTCTTTCAAATTCCTTTTTAGGCAAAGCATTGTAAATCATCATTTTAGCCTCATTATTTTTGGCTAATTTTCTTTTAAGTTCATCACTTTGTTTATCATAAGAAACTATTTCATCCTTTTTAGTTTCCGGATTCATTTGAGTTTGTTGAAAGTCACCCTCGGTAATAACATGCCAAAGATCAATGTCTTTTGATTTCACATACGTTTCGAATCTTGTTTTCCAATAAATAAAACAATCGGTTTCGAAAAGTGGTGGTCTTTGCATGGATTGCCCTTCTAGATATTTGTCGGAATCCATTGATCGATTCAAGTTTTAAAATACAATATACTTTAAAATCTTGACTGACGTGGCTTCTGATGCCAATTGTGGGAAACTAGAAGGGGGGGTTGAATAGTTTTACCGGTTTTTAAGTTCTTTTAAATCTTCTTAAAAACTTTGTTATTGGAAACTTTGATTCGAACTTTATGTGTAATCAATCAACACCAATATGAACTACACACTAAACTAACTAATAATAAGTAAAGTAAGTAAAGAGAAAAGTTGAAAAGATCAAACCGGGACAAAAGGATTTATAGTGGTTCGGCTACGAAGAACCTCTACGCCCTACTCCACTCCCCGAGTACCACACTCGAGAGTTTCAAGCACTATGTCAACAACCTCCCTTAAGGCGGAAAAAAACCGTACACGTCGCTTATCCTATTTCCGACACTAAGCTAGATGTCGAGTGCTAATCTTAGCTAGCACCAATCTACCAAGGTCCACTTGACCAATCACCCAAGCCCAATGGCTTCAAGAGATCACCAAGATCTCAACACGATCACAATGATCAACTCTCACTACACTCAACCTATTCTATCTACTCTAGATCCTTTGATCAATCACACAAGCCCAATGGCTTCAAGAGATCTTCACTATCTCTTAAGATCACAATGATCTTCACTCACACTCTCACAAAAAGAAAATAATCTTGATGTATGCTATGATACAACAAGGATGTAACAAATGTTACAATAAACCTAACAACTATAACTCTTGTATCTTCTTGGATACTTTGAGCTCTTCTCTTGCACTTGAAGAGGAATGATAACACTTTGTATCTTCTTGGATACTTTGTGTTCTTCTCTTGCTATTGAAGAGGAATGAAGAGGATCACTTGATGGGATGATAGGATCACTCTTGAACAAAAGAAAAACTAATCTAAATGATCAAAGAAAGAAAGTGTGAAGAGAGTATTGAACTCAGAAAGTTTTGTGTGTGAAAGGATGCCTAAAAACTGTGAAGTGGGTTGGTATTTATAGGCAGAAAAAATTTCAACGTTACAGTGGGACGGCTCCACTAAATGACCCACGGCTCCACTAAATTTAGTGGAACCGTGGAGCCGTCCCAGACAAAGACGCTCCATTTTTTGTCTTTTCTGGTGAAAACTTATTTGGGGAAGTTTGGAGCTGATTTTGGGGGGAAAAATAGCTGTTATGATTTTTAAACATATTTTTCCATTAAAACATTTCTTAATTATTCAAAAATAATTTGTCATGTGTATTTTTGAAAAAATGTTTTGTCACATTAAAATGTGAAGTCATAAAACACAAATTCACTTCTTTGATCATTTGTCAAGTTGTAAATTTGTTCTAGAGTGTTTTGCGTAGAAACGGGATCTTCCGATTAAAAACTTGTTTACGTTAATTTTAACGTAACGTGATTTCACATTTTGTCATCCTCAAAACGTGAAGTAATCGAAAGATAGAAATAACGTTTTTAGAACATTATTTGCATCAATACAGGGTACATTGTTTATGCATGAAAATCGTGTAGAAGCGCTTATTTATTTAATTAATGATAATAAATAAATAATAGGTAAATAAGAGTAAGACATAAAATGAAAATGATATTACTAGAAACGTTCTAGCAATATATAGATTAACCCTAGTCCACATTTGTACCAAGCCCGTTGGTTTGTTATTATACCAATTCTATTAGTTTCGAGATTTACACCAAGTCTATTAGATCACATAGTTTCAGTGTGGGTTACGGTACATTAGTTTGTTGTTGTGATAAACTGATAACGTTTAATCTTAAAAAAAAAAAAAAAAAAAAAAAAATAAAAAAGACTTAGAAAATGGATAAGTATTCTTTCGTTAGAATATTAATACAAGTGAAAATTTACCGGTGGTTACAGTCTCACCCCCTTAAATGGAATATCTTCCGAGATTCAGTCCGCGTTAGATGTTAAAAATGTGGTTCCTTGTGTCAATTGGTTTACGAGATAACTAGTGAGGTATTTTCACTTGTCATTGTGGAAAAATGTGTAGTTTGTCGTCATCCTGAATTTCTTCTTAGAAGAGTAACGAGTGTTTTGTCAGATAAATATTTCTCCTGATTTGATTTAGGTTAATCATGTAACTAGGTGAGCAGGTTTGATTCTGGTTTCACTTGTGAAAATTTATTGTTTTACATGAGAAACGCTATTCCAAATAAACTTAAGAAAAATTCATTTTGAATGAAGATTGTTATTTTTTTATCATGTTTTGAAAATTAGTCTTGAAAATAACATTTTTCCTATTTACTTGTTTTGTGAAAATTAAATTATTGTCGTCGAAAACTGTTTTTAACAATGAAGATTTAGGATGATAATTTGATGAATGTAGAGAAAGTTGTTGAACTTCAGCTTTTGTAGATGATGAATCAGTTTGTTCATTAGAATTATATATATATATATATATATATATATATATATATATATATATATATATATGAACGGTCATGAACAGTAGCCCAGCGGCTACTTTTCTTTTTATAAATACCCCATTTTTAATCCTCATTCTTCCACCACCCATATTTCACTCATTAATTTTTCAAAATGCCGCATGTTGTTACCATTCTTGCGATTGTGTATGTTGTTGTCGCTGCTATCTACTTGGCCTACGTTCCAGAAGAAGATTATGAATTTTTTGCCATGGTGTTAGCACTTCTCGTACCACTCGTGGTTCTAGCCATCGGCGTGGATAAAATATGGGGGTAATAGTTTTGCGTTAGGAATGTTGAAATAAGTCTTTGTTGTGTTTCTATGTAATCTTTAATGAATGTGTAATAAGATTTGTTTGTTTTTATGCATAAGACCATGTCTTTTGATACCGCGTTAATGATTTGTTTATATTTATTGTACATAATATTCAAGGTGTTATATCCAGTTGTTGTTCTTGCTCTCGTAGGTGTAGTGGTGTTTTTCATTAGCTTGGCGGATCAACCAATTGGCGATTCTATACCTTACTTGGTGATCTTTGTAACATTAGCACTACCGATGCTAATTATATCGTTATGTATTAATATTCGTGGATTCTAATGTAATAAAAGTTTACGCTTTGTATTTTATGAATTCTAGTGATCCTCGAGTTCATACTCATGTCGTTTCAGATACAAATAAGCCCACTCATTTATAATTCATTACTTACATAAAGAGGCGTCCCAAACAATGTAAATAATGAAATATAAACTTATTGTTCGGCGATTCATAATTTCTTTATTTAAATAAAAAGGCGTCCCAATCCATTTAAATAAAGACATCGTAAATCATCCTACTTAAGAATTTCTGACTCAACACTCATACTTAATCGACAAGGTAATTTAGTGTGTAGGTGTTCCGAGAGTACGGAAGGAGTATTTACACTCATCTTTGGAGATGGGAGTAGGATAATCAAAGAAATTTGTCATAGTACTCAAAATAGTTGGTGAGTATGTAAATAAGGTAAGAATTGTGCAACCCACAATGTCTTGGAAAATAAACGAGAAATATCCATTGTATCATTACTGTTACGCCCCGTGCCCGACTAGACCAAAAAGGTGAAAATTTTTCGCAAAAAGTACATCCCGAACTGACCCTCACTAAGGTCTACAATTTCGAACCAAAAGGTGGATCTGTTGGGAATTATGATGCGTATCAAGAGCAGACAACTTAGGTCTGGTAGTTTACTAAGTTAGGTCTGTTTGTGATTTAGGTCTGGTTATGTAAAGTTAGGTCTGGTAGCATATTTAAGTCTGGTTGACTTATAAAGTTAAGTCTGGTCGTGAAGATAGGAAAGTTTGTTAGAGTTATGTTAGGAAAAGATACAATGCGTGTATGTATCTTTATAGAAGATTTGTGTATATCTTCTGTGTCGTCTAGGGTTTCCTTGTGTTATAAAAGGATCCCTAAAGATTGTTAATTCGTGTGTGAGTTGTACGAATTGATCATAGTGAATATCAATATACGAAGTTAGTGATATTCCTGCTTGTGTTCTTAATTGTTCTTGTTAAGATTCCGCATTAACATTAACAATCACTTAGGGTTTCTCACTTAGATTGGTTCGGATTTATCCTAACCATCTACTAGGTATTCAAGACTACTTAGTGATCCATATACAATTTGTGGACCAACAAGTGGTATCAGAGCAAGGGAGAGACTCTGAATTCGTAGAACACTAAAACCTAATTCTCACTCAAATCACCCTTCACAATGTCTGAACTCGATAAGCCTGAAACTTTCTCAATCCATAACAGTGAGGATGAGCAATCAAACCATGAAGATGAAGGAAAAACCGAAACCAGTAACTCCCAAACACAACAACAACCCATCCCTTCCACAACCACAATCTCAAACATAAAACTTCCACTACTGAAGAGAGAAGAGTATGATATATGGGCCATGGAGATGGAACATTATCTGGAATACATTGATAGTGATGTATGGAAGGTGATTCAAAAGGGAAATTCTAAGAAGAGAATTTCACAAGGGAATGATGGGCAGCTCAGAATAATGCCACCAGTATCTGCTGAGGAGATTAGGGCTGTGGAGAAGGAAAAGAAGGCCAGAACCTTGCTTCTTATGGCTATTCCTAAGGAGCATCTACAAAGGTTTCATGGCATTCTTGATGCTAAGGAGATGTGGGAAGCTATCAAGAAACGATTTGGAGGTAATGCTAACTCCAAAAAGATGCAAAAGGCTGTTCTTAAACAGCAATTTGAAACATTCAGTGTTTCAAAGACTGAAGGCTTGGAGAAGGGATATGACAGATTTCAACATCTGTTAACACAACTGGAAGTTCATGGTGCAGCAGTCTCAAATGAGGATGCAAATCACAAATTCCTCAGATCTTTACCATCAGAATGGGGCAATGTATCTGTAGCGATGAGGATTAAGGAGGAAGTAGATTCTATGACACCTGATGACCTATACAATAATCTTAGGATGTTTGAAAGGGACATCAGTAACACCACTCAGGCTTCAACCAGTTCATCAAATGTTGCTTTTGTGTCTCAAAACAAAAGCAGTACTTACAAGGTTAGATCTGGTGGTGTTAGGTCTGGTAACTATGAAACTCCTTCAAGTGAAAGGTCTGCTTCAAGTTTTACTGATGAGGTGATACATTCTTTCTTTGCCAATCAAACGGAAGATGAAAGCTTTATTAGTGAAGACCTTGAACAGATCAATGATGCTGAAGTTGAGGAGATGGATATAAAATGGCACATTGCCATGGTTGCTTTAAGGGTCAAACGATTTCAGAAGCAATATGGTAGGACTATCAACTTCAACAACAAATCTCCAGTGGGATACACAAAGAGGACTGTTGAATGCTACAATTGTCATAAGCATGGGCATTTTTCAAGAGATTGTCCAGAGAAGAAGTCTGCTGATGAGAAAAGAGTTGAAGATGGAAAGATGGAAAAGAATCAGATGAGCCTGCTGACAATGGAAGCTGGAGGAGTCAATTGGGGTGAGCATCCAAGAGTAAATGAGGAGTCTGATCATGCTCTCATGGCCATTGGTAATGAGGTATCATTATGCTCTAAATTATGTACTGACTCATATAATCATGTTAAGGCTTTGTGTGATGAGCAGCAAGAACAAATAGGTGATCTAGAAGTAAATTTATTAGCACATAAAAATGCTGTAAAAACTTTAGAGGCACAAAAGGTCACCCTTCAAAACCAACATGCTGCTTTAAATGAAAAACTATACTTTCAAGCTAATAAGATATATGAACAAGATGAGAAGCTTAAAAGGTATAGACAATTAGGGCTTAAAATTCAGAAGGAGAGGGATGAGCTGAGAAAAAGGGTAGATCAATGGAACAATTCAAATAATAATCTGTTTAAGTGTTTGGATTCTCAAATTAAGTCAAATAAAAAATGTGGCTTAGGATATGAGGAAAATGAGAATAGGGCTATATTTAAGAATAGAGAAGAGGACTATGCTGATAAGCCTTTGTATAATAGGTTTGTTAAGACTGGTGACTTTAAGGGAGTACCACCACCTTTGAGTGATGACTATACTCCTCTTGAAAAGGAAGAGTTGGATGATTTACTCTTTGTGTATGGTAAGAAAGGTCCTCAAGTGCCTGAACCAACTACCTCAGAGGACAAATCCAGTAGATATTCTTCTTGTCAATCCAATGACTCTGAAAGATCTATTGATGGTTCCTCTGATCACTCTAAGTCTGAGTCAAACAATGAGGAAAAAGAGAATCCTGAACCTAAGGTTGTTAAGAAGTGTGAACCTGTTGTTACTAAACCTGTAGTGACTGAACAAAAGGCTGAGACAGTTAAACCTAGTTGTGTCAATCACATAAAAACTCCTAGGGAATCTGTTAAATTGAATGAGTCATCTAGAAGCAATAGTGTTCACAGAGAAAGTAGGAGTAGTTACACTTATGCTCCTAAAAGATGTTTTGTGTGTGGAAGTTTGAATCATTTAATAAGAGATTGTGACTTCCATGAAAAGAGAATGAAAAGAGAGGCTGAGCAAAAGAGAATGAATGTTAATAAGGTTCAAGGTTTAAATAAACCAGTTTGGAATCATGCTAGTAGAGTTAATCATGCTAACCAGTTTGTTCCCAGATCTGTACAACTAAATAACACTACCAGACCTAACTCTTTTGTTAATTCTGGTAGACCAAATTTTGGGTCTGGCTACAGAAACCTTAATGTGAATAGGCAAAATGTTAACTTTATGAGGCCTAAAGTGAATACTGGTTATGTTAACTCTGTGAGACCTAATGTGAACACTGGTTTTGTAAGACCCAAGCAACCTTTTCAAAAACCTCAGGTGAATGCAAATTTTCAAAGAAATAATTTTTATAAGGCTCATTCACCTGTAAGGAGACAAAGAGATTTAAGTAGGGGATCTACTGATAATTTCTCTGATTGCTGGACTTGGAATCCATTTAAAAATGAATTTACCTATAAGTCCAAACATGGTTTCACTGGAGCAAGTTCATACAAGACCTATAAGTATGTTGCTCCACAGAAAGGACTCAAGCCAACTCAGGCCTGGGTTGTTAAGAAAAACTGATCTTCTTTCTTAACTTTGTATAGTTTGTATATTTGTTTGTTCTTTATCTTGCTATTCTTCTTGGTTATTCTTATTTTTAGTACTTATTTTGCTTTCTATAGTATGTGTGTTTGGTATTTTGTGCTTAACTTTGCTTTGCAGTTGTTAGCTCTTTTCTATTTGCAAGTTATTCATATGTGGAAAATTAAAACATCAGAACCAAAGAGCTTTTTATTTAATAACAAGAAATTGCATTCTAGGATGCAAGTTACAAAGCCTCATAAGACAAAAGATTTTTCCCAAACCAGCTAATCATCACCACCTACACTTTCTGCTTCCCTTTTCCCATGAAGTCAGGAATGGTCTTCTTGGCTCCTCTGCCACCAAATTGATTCCATGTTTTTGGGCATGGAAGTGCAAGAATCACACTGCTTGGTGGGGGACGTGGCACAGAACCACTACTCAGGGAAGGCACAATCTTCGAAGGAAAGGTCTCTTCATCATTCTTGGAGGGGTCTTCTTCTTTGGCACTTTTATCATCTACATCAGAAGGAGGAGTTGGTCTTGAAGTTTTTGGTGTTTCATTGTCTGGTTCCTTTTCAGACAGGTCATAAGCAGCTAGCCATTGTTTCAGAGTTGCTTCTCTCAATGTCTTGTTTCTTGTGATTGATGAATATCCTGGTGGGAAGTATCCACCCCATCCTCCTGAGGATGTATCAGAAGATGAGTCATTTGGATCCCAGGAATCGGATGAAATCTCTATGGTTTTTAAGTTGGATGGATCCATTATGCTTATAAGGTTTTATTCTGGTTTGTGATGGTATTTGTGATAAAACTATGGGTGGTTTTATAGGGAAAATCAAGGTTTAATGTCCTTTAATGCTTGGTTGGTGTATGAGTTAATACTTGCAGGGAAAGAGTTATTAATTGTGTTTTTGGAAAGTTGACCTTCGTTTTTATTTTGGTTAAGTATTTATTAGTGATAAAAAAAAAAAAAAAAAAAAAAAAAAAAAAAAAAAAAAAAAAAAAAAAAAAAAGGGATTTACACTTAAGGGGAGGTAATGTACATTTAAGGGGAGGCAAATGTACAAGTTTTAAAATGTTTTTAAATCGGGTTAACCTTAAGTGTTAGATCTGGTAGCTCATATGTCTTGCAAAAATTGGTTGTTGTCTCCTCTTTCTTGTTGTTTTCACTAATTCTTGCAGAAAAGATTGGAATGAGGTGATGAAAAGCTTTGCATTCGCTATAGTAAGTGTGTAAGTTCACTCTCTTGGTTAGGTCTGGTAAGTGTATGATTCGGCCTGGTTGACTTTTTAGGTCGGGTAGTGTTAATTTTATGACCGTTAGATCTGGTCAGAGTAAATAAAGATTTTACTAATATATTACCGTTGCACTATTTTCGGTAAAACAAGATATTTATGAAGTATATAAGCTTAAAATTTGATATTATTTATCTTCTTTTATTCTTTATTTGCTTCCAAATTTAAATAATCTTTATTACTCACGACTCTGTTTCTACGCAAATATTTTTCAAAACCCTACCTTTCTTGTCAACCAGACCTAAATCATTAACTCATCCATGGCTAATCTCAAGTTTGTGGACAAGCATAATCAAGTCGGGTTCTTGAAGAAGCCAGATCAAAGTGCAGGTTTTGAGCAGATTGTGGATTTTCTAAAAGGTTCTTATATTTGTTATTCATTAACTCATAATCCTACTATTTATCAGTCCCTTGTCAAGCAGTTCTGGAGGTCGATTACCTCTGAGACTCTTGATGATGGGACACCATGTTTAAAGGCAATCATAGATAACAATGGTTTTACCATTACTGAAGCATCGATTAGGGAAAGTCTCCAATTAGATGATGCTTTAGGAGAATTTGATTTGTCTAGTGAGGATATTTTGGAGGGTTTGAATAGCATTGGGTACCCCACAGATGGAAGTTTTACCTTTTGGAAAAGTCATTTTTCACCTCAGTGGAGGTTTTTAGTACATCATTTACTTCAGAGCTTAAGTCCCAAGAGTGGTGGATGGGATCAATTTGGAAGCAGAATTGCTTCTGCATTGGTCTGTTTATCATTTGGAAGGAAATTTAACTTTTCAAAATTAATTTTTGAAGGAATGGTGAAAAATGCTAAGAACCCAAAATTTTTAATGTATCCAAGATTTTTGCAAATGCTCTTGAATTTTGAAACTAGGGATAAAGTGCCTTACATCAGTGTGGCCTTTACTTCCAAACTTTTTGCAAATCTAAAAAGGAGTTTTCAGGGGACAGACAAACCTTTGCTTGCTGCTATGCTTGGTACTAACAATGCAGGTACTTCTGGAGCTGCACAAGTGAACCCTGATGAAGCTCAAGACCAAGCCTCATCTAGGTCTGCTACACCTAGGTCTTCTCCAATTCCATCACCTCAACCAGGTCCCTCACCATCAGTTGAAAGATCATCTACACCTATCCAACAATCTTCACCTCCACAACCACATGTTCCAAGTCCTGAAAGGGAGGAGGCACATAATCCCATAACTGTGGAAGATCTCCTTGTCATTGTTCCTCAACTACAAAAGAAGATTGACATTTTGGAAAAGACTAATGAGGCACTCAGAAAAGCTTATGTGACTTTGGTGAAGAAAGTAAAGAAAATGGGAGTAGCAATGAAGAAAAAGGGTGTCTCTTTTGATGATGAAGAAGATGAAGCTGAAAATTCTTCCAAACAGGGGAGGAATTTGGAGCAAGAACAAGAAAATATTCTTCAAACACCAGTTCAAGAACCACTTGTTCAAGATAATGTCACCACAATTAGTCCAGAGACACTGGAAGTTGCAGAGACTTTGGCTCAATCAATGGGCAAAATCAAACAGGATAGGAAAAGAAGAAGGTTAATTTTGTCTGTTGAGGAAGAGGTTGAAAAGTTTGGGACTATATCTGATGAAAAGTCTGGTGAAAAGTCTGGTGAAGAAAAGTCTGGTAATGAACTTAGTTCTGGTAATGAAGAAACTTCATTGCCAAAGAAGTCTAAAAGAAAAACAAGAGAAGAACTTGCATCTGAGGCTGAAATTGAGAGGATTAAGTCTCAAGATATTGCTGATGAAGAAAGACAAAAGATGTTAGATGCAGTCTATGCAAGACAGTTGGCTGAAGAATCTGATGATTTTACAAAACTGCTCAATGTTGATGATGAAGTGAGAGCAAAGTATGAAGAGCTGCTAACTATTGAAGGTTTAACTGCTGATGAACGAGCCAAACAGTTAGCTGACTTCATTAATGCAAGGAGTAATGATGATACATTGGGTGGATTCTTGGAAAAGTTCAAACTTCAAAAGAAATCAAAGATTCCAAAGAAGATGTCCATGGCAGAAAAGAAGTATGATATGAAGATGTATCTTAAGAATCAAATGCATCTTTCTTTGGAACAGATGAAAAAGAAGTCATATGAAGAAATTCAGGTAGCATATCTCAAGGCATTTGAGAGAGATCAAGGTTACAAAGCTACTGATTATGATGATGTGCAGAAATATTGCTTTCAAGGTAGAAAGGCTAAAGAGACTGAACTAGTCATTGAACTTGATAAAGTGATTGATACACAACCTGAAGCTGGTAAGTCAACAGAAGAAGTGCAAGATGAAGTAATTAAGCCTATTGTGTTTCAAAGAAGAAAAGGTTCGGAAAGGAAGAGTAAATCCAAGAAAGTAGTTGTTGAAGAGGAATTAGATGAAGAACCTTCATCTGAAGGAGCCACAATGGGGACTATTGAAAGCACTAAGGAACCTACTAAGGTTGTCAAGTATCAACTTATCATGACTGGTGGAAGGGCTGCATATCAAATAATAAGGGAAGATAACTCTAACATTGTTTATATGAATTTTGCTGGCATTTTGATTGATGTGAATAGGGAGGATCTTCAAGAACTTTATCAGTTGGTGAACATTAAATATGGAGATCATCCACCTGAAGATGAATTTGAAAGAGTCTTTTGGGGAAATTTGAAGGTGATGTTTGAGCCACCAACTGAGTCTGATATAGTGTGGAAATTTCCTGAAGAACATAGCATTGTCAGCTGGAGATATTTTCATACCTGCAAGGTACATTGTGTTTCATTAAAGAATGTTGATATTTATATGCTTGCAGAGGTGGAATATCCTTTATCATCAAGTGTTTGCAAGGAAATGATGAGCAAAAAGTTGTATGCTAGTAAAAAGGATGAAGGATATGAGATGTTATTGGATTTAATTAAGAAGCAGTCTTTGAAGGATGTAGCCTAAGAGTGTTTGAAAGAATTTTCACAAGTTGTTAAGTGAGACTACTGGAACTTCTCACTTGGTGGAGGTGCTTTGCACTAACACATCAAAAGGTTATCAGTCCACCTTGTCTCATCAACATAAGGACTGGCTAATCCTGAGCAAACGGCTAACAGGTAAAGATTGCTCAAATCCGTTTATGGCTGACAATTTGCCAAAAATTGTATGGTATTCAACTCACCATATCTAAGATAAGTGAAGAGTTGGCTAGCCCACAAGATTATGGCTTGTGGTAAAGGCTGTGGAAAACCATAAATGGTAATCAATTCACCATGATGAGGTGCTTTTCCATCAAAGAATTGACTAGTCCAGAAGCAAACGGCTTTTGGTAAAGACTTAACAAATCCGTTGATAAGCTGATGATTTGCTTAAAATCATATGGTTATCAGTGTACCATGGTCTTACACACCAAAACATTTGGCTACTCCAGTAGTAATGGCTATTGGTAAAGAGACATCAAATCCATTAAATTTCAATGATTCACCTCTCACAGGTGTTAACACACCTGGAAGTGATGAGAATAGATATGAAACTTAATATGAATTGATGTACACATAGTCAATGTTGCTGCAAAGACCATATCAGAAGAGCTTATCAAGATTCAAGCTGCTAGAAAGGAACAAGACCTAAATACATTTCAAAGTGTTCAAGATTCAATCCTCAGAAGGCTAAATCAGAAGAACTTGAAGTTCATGAAGCATGAAGATCAAGTTAGGGGAGGATTGTTGGGAATTATGATGCGTATCAAGAGCAGACAACTTAGGTCTGGTAGTTTACTAAGTTAGGTCTGTTTGTGATTTAGGTCTGGTTATGTAAAGTTAGGTCTGGTAGCATATTTAAGTCTGGTTGACTTATAAAGTTAAGTCTGGTCGTGAAGATAGGAAAGTTTGTTAGAGTTATGTTAGGAAAAGATACAATGCGTGTATGTATCTTTATAGAAGATTTGTGTATATCTTCTGTGTCGTCTAGGGTTTCCTTGTGTTATAAAAGGATCCCTAAAGATTGTTAATTCGTGTGTGAGTTGTACGAATTGATCATAGTGAATATCAATATACGAAGTTAGTGATATTCCTGCTTGTGTTCTTAATTGTTCTTGTTAAGATTCCGCATTAACATTAACAATCACTAAGGGTTTCTCACTTAGATTGGTTCGGATTTATCCTAACCATCTACTAGGTATTCAAGACTACTTAGTGATCCATATACAATTTGTGGACCAACAGGATCCAAGATTGAAATCTTGATCCACACTAAGGACTACAATTTCGAACCAAAAGGTTGATCCATTTCTGACGGGTTATGCATAAAACCCATTTTTACCCATTTTCACTACATACCACCCATACGACTTCCGTTTTACATCAAAATTGACCAACATCAATAACTTAACATATTAAACATGTTCCAACAACACTTGACCCGTTTACAACCCAAAATGGGTACTTTTACACTTTTGTCAAACACCCCCTTAAACATTAACCATAACCCATTAAACACACTTTGACGCACCGTTGACCACCCAAACTTTACGACGACCTTGACACACATTATACAAATCATAAGAAAGATTCTCGGGGGTACAACCTCGTCTCGAGCTCGGTATTCTACCTAGCTCCTAATGCTTATTGTCTTCCAATCCGTTTTCATATCCTTAAGCTATAATCCAAATACTTTCTTCTCGTCGCACTTACACCTACAAGAACATTAACAACTAAAAGGGTAAGCTTACGCTTAGTAAGTAACTAGATTAATATATGATCAATACTTCCATTCACGTTTATGTGCATCAAGAGCACCTTTGACCATCCGGCTCATAACCAAACCAATTTCATTACCATTATCATCACAACATCATAATAATATCACATTAGCATAACAACATTATACACATAACAAACATAAACTTACCTTAGACCTCTCAACCTCATGACCTATCTCTTGAACCTAGCTCATTAATACACCTCCTATTGATCCACTTTCTAATCCAAGGCTTAATCCTATCAACTCATTCATTAACACATAACATGAGAACATTCATATTAAGCATATAGAAATCAAAGTTATTTACCTTGTTCATCCAAGCTAACTATCATATCATTATTTTACCACCATCATCATCATCCACTAGTCACCATCATCATCAACATCATCATATCCATTACTATGATTATCAATCTTCACAATTTATTAAGACCTAACAACATAATAATTAACATCATAAACAAGGGTTAACATAACCCATCATAACTTACCTAAATCATCATTTCCATATCATCATATGATCATACCATGATCATATGATGAAAACCCACTAAACCCATAAACCTTAACCTCATTAATCATTAAGATAGTGATACTTACTTGAGGGGAAATCATGGCTAGGGCTCTATCTTCTTGATTAGCACCTTAAACCCTTCATAACTTTACCTTCCAAGCTCCATCTCCTTCCCTCCTTTCCTTATCTAAAAACCGGACCAACAAAGACCCAAGAATGATATGGAGAATACTAGAACCTCCTGGATATATTTAGTTAGGTAGCAAGTTTGGGTCCTTTGGCACATTAAGCCCCTCAAGTCCTATTCTTTCTTCTTTAGCCACAACACACTTTATCACATAATTAACACTTGGTAACCTAGGTCCCTTTAGTTTATACATCATACCTTATATAACTACATTAGACATACTTTGACTACTAGTTTGACTATCAGGTTTGACTGTAACGTAACATTCATTGACTGGCCAATCACGTAAAGTCCTTAGCAATTTCCATCTAGGGTGGGGCCTATTCATAACCGGGATACGGGTCTAACAATTCTACCCCCTTATTTAGATTTCGTCCCCGAAATCTATCATTCTTTACTAACCAAAACCTAGTCACATTATATTTCTCATTCCTAGCACCTTAATTCTTAGTTTATTTAATGCAACGATCTAAGTGATCTTGCAACTCTATGCATGCTATAACACATCACATGTCCTTAATCCACATTACTTCCCACTTACTTCTATAACCATACAACTCTTACTTAGCCTATTACATAATACGAGACATACTCACTATAACTAGTGATTAGTGTCTAAATACTCATCATTTCTGTCACATTTTATCTGCAAAAATATTTAAAAACATGCAGATATGCTTCAAAATACTGAAAATATCATAAAATGTGTTTTTATATGACTCAGGAACAAAAAGATTGAAAACAAGTGAAAAATGAACAAAGTTTGCATAATTGTCACTTTCAGTCCCTGGAGTTTCATAAATTGGCAGATTTAGTCCCTGAAGGTTTAAAATGAAAGAAAAGTCAACTTTAGTCCTTGGGATATCAAACATATTCACTTTTAATCCCTGGATGAAAGTTTTCTAAAAATGGCAACTTTTACCCCTCAAGTTTCAAAATTGGCAAAACTAGTCCTCGGGTATTTAAAAATTGGAATTTATCAAATATTACCCTTGTGCTATTTATAATTGGCAAAATAAACTCTTTTGATAACTTTGGAAAATTGTCTACTCACACCCTTCAACAATTCGGAAATTACAAGTATGGTCCTTGTGATTTAACTACTAACCAACCGGACCCTAAACTAAAAATAAAACCCACCTATTAAAACTAAACCCAACCCAGTTATTATATACCCAAAAGCCCAAGCCCAATCATAAACCAAATAACCCGATCCAACCCAACCCTTTATTTAAACCCAGGGTCAAACTAAAGTTTGACCCGTCTTCTTCCCCACTTGCCGCCAAAACCACCATCGCCCATAGTTCTCTGCAAAACCACCCCCCTCCTATCCCACTTACCTAACAAAACAAGGAGCATTAAAAGCTTCTTCTCCACCTCCACAAAATGCATTAAATGCTATAACCTGCTCGAATCCACTACTAGTACTTTTGGCGCCAAAATCTGTTTGAGTGGCTGAGATTGATTGGAAGCAATCCAAGGGTGCAGAAGAGTTCAAGGATGTCGGCTAAGGCTATCCCACTTTATCTTTGTATATATAGAACAATGTAATAGGAAATAGTAGAGTAGTTAATTTTTATTTAAATCGTTTTTACTTAATTGTCTTTCTTTATTGTAATTTTCATTTCCAGTCATCAATATAAGTCATTTACAGTCATTTTGATCTCATTTTAATACATCTTGCATTTAATTTTAGTTACTTTACAATTTCAAGCTTTACTGTAATTCGAATTAAGTTAAATGTTGTTTGGAAAAGCTTATTATCTGTTTACATAAGCTTATATAAGCTAATTATAGCTTACTGTGAGCTTATGTTAGTTTAATCCTGATCTAATTCAAGAAAGAAGAAAAAGTCAATGAAAGTCAACTGAGAAGGTCAAAATAAGCTATATGGGGATAGAAGCTAATCTGGATGGTTTTTCTGGTTTCTAGCTTGTTGACAACAAGCTAGGAGTGGTTTCTGGTCCTTGTTCACCTTTTAATAATCCATTTTCAGTTGTAAGCCATTTTCAAGCATTTTCTTAATTTTCCAAGCCTACTGTTACATAGCTTATTATCAGCTTATTTCTATAAGTTCTTGCTTATTTGTAGTTCTTAAGTGAATTTCATTAGTTAAATCAGTCTTTTATAGCTTTTGTATCATTTTCTCTAAAAACACTAAAAAAGTCCAAAAATAACCAAATCTAGCATAGCTTATTATCTAGCTTAATTCTGTTCTAAAAGTTGCTTATTATAGTTTATATAAGTTATTTAATCAATAAAAGTCAGCAATCATAAGTTGAATTATCTGTTTTCTTTGAAAATCCACAACAGACACCCTATAAAGGGTTGTTTGGTTTAACTCAGTCAAACAGGTCAAACCTCTTGTTACTGTTACTTTGCAACTAGCCCAACTTTGTTCAAGCTTATTTTGATCCTTATAAGCTGTTTTCAAGTTTTGATTAGCAACATAAGTAGAAAATCCATATTTGAGTGCCCTGTGCACTTTTCAGAAATCAAAAAGGCCAAATAAGCCAATAGGAGCTTTAAGCTCTTTTGGTCCTTTTTCTTGGGTTCTCTGAGTCTTTTGTGATCCATTTGAAGCATACACAAGAGTTGGTTTGGAAGCCTTTGGCTTGTGCACTTCTGTGCAACCCTGCACATCAGCAGACTCAGTATACACTGAGTTGCTGAAGCAGCTGAACTCACCTCCTTTGTGGCTTATCCACATAAGCTCAGGCCTTGATTTTTGTGTTTTTTAATAGCTCATACTACTAGCTTACTTTTGCCCCCATTAGTTTGCATCTCAGAGCTTATTTGGTGTGCTTAATTTGCCTTGCAATTTGGCACTTTTCTGCTGTTTCTGCTGAAGCTTTGCTACTGCTTATCTTCTTATCAGCTTCATTCATTGTGCTTATTTGTATTTTCTAGTTGTTTTGTGCTTAAATAAGTATATTAAACTTGTTCTGAGCATTTGGTTGAGTTTTGAGCTTATTAGCTTATTTTTAGCTTATTGACTCAACTGCTTATCTGTCCAACTGCTTATTTAGGTTCAGTAGACTTTTGATTTTATTTTTCATAGCTTTTAAATATTAATTTAGACTTATCCTGAATTTTTCAGATTTTTCCTAAGTCATTTGATATTTTTAATCTTTTTAATTAGTTTCTTGTAGTAATTAAATCATAATAAATAGAATATTAATCAGAAATATATAATTTTAATTTTCATAATTTTCTTTTGTCATTTATAATCTAGGAAAAATATAATAATATTTTTAGACCATAAGAAAAATAAAATAGAAAATAAGTGATAGCTTCTATTTAATAGAATTTATCTTTTTAAATTTTAATTAAGCAAGTTTCATTTTTATAATTTTCTTATCTTTTATTTACTTAATAATATTTTTAGAAAAAGTTTTAGAATTTTCTTTGTTCATTTAGTATTTTTTATAAATTTAAATAGTTTAATAAGTAATTAAATAATAAATAATTAATAATAATTAAATAAAAAGTGTAAAAATATATAATTTAAGTTTTTAAATAAGTTTTAAGTCATTTTACATTTTTAAGTTTTAATTTTCTAAAATTTTAATTTTAGTCCCATTTTAGCTTTCCCGTTACGCGTTTTAGTTTATTTTTATTCGCGTTTAATTTTCTTGTGCATATCTGTTTTTAATTTGTTATTTAGAATTATTAAAAAAGCAAAATCAAATATCTAATCACATCAGTCACTCTAATCCTAGCTTTCCACAGTTTGCCCATTCACACCTCGTTGGGAAACGATTCGGGTAATTACTTACCTGACTTCACACTACACACGAACGTGAGTTTTTGCAAGTATCCTTTTTCACAAAGGGGTAATTTGTAATTATTCACGCGTATCCGTCGTTGCATAATATTTATATCTATTTAGCACGGATCAACTAGTTATCATTTTAATCCGTTCTATTACCGCTTCATCACATTCTCACTTGCTTTATCCTATATTCTCATTCTTTAACTACTTGATACTTGAGAAAACTCATGTTATTTAACTTTTCATAAGTACGTTTAGCTAATACTTTCACATTCAAACATGTTAGACCCGTTTCCCGGGTATTGGGACCCCACCCTAGATGAAGTTGACCCGAGCCTAAGTATGTTTGACTAAGAGTATGTGGTTGTCTAAAGGCAAATGATTATAGTGTTAGGTGTTAGTCTGTTATAGCCTAGATGCGGCGCATCTAGGAAATACATGCGGCGTATGGTAGAATGGAAAGTAGAGCCGACTTGTTATAGTCCATGCGCCATATTGGAGAAGGAGATACGGCGTATATAAGGGGTAGCATGGATGCGGCGCATCTATGCAGATAGATGCGGCGCATCGACCTTAAATAAGCAGAAATGACAGAATTGCCCTTGTAGCTAGAATCTTCCCCATTTATCTATAAGTTTCCACACTCTCCTGTAAAAGAGAGTGTGTTTCTGTGGGTGTCGAACCAAGGAGAAAAGGAGGGAAAATAGAGCTAGGTGATGGCTTATGATGAAGAGGATAAAGAACCTATGTTGATGACCCTTCTTAGCTTTGATTAGCAAGTAAGTAATCCCTCTCAAGTTAGTGATTTAAGTGGGAAATCATCATATGATGTGGGTATGATCATATGATGATTTGGTTAGCAAAATGATTATGTTTTGATGGGTTTGATAACCCTTGTTATGTGATTTATTGTTATGATGTTAGGTTTTTATTATTTATGAAGGAAGATGATGATGATGATGGAAGCTTGTGTTATTGATGATGTTCTTGATGATATATAGCTTGGATTGAGGTAAGTAAAATGATAGTAACATGTGATATATGGATGTCTAACATATGTGTTATGTATGTTGTATGGCAAAGTGGTATAGATTATGGGATATGACTATGTGATGCTATGAATGTGGTTTATGTGATGATTTGATGCTATGTATAGGATGTTATGTGCTAGATGAGTTATGGGTTGTAAGCCCGTCAAGTAAGTGTTTATGTATATGATGCATCATGTGGATTGAAGTATGATTATATGTTATTATTGTTTTACTTACTAAGCGTTATCGCTTACGGTTTAGTTGTCTAACCCTTTTGTAGGTGCTTATGCTATGGCTTGGATGTAAGGATATAAGGGTTAAGGCATGGTTATGCAATGTGGGTAGATTGGTAAGAATGTAGAGCTTAGGTAGATACCGAGCTCATGTGTAAGTTTGTACCCCCGTTGGTCTTTTATGATTTGTTAAAGTGTAGCCGCATGGCAAAGTGTATGTCAAGTGTTGAATGACGATTTGGTAGTTATTTGATGAGTCAAAGATTGATTTATGTGTTTTGAGTAAAGTTAAAGGGGTGTTTGGTTTATGTATGAAATTACCCATTTTGGGTTGTAAACGGGTCAATTGCCGTGTATTACAGTTTGTTATGGTTTTGAATGTAAAATGAGTGTTTTGATACAAGTTATAGTGTTGTATTAAGTTGTGGGTGAGTATTGGGTTTATGCAGGTCTTCCTGCTAATGTTCTGTCTAAATTGGTCGATGCGGCGTATCAAGTATATTAGATGCGACGTATCAGAAGTTTAAGGTGATACGGCGTATCTAGTATATTAGATGCGGCGTATCAGAAGTTTAAGTAGATGCGGCGTATCACTTCAGGGTGATACGGCGCATGGTCTTTCATCTTTGATACGGCGTATCCCTAAAAAGGATACGGCGTATCGTTGGTCACAGAAAGGTTGTGAGTTGTATTATAAAATTGTATGAAATGTTTTGAAAGGTTTTCGAGTATAGGTTCTTGTAAGTATTTTAAAGTGTTAAATGTTATAGATTTTTGTCTTTGAATGAAGAATTTGTATAAGTCCGTTTTAGTCAAGCGTTTCCGCGTCAAAAGTCAAAGTTTTTAGTATAAGCGGGCACGGGGTGTAACAAATTGGTATCAGAGCTTCGGTTTAAGTGAATTAGGTTTCCACTTAGGATTGCCTAGTCTTAAACCACTCGTAGAAGCCCTGGACGTAAGTGTTAGATTGCGCGGAAATTATTTGCTATGTGTTAGACGGAATATGTTTTATGATAGTTGAGCCTTTTGATGATTAGTGATGTATGCTTGTGTTAGTGTTGTTGTTATTGAGATACAAGTCCATGGGGACTTGAGATGTTAGATCATTAGTTGGCCGAGCACCTCGGTTGGTGCCGGTGTTGGTATTGCGATTATGTGAGGTAAGTCCGTGGTGATTTGAGATGTTAGATCATTAGTTGGCCGAGCACCTCGGTTGGTGCCGGTGTTGGTATTGCGATTATGTGAGGTAAGTCCGTGGTGACTTGAGATGTTAGATCATTAGATAGCCGTGCACCTCGGTTGGTGCCGGTAATTTTTATTGTGATCATGAAAATGTATAGTAGAGCCATGGTGATGGCATGCGAGTAGAAATGCTAAGTGGTATTAGAGACGGGTTAGTAAGTGAACTAAGGTTTATGATGCCTTAGCTATAAAATGGGCTATTGCTTGTGGTTAGTTAGAAGGTCGATGCTTAGACATTGCTTGGTTATGCAATGTGATATATGATGCCATAGACTATGTGAGTTGGTTTTGATTTGGAATGTTTTAACACTTGTCGGATAAGTGTTAAGCGTTATGATATGATTGCATTATATGATGTTAAGTGTTGTTGTTTATATGATGATAAGTCTATGGTAGTTAATTATATGTGTAAGCTTTATGTGATGTGCTTGAGAGCACGTTTGTATTGATATGTGATTAGAGTTAAGAAGCATGCTAATAATTTGAAAAGTATAAATGCTTAAAAAGATTGAGATAAGTAAGAAGTGAATAGTAAAGTATGTTTATAGCTTGAATGCTTAACAAACGCATTGAGTTAATTGTGATTTTTGTTTTGCAATGAATGAATAGATGCTTGAAGCATGATTTATTATATGCTAAATAAAATGAGAAAGTTAAAGAGTATAGCTAAGACATGATGAGATCATGTGCATGTAAAACATGAAAACTAAAAGGTGTTATAATAAATGAATAGAAATGATGAATGAGATATAAATTGTGCTAGAAGTCATAGGTGACTTGAAGTGCGCTAGAAAGAGTTGTGAAACATGAATGTGATCATGTTAATATATTTGAATATGTAAGATGAAATTAATGAAAGTGTTTTAGAATAAACCTATGTAAGGTTTGTATGCATTCAAGTTGAATAAACTAAATGAAGTGACAGTATGAAGTGAGAATATGGTCAACAAGGGTTGACGGGTAATAGTAAGAGTGTGTTGTAAGAACACGTAGAGATGTGTAAGTTGTAATGAATAAGCATTACATATAAATTGTCTAAATAAAAATGGCACATAGCGAGAGTGTGAGTCAACATGGGGTTGACGGGTGAAAGATAAGTGGCATTGTGAAAATGCGATGATAATAAATGTGCAAGTGTTATATAGAAACTTGCCTAGATGATAGAAAGCGTGATAGTGAATGTTGAGATTGCGTAAGGCAATGAAAATTGAATAAATGACAGTGTGTGCCTAATTATAAAAGTGCATGAAAGATAAAATGAGTAGATATGATAAGACAGATATAGCTTGGATCCAATGCTCTAGTTTTGGCATCCTTTGGGATGGCCTAGCTTGCCTTTTATGGCATGATTGTTAGCTTGCCTTCACCGGCATGGTTTGCCTATATCCTTGGCATGATGTTAAGGTGTCTTTAGGGCACGATGTTAAGGTGTCTTTATGACACGATGTTAAGGTGTCTTTATGGCACGAGGTTAAGTTGCCTTCTATGGCATGATGTTAGCTTGCCTTATGGCATGGTTGTCAGCTTGCCTTTACAGCATGATGGTTAGCTTGCCTTTATGGCATGGATGGAAAGTTAGTGAGATTGGATCCAAGGCTAGAAAAGATGGGAAGTAGATAAGTACGAGTGTTAGGTCGGAAGCGTATAAGTAGGATGGTTTATGGTTTCTTGATTTAAATGGATTGGGACGCCTTTTCATTTGAATGAAGAAATTGTAAATCACCGAACCATGAATTTGTATTTCTTGATTTACATAGATCGGGACGCCTTTTTATGTGAATGAAGAATTACAAAAGAGTGGGCTTATGTGTAGCCGATATGACATGAGTACGGATAGTGATGTGAGAAAGTAAAAACTAAAACATGTTAGATGTCATAAGAAAAGATAAATATGAATTAAACTGATAGCAGTGTTAAGGTAATGTGTGAAACCTTAAGATAGACGTCTAAAATGAATTGTACATTAAGTTGAGAAGTTAAATTGTGAGTATTCCCATAAATTTGATAAGAAAGTTTGCGTAAGTGATGAGTGCCGTTTGTATGGTATCTTATATATTTTGAATTAAGTTGCCGGTTTTTGGTATAGTTGTGTGTTAGTACTATGTGGAATGCGAAATTGGCCGGTAAATGATTTTATGTTATGGTTAGTGCATGGGCGTATGTGGTGTTTATAGTGATGAAGTTTGACTCATATAGAGTCAGAGTAGTAGATTTTCCAGATGACAAGTCGTCATTGCTGGAAATCTTGGATAAGTTTGCGATGAAAAGTGTGTTTAAGCGAATTATGAGTTATGATTGCGTATAGGGAGTTTAGAAATTGCAAGATCAATTAGATCGTTGCAAGGAATTGGCTTAGAAAGCATGAGAATAAGGATATGGATATGTTGTGATTTGGTTTTGGATAGTAATAGACGAGAGATTTCGGGGACGAAATCCAAATAAGGGGGTAGAATTGTTAGACCCGTTTCCCGGGTATTGGGACCCCACCCTAGATGAAGTTGACCCCAGCCTAAGTATGTTTGACTAAGAGTATGTGGTTGTCTAAGGGCAAATGATTATAGTGTTAGGTGTTAGTCTGTTATAGCCTAGATGCGGCGCATCTAGGAAATACATGCGGCGTATGGTAGAATGGAAAGTAGAACCGACTTGTTATAGTCCATGCGCCGTATTGGAGAAGGAGATACGGCGTATATAAGGGGTAGCATGGATGCGGCGCATCTATGCAGATAGATGCGGCGCATCGACCTTAAATAAGCAGAAATGACAGAATTGCCCTTGTAGCTAGAATCTTCCCCATTTATCTATAAGTTTCCACACTCTCCTGTAAAAGAGAGTGTGTTTCTGTGGGTGTCGAACCAAGGAGAAAAGGAGGGAAAATAAAGCTAGGTGATGGCTTATGATGAAGAGGATAAAGAACCTATGTTGATGACCCTTCTTAGCTTTGATTAGCAAGTAAGTAATCACTCTCAAGTTAGTGATTTAAGTGGGAAATCATCATATGATGTGGGTATGATCATATGATGATTTGGTTAGCAAAATGATTATGTTTTGATGGGTTTGATAACCCTTGTTATGTGATTTATTGTTATGATATTAGGTTTTTATTATTTATGAAGGAAGATGATGATGATGATGGAAGCTTGTGTTATTGATGATGTTCTTGATGATATATAGCTTGGATTGAGGTAAGTAAAATGATAGTAACATGTGATATATGGATGTCTAACATATGTGTTATGTATGTTGTATGGCAAAGTGGTATAGATTATGGGATATGAGTATGTGATGCTATGAATGTGGTTTATGTGATGATTTGATGCTATGTATAGGATGTTATGTGCTAGATGAGTTATTGGTTGTAAGCCCGTCAAGTAAGTGTTTATGTATATGATGCATCATGTGGATTGAAGTATGATTATATGTTATTATTGTTTTACTTACTAAGCGTTATCGCTTACGGTTTAGTTGTCTAACCCTTTTGTAGGTGCTTATGCTATGGCTTGGATGTAAGGATATAAGGGTTAAGGCATGGTTATGCAATGTGGGTAGATTGGTAAGAATGTAGAGCTTAGGTAGATACCGAGCTCATGTGTAAGTTTGTACCCCCGTTGGTATTTTATGATTTGTTAAAGTGTAGCAGCATGGCAAAGTGTATGTCAAGTGTTGAATGACGATTTGGTAGTTATTTGATGAGTCAAAGATTGATTTATGTGTTTTGAGTAAAGTTAAAGGGGTGTTTGGTTTATGTATGAAATTACCCATTTTGGGTTGTAAACGGGTCAATTGCCGTGTATTACAGTTTGTTATGGTTTTGAATGTAAAATGAGTGTTTTGATACAAGTTATAGTGTTGTATTAAGTTGTGGGTGAGTATTGGGTTTATGCAGGTCTTCCTGCTGATGTTCTGTCTAAATTGGTCGATGCGGCGTATCAAGTATATTAGATGCGACGTATCAGAAGTTTAAGGTGATACGGCGTATTTAGTATATTAGATGCGGCGTATCAGAAGTTTAAGTAGATGCGGCGTATCACTTCAGGGTGATACGGCGCATGGTCTTTCATCTTTGATACGGCGTATCCCTAAAAAGGATACGGCGTATCGCTGGTCACAGAAAGGTTGTGAGTTGTATTATAAAATTGTATGAAATGTTTTGAAAGGTTTTCGAGTATAGGTTCTTGTAAGTATTTTAAAGTGTTAAATGTTATAGATTTTTGTCTTTGAATGAAGAATTTGTATAAGTCCGTTTTAGTCAAGCGTTTCCGCGTCAAAAGTCAAAGTTTTTAGTATAAGCGGGCACGGGGTGTAACATTCAAACAACACCACTTATCCGCTTCTTTTACGTCTCTACATAAGTCAAACACATTACTAATACTTCCTTATTTATCATAGCCATTTCACTTTTCCCTTAACATTCTTATTATAACGCAAATATTACTTAATCATTCTTTTTACGTTCTCTACACTTACCTCATTTCATCTATTTATTTCTTCATGTCCTTTTCGCTTACCTTCATAAGTTTTATAGGAATATTACATGCATTGACTTTATAACATCATACTTTAACATTTGCCGTCACATTATCAATCATTTCCATAACTCACATTTTATACCACGCCACAATTGCGTACAATAACATTTCTAAGCATCATTACAATTCTTTATTTCCTTCAACTTATACTTAACACTCCAAACATAGGTTCCTCATTATTCTTCCTAAAAGACGTACTCTAATTCTAACCCTTCTATCTTAGTCCTTACAATTTCTAACTAATTCTAGACTTCCGCTTTCTACTTCTCTAACCCTACTCGTGCCATGTCGGCAACACATAAGCCCACTCATTCATGCTTCCTCATTTACATGGAAAGGCGTCTCAATCGATGTAAATCAAAAAACACAAACTCATGGTTATGTAAATCACAACACAAGTACTCCTATTCCCCAATTTAACTTTTATTCTCTCATTCTTTTTATTACATTACCTTTACCCTTCTTAGACTTGGATCCATAACATTATCACATTCATTATGGGGATATTTTTATATGCCCGGGACGTAGGCAACCCCTTGCCGGTGAAGGCAATACTTTTCATCCCGAAGGATCTTTAACATTCATCCCGAAGGATTCCTTAACATTCCTTTGCTTGGTCATCCCGAGGGATACCACCTTTAACATTCATCCCGAAGGATCATTAACATTCATCACTTTACCACTTTCACATTTTAACATCGGATCCAAACCATTAACATTTTTCATACATACATTATCTCATCCATTTTATTTTAGTGAAGGCAAGCTCATAGAGCATATGAACCTGCTTATTAAAATTACACATTTCTATATGTTTATCCTCTTACATTCTAAATCCGCATTAATCATTTTCACCCTTTTTCTTTACCCTTTTTGTCTACTCGACTCTTTCCACTTTTAAACCTTGCACAGGTTAACTTTCATTCATTCATTAGCATCATTCATTCTTCTTACACAATTTAAGTCGTTTACACATTCTTATCTCGTTTACGTTTCACATCACATCCTTTCGCTTAACTCATCACGTTTTATTATTCAACACTTTCATCATAATAATCACCGCTAATGGGGCACATTAGCCGTGATATAATAATTTCCGAACAATACTTTAACCTCGTGCATACTCATCTCATTCTTTCTTACATTCTTATCTCATCACATTCTTATTCTCATACGTTATCTTATTTCTTTAATCGTTTATGTATTTAAGCAATACTATTCTATCTCGTCTTTTACGTATATACCTTTCATAGATCATTGACTATAACACACTCATTAGCGGCACCTTTCTTCACACACATTCTATATCATCAACATAAGTTCGTTACGTTTACCACACAATATCTCATTACATTCTTGTTCACATTCTTAACTCGTGTCATTCAATCATTAGCGTTTAAATCATACCCTTTATCTTGTCACTACTTTACTAACGCACCTTACTTTAATCCTATACATTTCACATCATATTACACAATCAAGGCACTCATTTAATCTTGCTTCCATCATAGCCTACCATATCATCATTGTCATTATCATTCATTCGTGTACATGCTCAATCCTCTTACCTACTCATCTCATTCTCATTTGCATTCTTAACTTATTGCATTTAACTTTTAGCATTCAAACTTTTCATTTAATTTCCATCCTTTATGTACCAACACACTTTATCGCAACTTCACGTTCACACTTAAACCTCAAGTACTTTACCTTACCGTTACCCTGTCTCTATACCACTTTAACATTAGCCTTTAGTCACTAAATTTAATGAGACCATATGTTGGTCACCTTTCATGCCATCCTTTCCTAACCTCATTCTTTAACCCTTAAGTCATTAAACACTTAATCATTTATTTGTTAGTTTCATCTTGTCTTTTCACGCCATACCTTAGTACACTCAATATCATTATGATTCACACTTAAAGCGTCATTACCTTAAGTTACTTATTAACCCATCTCTAATACCATTTAGCATCTCTATTCACATCTTGCTATTGTCATTCTTTTATAACACACAATCTCGTATTGTTTACCATTACGTTGGTCCATTTACTTACACATCTATAATCCATTTATGAACTTATTCTTCCATTCTTCAACCACTCACTACGTGTCATTACCAATCAGTCGATTCTAATTTACTAATTCCATGTTCATTAATCTTTCATTATTCAAGTGTTTCTTAGACTAACACTTTTCCGTTTTCTTTCCTCTTTGCCTTGCACATTTTTAATTACTCACCCATTACCATTCATTACTTTGACACCATCTTAGTAATACTCACCTTTTTCATATTCTCGTACATTTGAATATATATATATATATATATTATATATATATATATATATATATATATATATATATATATATATATATATATATATATATATATATATATATATATATATATATATATATTATATTTCATCCGAGTTGTCACATTACACTCATCGTTTTCTTGTTAACTTCACGTTATCTTCTTACTCTATTTTACACATGTTCATTCTTTTAATGTTATCAATTTTAATCCCGATTGACTCACCTTGATCTTGACATGGCTTAACCCAATCATTAAATATGAATTATTTTCTAGAACATATATTGGTCTTACGTTTTAATCTAAAACTCGTTCATTTACCCAACTTCTAACACTTCATGTCACAACAAGAATTCTAGTCATGACTCATCTAGTTTAGGTTCCCTTGCAATTTACTTTTTCAGCTTATTCTATACATCACATTATAACACGCATTCCCATACCCTGCCCAGGCGGGATTGGGTTTGTTGTTGTTATTCTATACATCACATTATAACACGCATTCATAATCACCTTGCCTATGACACAATAACACCTTACACATAAACAATAAACACATTAGTACATACTTAATCTCCTTCATACTTAAGGATAAACATCACTAAACACTTATACTTCATTAATCTATTTTCAATTTATGATTTAAAACATTTGAATACGTCTATGACATATCATTTGTCTATTTTCATTGAGGTAACTACTTCTTTACTTTACCACTCTATACCATAGCTACTTTATGTATCATTCGTTACTCGTATGTTTCTTTAATATCTTGCAATTACTTATTTCTACAATTCGCTTTACTCAAAGATCTAAGTCCTCGCCACGAACACATCCTCATATAACATCTCATGTCCATCTATAATTCCTCACTGTTACGACATTCTATTTTCATCTTTCTATAACAAGCATACCACTTATCCTTTCAATACAAATCTTCATATTACTTCTATAATGCACATTCACATAATCACATAATAATTACCAACACAACTCGAGGTGCACGGTAATCCTATCACTTAAACACATCAAGTATTTCACGGACATATACCATATACACATTAGCACATAAAACACATTCAAAATTTATCATTATTTAACTCATATAGCAATCACATGGTCCATCTCATAACTTAACAATCACATCCTATAACTTAGCCAAATAATTGCCCGCATTACTTAAACTTAAGCTCAACGCGTCTACGAGTGGTTTAAGTCTAGGCAATCCTAAAGAAAACCTAATTCACTTAAACCGAAGCTCTGATACCAAGTTGTTACGCCCCGTGCCCGATTAGACCAAAAAGGTGAAAAAATTTCGCAAAAAGTACATCCCGAACTGACCCTCACTAAGGTCTACAATTTCGAACCAAAAGGTGGATCCAAGACTGAAATCTTGATCCACACTAAGGATTACAATTTCGAACCAAAAGGTGGATCCAAGTCTGACGGGTTATGCATAAAACCCATTTTGACCCATTTTCACTACATACCACCCATACGACTTCCGTTTTACATCAAACTTGACCAACATCAATAACTTAACATATCAAACATGTTGGGTCCATCAGTACCCAAGAATACTTAAAACAAGATTTGGACACAAATTAACTAAGTGTTAACTTAAACCGAGAACAATTCAAGTCACTGAGAGAACAGTCTCTAAGTGAGTCATCTTCAGGATGCTTAAGGAGAATTCAAGAAGAAGGATTCACTACTCAGGAAGGCGGTACTCCCTGAGTAGGACTTAAGCCAAAGAAGAAGATGATGGTTCAGTGAGTGTTGGACAAGAACTCACTGAACCCCAGTCTCCTCAACGACAATTGTGATTAATAAATGAAGGCATGTACTGAAGAACCTAAAGCCTGAAAGAAAGGCGAGAAGATCTGGGAAGAGTTTAAGATAAGATCAAATCTTATCTTGTCAGGAAGAAACCTTCCCTAAGACGGCTAAAAGTCATGGAGTGTCAGACCAACCACTCCTAAAGACTTTTAGCCCATTCCTATTGGTTCTTGGAAATGACAATTACTTTTGTAATTGTCAGACACGCTTGCTTCAACAACTTGTATTATTTTTAATCACTTTTACTCTTTATACTTGTGTATAAATAGGTTCAGATGGGAGAGAAGTTGAGTGTGTTTTGTACATTGAAAGCTTAGACTTTTGCAAAGCAACTTCTCTCCTACAAAGAGTAACGTATCCCTGAGATAGCTCAGTGGGTCGAATTCTTACCACTCAAAGCAAAGCTTGAGTTTAGATAGGAGACACCACCATACCTTGTCTATTCAATCCCAAGTGTTTGTTCCGAAAAACACTTGGGTAATAGATTCTTTGATTCATTTCTAATAAGAATTTAAACGTTGAAAAATACTTATGTGTTTTTACTATTACGTTTCATTAATCTGTTAGAATTAATCATAACATTGTATTAGTCATAAACACGAATAGATTAACTTTCTAGTTAACTCTAAGCGTGTAAAGGGAACAACAATATCAAACATGTTCCAACGACACTTGACCCGTTTACAACCCAAAATGGGTACTTTTACACTTTTGCCAAACACCCCCTTAAACATTAACCATAACCAATTAAACACACTTTGACGCACCGTTGACCACCGAAACATTACGACGACCTTGAAACACATTATACAAATCATAAGAAAGACTCTCGGGGGTACAACCTCGTCTCGAGCTCGGTATTCTACCTAGCTCCTAATGCTTATTGTCTTCCAATCCGCTTCCATATCCTTAAGCTATAATCCAAATACTTTCTTCTCGTCGCACTTACACCTACAAGAACATTAACAACTAAAAGGGTAAGCTTACGCTTAGTAAGTAACTAGATTAATATATGATCAATACTTCCATTCACGTTTATGTGCATCAAGAGCACCTTTGACCATCCGGCTCATAACCAAACCAATTTCATTACCATTATCATCACAACATCATAATCATATCACATTAGCATAACAACATTATACACATAACAAACATAAACTTACCTTAGACCTCTCAACCTCATGACCTATCTCTTGAATCTAGCTCATTAATACACCTCCTATTAATCCACTTTCTAATCCAAGGCTTAATCCTATCAACTTATTCATTAACACATAACATGAGAACATTCATATTAAGCATATAGAAATCAAAGTTACTTACCTTGTTCATCCAAGCTAACTATCATATCATTATTTTACCACCATCATCATCATCCACACTAGTCACCATCATCATCATCATCATCATCATCATATCCATTACTATGATTATCAATCTTCACAATTTATTAAGACCTAACAACATAATAATTAACATCATAAATAAGGGTTAACATAACCCATCATAACTTACCTAAATCATCCTTTCCATATCATCATGTGATCATACCATGATCATATGATGAAATCCCACTTAACCCATAAACCTTAACCTCATTAATCATTAAGATAGTGATACTTACTTGAGGGAAATCATGGCTAGGGCTCTATCTTCTTGATTAGCACCTTAAACCCTTCATAACTTTACCTTCCAAGCTTCATCTCCTTCCCTCCTTTACTTATCTAAAAACCGGACCAACAAAGACCCAAGAATGATATGGAGAATACTAGAACCTCCTGGATATATTTAGTTTGGTAGCAAGTTTGGTCCTTTGGCACATTAAGCCCCTCAAGTCCTATTCTTTCTTCTTTAGCCACAACACACTTTATCACATAATTAACACTTGGCAACCTAGGTCCCTTTAGTTTATACATCATACCTTATATAACTACATTAGACATACTTTGACTACTAGTTTGACTATTAGGTTTGACTGTAACGTAACATTCATTGACTGGCCAATCACGTAAAGTCCTTAGCAATTTCCATCTAGGGTGGGGCCTATTCATAACCGGGATACGGGTCTAACAAATATCCATTGTATCATTACAATGTTTGAGAAGTAAATTAGACCGTTGTAACTGGTTACAATGTCTTGAGAAGGTTTCGTAAATCACAAAATGTAGGAGTAGGTACGAGGAAATGTGATTGAGTCGTAATGCCTTAGAATAGGCATACGCAGGTATGTTTATTCCGTTGTTTGTATAAAGTGATCGAAAGTATGTCGAGTGTGTATATGTCAATATACTAATATGTTTGTGTATCAAAATTTACCTAGAAGTCACATAATCGTCTGGAGGATGGAAGGCACGGAGAGCGAAAGGCAATAAAACTTTTTGTTTGTAAAAGTGGTTATAGTTCAGGTCTCAATTAGACCTGTTTCTCTATAACTATAGCTCTAATACCAATCTGTAACACCCCCAATTTCGTGGTACGCAGCGGAATTCAAACTGGGTGTTACTCGACGGCACAACAGTTATAATAATAGAAAACGATCTCTAATTGAGTCGTTTTAAAAGATTATCAGAGTTTACAAAAAGATGTCCCAGTAGTTTTACAGTTTGTTAAATAAATTTCGAATGATAATTAGATTTTAGCCTTCTATTAGTATCTGTGCCCCTCCGTGCCATCCTCGTTCATTATGGACCTGAGATAAACATGCTAAAAGTGTCAACACAAAGGTTGGTGAGTTCATAGAGTTTATAAGTAAAGCAGTTGATTTTTGTAGTCTCGAGTTTGAGTGATAATTGCAATATCGATAAAATGAATAGTGGGCTACATTGTTTTACACCCTTAGTTATCAGTTGAACACAAGTTTCAAGTTTAGTAGACAGTGGGCCCCATTGTTGCATCCAAAAATTCAGTAGTGGCAGTACCGTATCATTACAGTACCATAATATTGCCATAAGCCTCATGACACATAAACGTTAATAGTAGGATATCACAAGAGTGATGTAAATTACTAACATAATTAAATGTAGTAATAATTCCCTCGGGTAGGAGCTTGCCAACTTCCTATTTAGTCTCAAATAAAGTGCATTTGTCTATCAATCCGGCTAGCATTATAGCTATCTATCCGGCTAGTACAAATGGGTCGTCAACCTCCAATAGATCTATTTACTATATTCGCGTTCACTCGCAAGTAATTAATGGCTCATGATATGAGGGTCTTTTTAGTGGCAATAGTATAAACTTAGGCAATATCAATCAGGATAGAATACAGAAAAATACTTGTGTTCAGGTTTGTAGCATGTATCTCCCCACAAGTTTAAAAAATGTATAAAAGTGGGACTATAAACTCACGGTAATCCATAAAAGTTTAGAGTACTTGTGAAAGTAAATAAAAGTAGTTGAGCATGTACCTCCCCCAAAAGTAATTCAAAACGTATAAAAGTAGGAGCTATGAAACTCACCTGATAGAACTGATATATTAATGGCAAAAGTGGGTACACTGAAATGAGGCTCGGACACTAACCGCAACCTAATATGAATGATGTGACTTAGATCATGAAATGATGTCGTGTATGCATTTTATGAAAGTTATATCACCCGTGCATGTTTGTTTGTGAGTTTGAAATGAAAATAATGTTATTAGATAACCTTTAACAATAGTTTGAAATATAATATTTTTGAACTTTTAACAAGTGTGTATTGTAACCACGATATGAATGTTTCAATAATGTATAATTGAAAAAGTCTTCGACTCGACTAAAGTATGTAATCAAAATACTACAACTTCCGTGTATGATATTTTATCTAAAACCGCACCCAAAGTGCCTAAAATCCATGTCTAAGAAGAAATTCAGGTTACTATTCTCTATTAGAAATCTGTCAAAATAATAGTTTTCGTCGTTAACTTCATTAAGTCATAACTTCTTCGTTATAGCTCGGTTTTTAAAGTTCTAACTGTCCCCGCGAAGGTATTTAATTATACTAACATATTTTGAATTCTCGGGTACTCAGTTTATCTCTTAAAGCTTGGTTTTACTACGGAAAAAATCTGGACCACACACTTATTATTTTCTGAAAATAGTTATCGCTAATAATTTAGAAATATTGTATCTCTTTCGTTATAAACCCGTTTATACTCATTCAAACGACCACGTTCTTGTTATAAAATCTATTTTCTATTTCTTTGAGAAAATCTTGTATAATAATACATTTTTCTGAAAATTTAAATTTCGGCAGCGACTTCCGCGTACATTTTTAGAAATCCATTTTCTAAACTAATCCGCTTGTAATAACAACACCAAACTAATTTATATTCCTCCACCAACTTCTTCCATAATTTTTGTATACTTAAAATGACCATATTAACATGATAAAAGTGTAGATCTAGTAAAAATAACTAAAAATGTATTAGAACAATTATAGACTTATATATAACAATAAACTTTGTAAATCAATCAAAAAATGATCCAAACTTGTAAGTACTCATTTTTCTCATCCAATAATTATATAGAACTTGTATATACTTGTTTTAACCATAAAATTCACAAACATGCTCATATGTGATATATGTGAAATAATGAGTTTAAGTGTAATTTAAACTTAAGAAATGCATAATTAAGTATAATGAACACATAATACACCAAATAAAAAGTATAGAAATTTATTTTTTACTTACTTAATATTAGGATGTTTTAGAAAGTGATTTGAACAATAGATCCCCAACGATGACTCCAAATTAATTTGTAGTTAGTTATAGCTTGAAAATGATCGATAAATACTTGAAATACTTGAAAAACGACTCCGTCTTCTTTCTTTTTCTTCCTTGGCCGAACACACAAGTAAAATGAGAGAGTTTTTGCTAGTGAAAATGGTGTGAAAAAATGAACTAGTTTTCTTTCTATTTATAGTGAAAATTTATGAAAATATCTAGATATTTTGATGAATAGTAATTAGATATTTCGATAAATAGTAAATAGATATTTTGATAAATAGTAAATAGATATTTATAATAGTAATAGATTTTAATGATAGTAAATAGATATTTTGATGAATAGTAAATAGATATTTATGAATAGTAACATATTTGATGAATATATATATATTTATGATAGTAACTGATTTAATTAGGACAGGGTACATTGTTTATGCATGAAAATCGTGTAGAAACTTTATTTATTTAATTAATGATAATAAATAAATAATAGGTAAATAAGAGATAAGACATAAAATGATGATATTACTAGAAACGTTCTAGCAATATATAGATTAACCCTAGTCCACATTTGTACCAAGCCGTTGGTTTGTTATTATACCAATTCTATTAGTTTAGAGATTTTACCCAAGTCTATTAGATCAATAGTTTCAGTGTGGGTTACTTACATTATTTGTTGTGTGATAAACTGATAACGTTTAATCTTAAAAAAAATATTATATATAAATATATAAATATAATAAAATAATTATAATATAATAAATACTAGAAAATTATAAGTATTATTTCGTTAGAATATTAATACAAGTGAAAATTTACCGGATGTTACAGGTTATCATAGATTTAAGCTTGTATTAAATGGTATAAATTAGGCTCATGTCCATTATTAGGTGTTATATTCAACAAAAATATGTTAAGACATTTTTGCACCAATAAAAAATGCTCACAAAAAACTAAACCACATGGCAGATTTAAAATACCTGTGCACACCTAGTGTACATGTTTCATGACTGATACTATAATCCAACTTCTTTAAAAAAAAAAAGAAAAAAAAAAAAAAAAAAGCTAGTTGCAATAAACAATTTAAATTAGAGAAATAAAAAAAACAATCATTGGTGGCTTACTTTGGATTGTTCTTGCGCGCGTGCTTAATCCAGGGCGTGACAAGCATACCTTAAATCTTTTTTTAAGTCTAAAGAACGTGTCACATCATTTTTTTTTTTAACAAATGAACTTAGGATAATCTTTCTCTAGAAGTATGTAGTGAGCACAACAAGAATAATGTCCAATTCCATTGAAACGAGGTGTGAGAGAGATAGGGACGTAACTTGGGTGGATCTTGAGACATCATAAACTTTTGCGACATAATTTTAATTTTTGTAAAAAATTCATTTTTTTCTAAAGTGCATCTGGTCTAAAAAATATGTGTCTGGAGACATGTTAGTTCTTCGAAAATACATCATTCATGTATAGTTTCAAACACGTTTTCAGTTTATGTGTTTTTCTAACTTGTGCCATCATGGCACAAGTTTATAACATTAAATGAACTCAATTTTTAGAAATACAAGATTCAAATTACTATATGTACATGTGAGTTAATATTAATAATTTCTAACTTTTGTAATGTCTATCAAATTTATCAATATTTTATATAAAAACAAAGTTATTTAAAGAAATAGATGTGTTAATTTAATGTTATAAACTTGTGTCATTCATGGCACAAGTTAAAAAAACTTTTTGAAAAGTTATAGAAGAAAAATTAAAATCAAAAAGTAAGAAAAAACTAAATCAATATTTCAGATCACCTACAAAAATAGATGTACTTATTCTTCTTAAAAATTTATTTTTATTATTATTTAAAATATTTTGGATAAAAATCATTTTTATTTGTCTCATTTTATATTTATCTCATTATCTTTATCTTACAACATGTTAAAAAGTATTTTAAATATTAGCATCAGTGCATCACCAAAAAGTCATGAAAGTCATGAAATCTTGACGACTTTTCTTTCATATGTCACTTGTACAATCATCATTATGCAATAATTTGATAGAATAAAGCTGGTCAACATATAAGTATTCTTTACACTTTATATTACGGAGTATTGCAATTTTTATGCCATATTGAAAAAAATAGCTATTAAAGATTGCACAGAGTCATAAACTTTGACATATGGGTCAATTAATAAAAAACTTTTAGACGTGCACATAGCAATGTTTTTTTAACAAGGCTCAATGTAGGAATACAATATTTTTTTAGACTATTTATCGGTTCGGTTATCGAGTTGTTTGGTTTATTCGGGTCGGTTAGTTCGGTTAAATTCTTCTTTGGCAAAACCGAAAACGAACCGAACATAATTTAAATTGGGTTACGGTTTTTGGGGTGACACGAATAGCCCGAATTACATAATTTATATATATTTTTTTTCATTTAGTTATATAGATTTTTAACAAAAAATAATAATAATAATAAAAAAAAATCAAGTTTAAAAATGTTATATTTATACTAGAAAAAAGTTTTAATTATTTTTTTTTTTTATTATTTTTTTTTTTGAAAAATATACATATATCTATTAATTCGGTTTTCGCTTCGGTTTTTCGGTTGGGTTTTATTAGGTTCGGTTTCGGTTTTCGGTTCCTGTGAGTATTACCCGATTTGTGAACACCCATAGAATACATGTATTTTCATAAAGAAATTAAAGAGACTGAAGATTACAATCCATAACTTATTAAGTAGCTAATATTTGTTGGCTGCAAATGTCGCGAGAAAATGGTAACTCAAATGTCATGTGAAACACATTTGCTAATGCGTGTGTCGGCCGCAAATGTTGTGTAACGAAAAGAAGAGAGCAGTTACCGTATGGCCTAAAATAGGAAGTAATTTCGAGAAAGGGGGACAGATGTAGCTGCAGCGCATGTGAGATGCACACCATCTGCAGTCACCGCGTATGTCTCAGGATCAACCTCAATGTTTGGGAGGGCGTCATTAAGTTTCATGTCGAGTTTAGTGAGCTTTCTGACGTTTTTCACACTTGTCACTTTTTTATTGAGTCCGTAAAAGGTCTTTATATTGCAGTCCATAGCAGCCTGTTGGTCATTTATTACTATGTCAAGTTTCTGAACAAACATCATTTGTGGATCATGGGTGTAGCAGATAGTTAATCTACATTGAACCCAATAAATTTTATAACATTCACCCATGCTTCATAAATTTCGGGTTCCATCTCAAAGTACTGGGTGTCAGTGTGTGCGCGTGAGGTGCACATGTAATTGTGTGTATGTGTGCGTCAAGAGATATGTCCATACCTTACTGACGAAAGCAATGGAGTTGGCGCTTCCAGCCTTGCCGAATGCCCCAAACATGGGCCTCATTATAACCTGTTATAAGTAGCAAGCTGAATTCAAAAGTCTTGACAGGAACAGGACACGATGGAATTTAATTATTGGGATTTCAAGTGGTTTATGAATACGTCAATAACGGACTTTTTAATTTAATATCTCATATTTTTTGTTATTACCGGTTGAGGAGTAGGAATGCTTGCATTCGGATCCCCCATGTTCGCATATGCAATATCACCTCCTTTAATCACCATTTCTGGTTTTGCCCCAAAGAAGGATGGCATCCAAATGACAAGATCCGCCAGCTTTCCTACCTGCATAGTTCATTGTGATTAATCATTCACATATAAATTTGCTTAGACCAAAAAACGTCTTATTTTTGTTCCCTCTTCTGGCCTTCCAGTGTCTTGCTAGAGTTAATAAAATGTTTTCGTTCTAAGAATACGTACCTCAACAGACCCAACATGGTCAGAAATTCCATTAGCTATTGCTGGATTTATTGTGTACTTTGCAATGAAGCGTTTGATGCGGAGGTTGTCATTATCCGGTATGTTACCATCAATCAAGCCTCTTTGTAACTTCATCTTGTGAGCTGTCTGCCAAGTTCTGCAGATTACCTGATACACCGACTCAACTGATGTTAGTAACAAGATTTATATACGGTAAACTAAATCATGCTTCTAACATTTATAATGTAGAAATACATTTCGATATTGATGAACAAACAAGGTAATCTGTAAAAAGGTGTATGAATTTTCCACTGTATGAACTTCTACTAAAAGAAAAGCAAATGTGTTCAATATGTAACCTCTCCAATGCGGCCCATAGCCTGTGAATCAGATGAAATAATGCTTATCGCCCCCATATCATGCAATATGTCTTCGGCAGCAATAGTTTCAGCTCGGATCCGTGACTCAGCAAAAGCTACATCCTCTGGTATGTTCTTATCAAGGTGATGACAGACCATCTATGAAATACTGAATAATTTGAGAGCATGATATCTAACACAATAATTATTTTGTTATTTTTTTCTATTTTAACTTACTAGCATATCAAGATGCTCGTCTATAGTATTCTTAGTGTAAGGACGTGTTGGATTCGTTGATGAAGGTAGAACATTTTTAACACCGCACACTTTGATGATATCAGGAGCATGACCACCCCCTGCACCTTCACTGGAACCAAAAGGATATAAACGACAGATTCAGTTACACATGTGCCAGAATCTACGTATGTATATTAAGTAGTAGATGTCAAAAAAGGGTGGAAAAACACATCCACATATGCATTTATCGATTTAAGTGCCTAATAAGTGGTAAGAGGAAGCTCTTTACCTGTGGTATGTGTGAATTGTTCTATCTTTAAATGCAGCAATTGTATGTTCAACGAATCCAGATTCGTTCAAGGTGTCAGTGTGGATATTAACCTGTCAAAACTGAAAATTGGCAAATAAACGACATTTAAAGGTAACCTGAAATTTTAAAAGCTGTAAGAAAAAGCAACCTGGATGTCATATTGATCTGCAACAGTCAAACAATTATCTATAGTTGCAGGAGTGGTTCCCCAATCCTCATGGAGCTTCAGTCCCATTGCTCCAGCCCTTATTATTTCATGTAGCCCTTCTGGTTTAGCACTATTTCCCTGAAAGACAAACATAGTAATCATTCTTTCATATCATGAGGAAAACGTTCCTAATTGTATACATGAAAACGACATGCTTAATTATAAGATATTACGGATAAAGAAGGTATACTTTCCCAGTGAATCCAAGATTCATCGGTATGTCATCAGTGGCTTGAAGCATAAGTTTCATATGTACAGATCCCGGGGTACAAGTGGTTGCACGTGTCCCTTCAGCAGGTCCAGTCCCACCTCCTATCATTGTTGTGATACCTACAAACCAATACAGCCAAGAAACCAAATAAGCGTTGGGAAATCATGTTGAGATTTTACAACTTGACATTTTATATCAAGAATCAGGTGGATAACTTACCACTAGCTATTGCTTCATATGCTAACTGAGGGCAAATGAAGTGCACGTGACAATCTATGGCACCAGCTGTCACTATCTTCCCTTCTCCGGCTATGACCTCTGTGCTAACCCCAATGATCATGTTACTCAAGACGCCATTCATGGCATCAGGATTTCCTGCTTTCCCAATGGCAGATATACAACCTCCTTTGATACCTATATCTGCTTTGAAAATTCCAGTATAATCAATTATCAAAGCATTCGTAATAACGGTATCCAGACAATCAGATGCAGAGTACCCTGAAGCTTGCCCCATTCCATCTCTTATAACTTTTCCTCCACCAAATACACACTCGTCACCATAAACAGCGAAATCTTTTTCAACTTCAGCAAACAAATCAGTATCACCAAGACGAATTTTGTCTCCAACAGTAGGACCATATATATTAGCATATTTCTCACGAGTAATTTTACAAGCCAGTGGAGATCCTTCCGCAATAATACCATTACTGAAATCAAACGACAACCACCTATTAGACATATCATTATGCAACAGTGAAGAAATCGGAATATGATCTTTTGATTTCTTAACTTGGTACTAGTGTCTGTTGAATTGCCAAATCCTCTTGCATGTACAGATTCCATCACTGTTTTGACATTTGCATCGTTGACAAAGTTGTCTGCAATTGCATTCCCTCCTCTTATAACTTGATTACCGCCAATTCTTACAAGAGTGACAGATTTTGAATCCCCTGGCTAGAAATATCCAATTTAAATTACTTCAATTCAGAATAAGATTTTATTTTAGAATAAGAAACTAGGAAAAAGGACGCTGCAAATGGAGTAACGCATATTATAAATCTTGATATGAAGGAAATAAGATCCAATATCCGACCTCAAATCTGGTGGCTGTTCCAGCCGGTATGTTTAACCTCATGCCATATGCTTTTCTACGATCAAAAATCAAACATGGATTGACCTCAATAAAATGATAATGGCTGCCAACCTGAAAGTTTCGAAATGGATTAGTTTAGTAAACAATACGCCTATAATAATATCAGACTACCAACTTCTGAGATTGTTATATTAACTATGTACAAGTTGTATGAAAAATCTCAGAAGATGTACAAAGGAAAACACCTGTATTGGTCTATCTCCATCGTTAGTTACTTTAAGGATTACAGCTTCCCTTCCTGCATTAAGCAATATATGCCCATTTCTAAGGATTACTTCGCCGGGAATCTTATCGCCTTCAATAATTGGGAACTTTTCAAGTGAAGGAACTGAAAAATTAGAAAATGGTTATCCCATGGTAAACACTAACTGGGTGAGGGTAATATAGTCATTTTACATAGAAAAATACTCTAGTCCATCCCATGGTATTAGAAGCACAAAAGATCATATAAGATAAGTAATTTAAATTTTCACAGATAACAGTAAAGATTGCTTACTTGGAAGGAACGAGCCATGTAAAGCTAGCTCCAAATTTCCATTTTCACATGCTATTGGATCATGTACGGTAATTAACTTTGTGCCATCGGGAAAGGTTCCCTCAACCTGAACAAAGTTCAGTAAGATGGTTCTGTTAAATCCTATATTTTCAAGGTCGAATTATCAAGAAAAAGAGCTGATGCAAATGATGGGTAGCAAAGTGGGACAGACTTTATTGCTTTTGAATTGTTAAACTTTTGGTTGCTAACTGAAGAAACATTGAGATCAAATGTAAAATAAGTACCTGCACGGAATCTAAAAGGTGTGGGACAGTCGGCAGAACTTGTCTCCTGTTGACGAAGAAAAACTATGTAAAATTCATTGTATTCGTCCAAACATCACTCACTCGTTAAATTTAGGAATAATAATATAACACTGGGATTGCCATAGACATCAAGTATTGAGAACACACACTCGAATTTTCAATAGCTAACTTAAAATTTCATATATTGCAACTGAGTCACAAAGATCCAACACTATGAGAACTACAATTGATCCTCTTATATTTCAAAAACTATGTAAACAAAAAGCAATTTTGCAGGAGCCCCTCAATCTTATAGCAACTAGAAGTTTGACCATCTAGACCACATGTTCCGTCAAAATCAAAGGATGTTCACTCAAGTAGTACTATAAAATGTACCTTCCTAGAAGCTGTCTCCCAACATCCATTAACTCTGCCACACTCTTGTCGCCGTCGTGTACAAACTCCAATATCTAGAAACAGGTGATCATCGAGTGGAGCATTAAAAACAGGTCAGAGAAAGAATTTGTACCCTATAGACACTTTTATATTAGACCCACTATTTTACCTAAGGAGGGTTGTTTAAATTAGGATAATTTCTAATCAAATTTTCAGATACATATATATTTGAACACCAATAATTGTAGCCTTAGAAAATCGGACGCCTAAAGCTTTATCTTTAGCGGCTTTACCAATATTGTGATTATTACACGATGACAAACTATTTTTCTCCAACTTTATAATGTAAGAAACATTTTATTCCGTTACTGAATGTATGTAAGTGACCATTTAACAGATAAAAAGGTGACATGGCGGCTTGCCGCCACGTCATCAAATACTCTAATTTTAAAAAGTCACTTGCATACATTCAGTAACGGAATAAAAGTTTGTTACATTAAAAAGTTGGAGAAAAATAGTTTGTCATCGTGTAATAATCACAATTTAGTAAAAGTTGATTTTCTTTTCAGCGCAAGGGTTAATATACAAAAATGTCACTAAACTTTGTAAATAAAAATACACCTAAGGTAACAAACTTTCATTTTTTCCATTCGGGTTATTAAACAACTTATGAAACATGACATTTTGGGGTCGCTGAACATAACATAACATTTATGTTACTTAACTATCCTGAAAATATGAAAGTAATCTAAATTATAAGTTCCTAGTAACCAAATGAAGAAAATGAAAGTTGGTGGTACCACCTGAGTAGCGATTAAGGCAACAGATTCGGTGTAATTAAGAGGTAAACCGCGAGCGAGACGCTTCTGAGCTAAAAAACCAGCATTATGTAACATCAACTTCTCCACTTCCCGCGGTGATAACTTCATCTTCTTCTTATATATTAATTTTCTGTCGTAAAATACAATCAATCACAAATATAAAAATGATGAGTCAGTTTATTGATTTTAAAAAAATTACCAGCGATTGAAACAGTGAGTGAGAATGAAGGCTGTAGTATTGGTGTTGACTGAATCTTTATTACTCCATATCCATGATTCAACTATTCTGCTATAGGTCAGTTACAAGGGTCATAATATTGTCAACTTTAGTCCTTTTACTTTTATTTCTTTTACTACAGTCACTTTTGCAGTGTGTTATCAAGCATGAGGGAAGGAAAGTAAAGAAAATGAATTGAAACAAAAAAAGATGTGTTCTCGATTATCACTTAAGAAGGAAAAGAAAAAGAAAATGACTGAAAAAATGGTGAGGCTGGATGCAGTAACAAAAAAACAATCGATCAATACCTCATTCGATCTCGATTGGATCTATTTTGAGAATGAGGATCTCAAAGTCTATCGACTCATTTACTTGTTTTGTGTTTGTATTTATTAAATATAAAATTATTTTTGTGGGGTATATTTTTTGTAGTGTAGGTCTTACTGGGGCACCCAATCGCCTGAAGGTCACCGGAGAGAGAAAACTGACGTGGCAATCTTTCCACTAAAATTTAGACAAAAAAGGTTTACTTACTAGTTTATTTATTTATTTTAGCGAAGAGGTTTTCATGTCAGGTCTCGGACATTTTTGTATTTCATTACAGCTATAGTTCTAAGTGTTAAAATTTTGGTTTCGATTAGAGATGGTTTACGTGATTTTAGGTGAACCGCTGAGATGATTTATGTAGAATGAGCTGAGTTCGAGTGATGTTTTACAAAGTAAAGTGACGGTTGGTTTGTTGGAGTTTCGGTTTGCTATTTTCTTGGACATAAATCGAAATAAAAAACATCGGTTAACCGAATATAGGGTGTGGTTGTTCCCACCCCCAAAAGTACAAACGCCACTTTTTTTTTTTTTTTTTTTTTTTTTTTTTTTTTTTTTAAATTATATATATAAAATAGTGTAACTTTATTTTCAGAACCCTCTTAAGTGCAGGAACTGCGAGAACCCATCTTAAATCGTCAGATTGTTTGATCAATGGCTGAGATGATATGTGCCATTAGTGTCATTGAATGAAAGATTAGGAAACTTTTGTAAATGACTAAAGAGTATTATAGTCATGTAAAATTAATATTTTCAATACCCTTCAAACCCGTATCTGGGAGTTACACATACACCTATCTTTTCTCCTTCATCTCAACCCTAGCCACTGGCCTCCATTCTCCATTTTATTTTCAGTTTTCATCTAATCATTTTCATCTTTTATCTCCTTCTTCCTCATCCCAAACCCTAGCCAGCCGCACCCTCCTTATCACCACCACTACCCGTCGCAAATCTGAGCAACCAACAACAAACCACCAGATCTTGTTGTAAACCGATTTTATGGAACATAAAGAGGACGGATCTGGAAAAGGTGTTTGACAGCAGCAGGTTTTGATAAATACTGAGGTAATCGTTTTATTTTGGTATTGGATTTTTTTTTGTTGCTATAAACTGATTCACCTTATTGGCGACCAAGGGAATCAATTGATTATAAATTGGTAAAGGTTATATTGATTTGATTGATCGGTTGAAATTAATTGGGTTTGTCGTTAATTGGTTGTGGGACCGATTCATTATACACAAGTGAAAGCTGATCATATTAAACCTCGTACTATTTTTTTTAATGGATCGGTGTTTGTTTTGATTTGTCGCTTGTGGCTTTTGGTCAAATTAATTGGGCTGCGTTTAATTGTTTGTCGCTTGGTGTTTGAATAAATTGTGATGATTGATGTTGAACAGATCAATGAATCTGTTTGTTGCTTTTTGTTATTAATTGATAGGTTCAAGGATGGTTTGAACATACTCGTTTTTCAGTGAACATACTTGTTTTTTAGATTGAACATGGTTGTTTTTCATGTGTAGATAATACATGTCTAGATTAAACGTGGAATTCGTGTTTGAACATACTTGTTTTTTCGGTGAACATACTTGTTTGAACATACTTGTTTTTAAGTACACATTTTGGTTTTCATAGAACATACATGTTATTCATTGAACATACTTATTTTTACATTGAACATGGCTGTTTTGTTATAAATTGTGCCTATGCGTTTTAGATTGTGCATATGTGTTATCTTTTTAGATTGTGCATATGTGTTATCTTATTTGTTGTGATTAATTTTTGTTTCCTATTTTTGTAGTTTAATTGTTTTTGTGTATGCTTTTTTCAGATTGATGAAGATGATCATCATTGAAGACCTAGAAGTGGATGAACACATATGTACATGAAGATAATTTGCGATTTTTGAAGAGATGTGATTATTGTATATGTGTTTTTTGTACTTGTAATTAAATGAAATGTAACATATATAATTATATCAATCTTGTTTGTTCTTATATAAAGGTCTATGTTCCTTGATTTGTGTTTTAAACTTTCAAAGAAAATAATGGCTAGGCAAAAGTATTTGTAGCTTAATAAAAAAGTGTAAAAAGTTAAATACTAAAAACATATGTAAATTGACATTATTTATAAAACATACATGCACCTAGTCTTTTTTCAAATAATGCATGCTGGAAATTAAAAAAAAAAAAAAAAAAAAAAAAAAAAAAAAAAAAAAAAAAAAAAAAAAAAAAAAAAAAAAGTTCCTAAAATTATGGGATTTTAAAAAACGAATTTAATAAAAAAAATCACAAATAAATAGAAATTGTCTTTTACTATTATACCATTTTGATTAAATAAAAATCTTTAATATTTAAAAAAATATGATTGGTCTAGGGGAGTTCTCGCAGTTCCCGCACTTAACAGGGTTCTGAAAATAAAGCCCCTATATATATATATATATATATATATATATATATATATATATATATATATATATATATATATAATTTTGTTTATATAAAAAAACTATAAACCTGAAAGTACGAAACAAAAAATATAAAGTTTAATAAGTCAAACGCTTAAAACTGACATAAACAAGAAACATAAACTGATAAAAAATTGTGTTGTACTGAAAACCAGAGCCACAAAAAGAATCTTTGACTTTCACAACATATAAACAATACCGTATGTGTAACCCATCTTTTACTCGGTAATGTTTTTTTTCCGAAATCATTTTACAAATTAGGGCTGAGCAAAATCAACCGAATGAGGCCGAACCAAATCGAACCGACATTATTCGGTTCGGTTTTGTATAATTATATCGGTTTTAATTAGTTCAGATCAAAACACACCTATTCGCTTCGAACTAGCTAAACCGAACCAAACCATTCGGTTTTACTCGGTTTGATTCTCAATTCACGTTTCACCCCTTAATCGGTTTTCGGGTCGGGTTTACCCGTTGCTCAGTCCTACAACAGATTATATGTCTTTGTTTTTTTAGCTGATGATTAACATTTTTGGGCATTTTATGATTAATCTACCTATCGTACTGTATTTCTTGTCACACTTTTCAATACCTCCCTCTTTAAAATTTTTTCGGGGCAGTTTATCCGGACCCCCCCTACAGGGAAGGGTTTCAATCATTGCACGCATCGGACGGTTGTATTGTGTGCATCGCGGTGTTGTACTGTGTGCTTCGCGGTTTGTACGGTTGACCAATAACGAGATCCATGACCCTTTTTTTTCTTTCTAAATGGACCTACCACACACATATCAATGCATTATATCACTGTTTTTATGAATACTTTTTAGAGCAAAGGGGATGAAAGAAAGGTGCAGCGAAGAATAGGAATGTAGGGATGTAAATCTCACTTTTATTTTGTATTGTCAAGTTAGCAAACAAGTGAAAGAGTATCCTCTCTAACTTAAATATTACACATATAGCCGGGTCTTGGCCGGAGTAGCCGAGTCTATCCGGTTCTTGGCCGGAATAACCGGGTTTTGTCCGGATATAACCGGTTCTAGCCGGGTCTTGGCTGGTTCTAGCCGGGTCTTGGCTGGAATATCCGGTTCTAGCTGGGTCTTAGCCGGATATAACCGGATCTTGACCGGAATATCCGGGTTTTGGCCGGATTGACCGGATATAGCCGGGTCTAACCGGATCAACCCGGGTTTTGCTCGTATTGAGGTGATTTAGGTTCTTGAAGAAACGCATGATGTTGTTTGGGAAAAATAAGTCTCGGTTTTACTCGGATCTCTCAGTTTTGTAGTGGTGGTTTATACGTAAATGAAGACATGACATATCCTATATACAACTTCTCTCAAAACGTGACACGTTTCTAACAGTAAGATCTTTTAGAAGTAAGCTACTTTTTTAAATAAAGACTTCTTGGTAAGGATTTCATGTCTCCCATACACAAAGATTTTACACTTAAATGTCAAATTTCGCTTCGGCTGGATTACTCCCCTTTACCCAAAAAAAAAAAAAAAAAAAAAAAGAAAAAAAAAATCGCTTCGGCTAAGTTCAAAAAACACTTAAATGTCAAATTTCGAAAATACAAGCACTAGATTCAAAAGACTGTTAAAAAAGCTTTTATAACCTCAAAATGTCAGCACATTATAAAAACTATCATCTAATTATTACAAGTTTTTGAACGATGAAACATACGGTTCAGAAGTGCAAGTCAAGAATTACCAGGCAAAGATGCCGACCACAATAAGTTCACATAAGCGTCACAATGAAATTTAATTTCACTTGTTCCAAGAATGTTAAACGGAAAGCTAATCTTGAACCTACAACGATTGTATTACTGTCAAAGAACACACACTATTACTAGCTGTTAGTCGGGTTTGTGTCATTAGTTCTCTATATCAGTTGCATGTTTCTTTAATATACCACAACTTCATCAAAATTATCAGTTGATCCTTGTAAGAGATAACTACAGCTAGGAAACATGATGGTCAAATCTTTATCTACACGAATGGTTTGGGGATTAAAGGTGACTAGTCATAACCAAGGTCCCGTAAGAAGAAAGATCAAACTCATCAGAACATCACCATATCAAAGTCATATTGCTACTTATTTCCTTTACGGGCAAGGAAACGCTCACGAGCAGCTTGGATTCTACTTTTGGCGTCATCAACGGGCTCGGCAGTCTTTACATCTTTCTTGGGTACGTCTGAGTTGTCTGTTGTCTTCTCCTCTGGCTGGTTAGATCCACCACTGTTTTAAAGATAGTATTAGGATCGTCACATAATAATATACACATAAATTAGAGGTGGCAATATGGGCAGGTAAACGCAACATTTTAGTATGGGTGAAAATGAGCCAGCTTGGGTTTTGATGATCTGCCAACTTTTTTTCACCTTTCTGAAAATCTTTATAAATAACTTGAGTTGATCAGGTATACAAAAACATCATTTATCATGATACTATGACAGTAAGCTAAATTTTTAAACAATTTAGGAGGTTGTATGCACCAAATATCGACGTTGGACAACTTTTACCCGTTCGGCCGTTTGGCACATTTGAAACATTTCCCTTTTAGCTACAAGTGTATATTTGACCCGGTCCACAACCCAAATCAACCCATCCATTAGTAATAAGTTAACTAGCACCTCTATCATAAATGGGTTTCTAAACGCACACATACATGTATAAAGATGGTAAAAGATTCAGTCTTAAATTCTCCAACAGCAAATAATGTACGTACGAAACGGGCTTCTTCCCAAAATGCTAACCGATTCTTGTTGGATATTAAGCACACGTATGTAAGTAAGAATAGATGTAGCTCTAACATCCAAACAATAAGATATTTAAAAAAATTATGTACCTGAGTATCTTGACATTTAGCTTCTCGAGCTTCTGTAATATTGGGGTCACCCATTCCATCTCCACTTCACAAACATTGCGCATGTATGGGTGTGAGGTAGAGATAAGTTCATGATACACGACATAATTTGGAAAAACTCCTTCATCATCTGTTCTCAGCACAGAAGATGGATGCACCTTATAAAAAAACAAATCTATAACAGTAACAAAAGCAAATAAATATTAAAGAAAAGTAAAATCTAGCAAAAATAGGGAAAATTACAAATCTGACCCACTTAATGTGGGAACTATTACAAAATATACCCCTTTTGTACTTAAATAGCCTATCTTTGGCAAAACAAAATTCTCATCATAAATTTTGGAAAACCATAAAGAAAAGTACATAATTAAGGTATAAGTGCCAAAAAAGTTCAATTTTTTGCGTACTATTAAGCAATTTTAAAGGAAGAAAATCATTTCTTTTCTAACTTTTATGAAATTATTGCGAAATTACGCAAGAAAAAAAATAATAAAAAAAATTGACAGATTTTAGGTAGTTTTGGTAAATTACTTTTTTAAGTATAAGATCATTTTGGGACAAACTTAAAAGTAATAGTATTGTAAAAGTATTGTCAGATTTTTCCTGTAATAGTATTGTAAAACCGGAGCATACATGTAAATATTTTCTTTAAAGAAGAATCAAAATAAAAAGCTATTTCTTGTTTCTTACCTGGACAAGCTGAGATTTAAAGCCAACGGTTCGGTAACCATTATGACGAATCATCCGCTCAGCAAGCTGGCTTGCGTAGCCGACACACAACGACTTTCTTAAATTCTTATAATCGTTTTGTCTATCTCTCCGCCTTTCCTTTCTCCTTACATCTAAGCTCCCTGTTTCAGTAAATAGTGACCGCTTTGCCCATCAGATACAATTGATTTTCTGTGTTGTTGGGGTACTCTAAATATTTGACCAATAGAAAAAAATATTGTTTCAATTAAAATATGTGACCGGTCTGGCGTTACAGTCTTCTTTGAACTAGAAAATACTAAATCTGACATCTTATATTTTGAAGAATTGAATATAGATGAATGCACATAACAGAATACATTTTCATGACTAACCTTTTGCAAACTTCTGCATTATTTGACACAGTTGTTTCCTCACATTTTTTACAAAAAGCATCCCTCGTACCTGAAAATACAATTTCAACAGACCATATCGTGAGTCCAAACACCAAATTTCAGAGCAAAACACACATTATGTTAGGCCATTTATGATTTAACAGACGCTACATAACAAGATAATTACATCTTAACAAAATATTGTGCATTTTTAAGAAAAAGATTACCTGTAGGTTGTTATCTTTGACCCAGTCAGTACTATAGTTGGTTTGATCCCATAGCTCATAGATCTGAAGTAACTGGATATGGTCACCCCAGCCGGAACCATCAGGAAGCTCTGAAGGAGGTTGCTTCCTCTTCTTGTCAGTGTGTTTGCTGCAAATCAAGACGTGGTCAGATAAGAGTTACAGTTTGCTTAGGAAATATCTTTTTTCAATGCTAATGAATTCAAGCAAACATGTTCGGAAGTATACCTTCTTCCAGGAAGCAATGTCCCTTCCACCGATAACATAGCAGCTACAGTCAATGCTTGGGGTAAACAATCATATTTATTTGCCTCAATTAAAGTCCTCGCAAGTGAAGGCTCCAAAGGAAGCTCTGAAAGATAAAAAGAAACTGTCAAATTCCAGCACACGAGATCATTATGTGGAAGGCGAGACCATCCAACCGTCAAAGTAGAGGTGACAATGACCTAGTTCCTTATAAATAGGTAAATTGGGATTATGTTTTATCTCTAAAGAGTCAAACAAATTTACAGTAGTTTAAAAGCAAACATGCCCAAAGTGTACCCTCCTAAATCAATATCTATGATTGAAAGTTTGAAACTAATCAGATCTTAAATACTATATATTTACGAAAATATAAATGTTTTAAAGAAGTGTTTTTTGGGACAACCCGGCCTATTTGGACGACCCCTGAAGGTTACAAGTTTGACCATTACCCACAAAGCGATGGCAAAATATCGCGTGATAGGCCTCAATGATCCACTTGCTCATCTTAGCTTTCAATGGTGACTTTTATTCCTTTGATATATTGTTTAACTTTAGCAAGTTAACATGGTTGTAAAACTTGCTAGGCTAACTTGTAGCGAGTAATCGGCTGAGGCGGGGAGTACTCGGGGAGTATACGAATTGGAATCTTAGTAAATATAAATTCAGAAATTAATTGTAGCGAGTAATCGCCGATTACTCAGCCTTGTAATCCTTGTTATATAACACTGCACTCAGTTAATAGAAATAGATATACCTGCCATTGTTTTCCCTATAGTGGTAATTGTGCCATTTTCATCTATAGCATCAATAAGAAACAACTGTTTGAGAGCATCTTGTAAAGATTCAGCTGCAGTAAAGCCACAAAAGTGTCATCTTGTTAGGTGCTGGAAGAACATGGCATAATCAATAAAGCATTAACACAGGGAAAAGGACTTACAAGAAGGTGCATCAAGAAAATCGAATTTCAGGATATCAATATCAGGAAGGTCCAATGATTTTAAATACAGAACACTGCCAGCTAGAGAAGATCGTTGTATTTCAGGAACAGTAGCTTCCAGTAAATTGTCCTGGTAAACAGCCAATGGATATAGCCGGTAGCACTTCCCAGGCCGTGTTCTCCCGGCTCGTCCTGCTCGTTGGTTGGCTTGCACCCTAAATATAAATAAAATTTTATAATCTCAGTTCTATTTTTATTTTATTTTGAAAGTTCAGAGATGTAAACAAATAATAATCGGGTTGTCACATAAGGAATACTTGTCAGTAAAATAAGTAAATTTATGAAACAACATACCTGCTAATCTCAACAACATCAAGGGAATACATTCCGGTTGATGGATTATACTGCCGCTGCTTCACATAACCGGAGTCGATAACATACCTATGATTGTCATTCGAATAGGAGAACATTAATTAGATTAACAACAAGAAAAGAGAAAAAGCAACAATCAACAAATTGCCAGTTGTGAAACGCGTAGAGTCATATACAGTGAAAAATCTTAATACGTGTAAATGGTAAACACAAATTTTGGTAAATTTGTTTGGATAAGTTGACTGTAGGGTAGTCTTATAGGGCCATATCTTTAACCTGAATAATACACGTAACCTATAATTTACACCGAAAAATCAAGTATCATAATATACCAGATACTTGTTACGTAAGAACAATACCAACTATAGAGCAACATTTTAATAATCAAAACCATATTAACTTGTTGCATGCATAAAGAATAGCCTACAAAGTCAAGTTGCTTACACAACACCGTCAACTGTCAAAGATGTTTCTGCAATGTTTGTAGCCACAATGATACGCCTACAATCTTTAGGTGGAGGACTAAACACTCGAATCTGCAAATCATATTAACAATCAGGTATCCATTAGTTATAATGAGTAAGGTAGGCAACACAAATGGCGAATAAGTAATACTAAATGTGACAATATTAAACCATTTACAAAAAAATGTGTTGACTAGGGAGAGGGTTTGTCTTTAACAGGCCAGGTAGAACTAGTAACCAGGTACACAGATCAAAAGTAGCTCTAAGTGTAACTTTAGTAAATCAACCTTATAAAACATTTCAACTTAGAAAAATATCTAGATTACTTATATAAAAAGCTGACAATAACTTATTAATTAATATGGTAATTAGTAAGTGAACTCCATAATAGACGAAGATGACAGCTTGCCTGCATTTCAGGTGGCAAAGAACCATGAAGTGGGAGGACAACTGCATCCATACACGAGCCAGCCTCAAGGCCTTGAATTTTCTCCTCCAATCTCGATACCAACTTCTCTATGTCATCCTAAAAAAAACTCATCAGTTCTAAATGTAAATTGTGTAGCACAACAATGAGTATATCAACTGTTACAGCAGAATGGATATTGCAATATATGAATTCAGATTTACCTGTCCGGTCATAAATATCAAAATGTCCCCTTCTGGCTCATTAACGTGTATATCTACAGAAAAGTTTATAGCCATAAGAGTCCAGAAGTAACAAATAAAGTACTTAAGTATAGAATGAACCAAATAACCACGGTGATTGTGGCATTAATTGTAGAATTGGATGTTCTGCACTTACCAATAGCTTTTCTCAATGAAGATTCGATATAACTTTTGGGTTGCTCTGCGCTATATAATATCTCTACAGGAAATAATTTCCCAGGAACATTCAAAATGGGGCATTCGGAGAAAAAGTCCGACACTTTTTCGCCATCAAGAGTAGCAGAAGTGATCAAAACTTTCAAGTTGGAGGCGCGTAGTTTAATTAACCGCTTCATCAACCCCATCAATATATCCCTGAAAACAGATATTATAATAGACTTAGAAAGATCAAGGCAATCCTTATAAGTCAGCATACTACATATAACAAAACGTTATATATTGAAAGTTCCAATCAAGATAATTAATAATGAGTGACAATGCAGATTAAAAGAGTGCAGAAAGCTACATAAATGTATGCATTATCTTCATATTTTAGGTTAAGTTGCAGATAAAGTATAAGGCCTTACGTGTTTAGACTCCTTTCATGAGCTTCATCCAATATGATTACTGAATATTGTTTCAACTCAGGGTCAGAAAGACTTTCACGAAGTAGTACTCCATCAGTAAGATACCTGACCATATATAATGATTATAAATCTGCATAAGTTGTCAGACATAAATGTGGATAATGCAACAATAGCAACTAAGCTAATTGAAATGCGTGAGTTTACTTAATACGAGTTCTCTCTGATGTCCTGTCCTCAAATCTTATGGCATAACCAACTTCATCGCCCAATCGGACATCAAGCTCTTGTGCAACTCTTCTGCAAATGTCAAAGAACAAGTGAAAACCATGTCATACACAACCACGTAAAATACATGATCAGAGCATATGTCTAACAACCACATTTTACTCTTTCAGAACAGTAAATGATCGGCATAGCATTTAACCATACTTATGTCTTTTCCTCTTTAGGTATACTAATGATTAATCTAACTACTAGTTGAAAATCCGTTTTGAGGCGAAACTAAGCGTGCAATGTTCTTTAAATTGGATGTGAAAACTATGGCCAATAACATAAGTCATTCACGTAATCACATACACATAAAAATTGCAGCAAAATTTGATCATAAGTCAAGATAACTTTCAGGAAAGCCTAATAATAACAAACTTATACAGTAACAGATACAATCATACACGTACTTTTATACACCTACACCTAAACCTACATTTAGACATATATATTATATATTACAAGCTTGTTTTAATACTCGACAAAAGTTCGTTTGCAGCATTAGCCCTGACTATTAAAGCATAACACCTGCCATCCAAATTGTTAACTGGTAACAATTTAAACAATGTCAAAATAACTGAATAGTAAGACATAAGGTTTATAGAATCACATTAACAAATAACAATGTGGTAAAGCATAAGGTTTACAGAACAACATAATTCGTGTAACCGTAACATACATATGTCTATAATTCTATATACATCTAAATTCTATACAACGCTCTATAACACCTCAAACTCATCTCATCATATATTTCGAGCTCGTTTTCATGCTCGATAACATCTCATTCGCGTGATTACTCTGTTTGTGAAACTTAACAGTATTAGCTCCAACTCAGCTCATTATATACTTACATACACCCACATTCTACATAAGGCTATATAACACCTCAATCTCAGCTCATTACATACTTCAAGCTCGTTTTAAGCCCGGAAAAATCTCATTCGCACAATAAGCACCAACTAATTTGCGAAACTTCACAGTATTAGCTCGAAGTCAGCTCATTATACACATATATCTGTGTATATACACCTGTTTGGCAAAACTAGTAGTACTTGTTTGTTTTATAAAAGCATTTGCTAGCATAGTTGTATCTGTTGTATAGAGTGTATATGACCTAAAGCCATACGTCAAACACTTCTTTTACTAGTGCTTCAAATATAAGCATCTAAACAAAATCCAAAAGCTAAACGATCTTGTCAAACACGCATTATATCATTACACTAAACACTCATAAACGCTTGTCATCAAACACAGACATTATACATAACGCTCGAGAAAAGCTCATTCGAGAATTAAGCCCTAACTACTTTGGGCAAAACATCACAGTAACCGCTCAAACTCAGCTCATGATACACATATATATCTTCATATACCAACATTGACATAAGGCTCGATAAAACCTAATTCGCAACACTAGCCGTAAGTCCCTAACTATCATCCAATTTATTTACAACTAACAATACGAACAAATTCAAAATAAGTAAACACTTACTTATACCTAGAAACCGATACTCTAGTTGTAACTATAAAGTGTAAAACGACGTAAAACCTAAACGTGTCTTATAGTATTTTATACCTAGAGACCGATACGGCAGCGACGCGGCGAGGCTGAGTGACGGCGATGATGCCGGAATTGGTGTAACCGTTACGGTGAAGGATTTGGGAGAGCTGAGTGCTTTTACCGGAACCTGTTTCGCCGATTATGACAACAACTGGATTTTCGTTAACTGTTGCTAAGATTTTGTCTTCGAATTGAAGGATTGGTAAGTTACTCATTTTTTTTTTTTTTTAGTTTGGGAGCGTGAGATTTTGATATTTTATACTTGTGAAATTTTAGGGGTGAACATGTGGCCGAAAAAGACCCGTCCCCGACCCATCTCGAAACCGACAACCTGAAAATCCCTAACCGAGTCCGGACCCGAGTATAACTCGGTTTATCCCGACTTCAGTCGGTTTGTGTGGTTTGTGTTTGTGTTTTGTCGGTTTATCCCGACTCCCGACCCGACCCGAGTCCCGACTTCCTGAAAATCCCAACCCGAGTCCCGACCCGATTATAGCTCGGTTTGTGTCGGTCGGTTTGTGTCGTTTTTTCGGTCGTCGGTCGGTTTTGCTCACCCCTACTTGTGTTGTCTCAAAATTATTGTCTTCAGATTAAAAAAAAAAAAAAAAAAATTAAGAAAAGTGATAGCACTGTGCTTTCTAACTAATCACCCCTACTTGTGTTGTCTCAAAATTATTGTCTTCAGATTAAAAAAAAAAAAACAAGTTTAAGAAAAGTGATAACACTATGCTTTCCATTTTTCACATACTAAATTATCTTTTGATTGGTTGACATTAGAAAATAACTATTATTTTTGGACATCTCAAAATGAAAACGAGGACTATAATTTTGGAAAGTAAAGAGTTTTTTTTTTTTTTTTTTTTTTTTTTTTTTCAAAAGATAATTGTTTTTGAAAAAAAATATTTAGGTTAGATGTAATAGTCACCTTCTCACCACCTCTATCTCAGCGCCACATCAACTTTTTCATTACGTCACTTAACTCATCACCTAATAGTCGTAGTGGTAACCACCTAACCAAACACATCAAAATATTTCACTAAGACCAGGATATACCCGACACTAATAGTAAAAGGTGACATTTTCTTTTTTTAACGGTAGGTGAAGGAGACCACCTAACCAACCCAATTCTTCACCCTTCGCGCGTCAACCCAACCCTTCCAACCCAATTCTTCACCCTTCGTGCGCCAACCCAACCCTTTCGTCATGGCTTTCACGCACCAATCATGGCCTTTACGTGTGGTGAAAGACTAACATAATGGCTGGCCTTAGACCATGTGTAGTGGGGTGGTGTTGAGAGTGGGGGGTTGTTTGCCACGTGGCATGTGGGGGTATTATGGGGCGCTGTTGAAAAAGTGGTGTAGTGGAGAGTGGGGGGTTGTTGGTGCTATTTTACAGAAAAAACAAAAAAAAAAACACACAAACAAAGCAAGAATGGGCGCGGTCAGAACAACCGAAAATGCAAATTTTGGGGCAACAGCACCCCTGCGTTTTCGAGCTGGGGCGCTGTTGGTGTGTTTTTTGGGGTCTAACAACGCCCACTACGGGCAGTCTTAGAGAATGTTTTCAACGAATAGTGCTTTCTCTAACTTCATATAAAATGAAATTTTTACTTCTAATTAGTTAAGTAATTTTTTTAAAAGTTTTGTAATAATGAATTTAAAAACAGGTAATATATAAACTCGACCAATTTCATAACATGTTTATAAGTTTCCTTCCAATAAGTATTGTACAAGTCAACAACATCCGAGTACAGATCTTGATACTTAAACAATAACTAGTTCAAGTGTAAAAAAAGTACTTGATTCAGCATCTCGCTGTGTCTAATCATACAGTCAAAATAATACAAAACCCCGAGAGAATGGTATCTTTGTAATTCACAAACCAAACTTTTTTGGTCTCAAATAAGTCGAACCTTGCTTCAAACCAGGCATAGCTACTGCTTGTTGTTGTTTCGCCCTTTTTGCTTTTTCCTTCTCCTTATTTCTAATCTCATCTTCCGCCTGTTGTTTCCTCAAATTCTCCATTTCTTCTTCCATAGCCGATTTCTCTTCTTTCTGCTTCTTCTTATGCTCCAACATTGACGTATCTGAATCCTTTACAGAAAAGAACATGGGACCCAGTTCCGCCAACCACTGTGGCTCAACTGAAGTTGCACACTGCATGTATTCTTTAGTAGTCAATATCAGCTCGTGATAGACTACATAATCAGGCGTATAACCTAACCCATATAAAGCCGAACTCGGGTGAAGATGACATGGCATCCCGTTTCTACAATTAACGTATTCCCCGATACCTTTGAGTCTGGCAGCATTATGAAAATAAGCTGAACATATCGCTTTTCTTACAATGTCCGTATCCATCCCACTTGATGTCAGTGGGATTTTGAGTGTTTTTAATATGTCCAATAACTGAGATCTTACTTCACGTGCTTTTTTCAATCCTTTCACTTGTAAGAAATGATCGTTACACCAATCTCCACGGTATTGGTTAGCTTTCCATTGTTGGTAGACGTTGAGCAAGGTTAGATGATCAGATTCTGGCACGAAGAATTTTTCTCGGGCAGCATCACTTTCTTCAGCCCGGTCTTTCGGTCTAAAGAATACAGACGGGACTGAGAGCATTGATACGATTGTTAATACTTCGTTCATGCATCCCAACTGTTCACCCATTAATAGCATTTTGGCTAAAGGTGGGTCCAATGGGAATTCCACCATTTTCCATCCAAGAGGTGTTAGACTTCCGACATTGTTTAATGCACCCAAAACCCATAACTGATACATCGAGTTAAGGATGTTATCTTGAGGTGGTGGGTCCATGAAATCAAAATCCAACAAATTTTCAACTTTTAATGATTTAAGAAGCAAGACTACGTTACCAAGATTGGTCCGCTGAATTTCCGGTACAGGTTGTGGAAGCATCTCGTTTTGGTACGCGGTCTCCGTAAAAAGACGGTAGCAAGTACCAGGCCCTGTTCGACCTGCTCGACCTGCACGTTGGTCAGCTGCAGCCCGACTGACTGGGAACACCTGAAGAGCATCCATACCCATTCTAGGGTTATACACCTTCATTTTACTGTACCCCGTATCAATCACATAATAAATACCGTCAACTGTTAGTGATGTTTCTGCTATGTTTGTAGCCACGATGCATTTGCGGGCACCATCCTCAGGTTTTTGGAAGATTTTGGCTTGTAAGTCGGCTGGAAGTTGGGAGTAAATCGGGAGGATTAATAAGTTGGAAACTGTCTGTCTTGTGGAAGTAACGAGCTGTTCCATACGTTCGGCTAAAGCATAGCAGGTGGCTTCAATTTCATCTTGACCCGTCATAAAAATAAGTATGTCACCGGGTGCACTTGTGATGTGAATTGTCATTGCTTGTTTTACAGCTGCTTCAACATAATCTTCACATGGGGTTTTACTGTACAGGGTTTGTACCGGGAATGTTCTTCCAGGAATGTTAAAAATGGGGACACTGCGAAGATACAACTTAAGTTTAGAAATTACACATTTTATACCACAAATGATAAATGAGACGAACGCCACAGTGACATGAAATTAGAGGTGGCATTTTGGACTACTTTACTTATGAACGTGGTGAAAAGAAGTTTCAAAATTAAAGAAATGGGTCAAACTGGGTAAAATGCATCCCAAAGTGTACTTTTAATACACATAGAAGCGCCAAAATCACTTTACTAAAAAATCAGATTAAAAACATAACCTCTAATTATATTCCACACACTAATTATTTATCGAAAAATTACAAAATACGGAAAAAAAGTGTTTCAGGCCAACTGACCACATATGTAGTAGAAAAATACCTGTTTTGAATTAAACCGTTTTGACCCGTTAACCAACCCACCCATTTTGCCACCTCTGCATGATATGTTTGATCTAAATTAAGACTGTAAGAAGCAATTACCTCCCAAAGAAGTTTGAAAACTTTTGTGCATTGAGTGTGGCGGAAGTGACGATAAGCTTGAAGTCTCGACGTCTGGCAACAACTTTTTTAAGGATCCCAAACAGTACGTCTGTGCTTAATGATCTCTCATGGGCTTCATCCATCACAACAACACTGCAATATTTCATAATAATTTAGATACAACTAATTAATTATATATATCACACACCACTGAATCAGTTATAATAATAGAATTACCGGTATTTGTCAAGATCTGCATCTTTCAATGTTTCTCGCAGAAGAACACCATCAGTCATGTACTGCGAACAGGAAAAAAAACACATTTATTCATATTTTTATTGATAGCTTAATGATAATATATTGTGCAAGTAAAGCTAAAATCTGAAGTTCACTTACCTTTATAACAGTCTTGGGTCCAGTCACGTCTTCAAAACGAATAGCATAACCGACCTTATCTCCAAGCTCAGTTTCCATCTCTTCACTGACTCTTTTTGCCACACTCATTGCTGCCACACGTCTTGGTTGAGTGCAACCAATTACACCATTAGTTGTATACCCATCTTCATGTAGATACTGCAAAATTTGAAAAAAGATCCAAATGTAAATATCAAAAAAATAGATGCATCATTGTAGGTATAACACGAGTACAGCATGCAAATTTGATATCATACCTGAGTCAATTGTGTTGTCTTTCCGGAACCAGTTTCTCCTACAACCACCACTATTTGATTTTCTCGTATCACCTATTCCACATAACAATCAAAAATATAATGAGAAGGGTACATCAAAGATTACAAAAATAATAATTTAATCAAATAATATTATTACGAAAACTCATACCTGCAACAATTCCTCTCTTACAGAAAATATTGGGAGGTACTGACGTTGTTGTGATAGCGATTTTGACATTGCAAAATCACTCACTGCTTCGCCCTTTTTCAGATGTTGTTGAAACTTTGCCTCTCCTTTGAAATCAACTTCACCATCTTCACCAACTACTGCCGTATCAGCATCAATCTGAAAATAAAAATAGTAATAATATATATTAAGATTTTTAAGATATAATAGAAAAATTATACTCCGTATTAATCAGATATAAAACTAACACAAAATATCCATACCTGTTCTGCAGTCTTTTCAACACCAAGAATATTACCAAGCTTTGAACCAGCAAGTTCCCAAAACCGTTGACGTGATTTATTCATACTCTGTTTTTCGTGAACTTCACGAACAAGGTTTGAACCTTTTCTTGAAATAATAGCCATGTCTGATGTGGGGTCCTTTAAGGGCATTATGGGTTCTGCTTGCTTCGTAAACACAATCCTTCCGTCCAAAAATGGAGGCTTTGTATCTGAATAAAATATCTACCTTTCAGCAACTACCTCTAAAATAACATATACCTAATAAATGGATTTGCAAATCTGGCCCGTTATGTACTACTTTTATAAGTTTATACCGAAATAACCCAAATTTAACTTGCTTTTCCCACTATTTTCGCATAATTTCGCAAATTTTCAAAACTATTTTACAATATATATTTTCACAGAATACAAGTACAAGTCATAAAATGTGTAGAGATTATTATAGACAAAATGTACTTTTTCAGAAAAGATGTGGCATTGCCAAATTTTGATTTTTTGCAAAGAAACATTAGTGGAGTATAAGGTTATCTCGGTATAGCTTTGAAGAAGTGGCACATTTGTAATGGGCCCCACGCTGTGACAGATCTTTAATCTTCTCTAGAAAAAAACGCTGCTGATAAGTTATGATCAATACCATGAACAAGAAGAATGACTCTGCGTTCTTCCTCGTCATCAAATTCTGTTTGCACTTCTGTACCTCGTACAGCTCCAGATCTCATAAGCTGGCGATCTTCCCACTGAGCATTATCTGCTGTAAGTTGAGAATGCTTTTTGCTTTGAGCAAGCGTCATTGGTGTTCCATCTTTACGAACCTATCATTCAAAAAAGATACCGAATTAGACCTTGCATTGGTAACTTCAATGATCAGTTATATAAATAGGCTATGTGTCATGCTAAGATTAGACGTACAAGTCTTTTTGCCACCTCTGCTTCTTTCTTCTTAACAGAAGCCTCGTCACCAAGATAAAAGGTATCACCATCAAACGCAGTGCTTCCTTCTTCTGAGTCATACCTATGAAAACAGCCAGGTTAATGTTAAACATTGATGGGAGTTGCACAACTAAAAGGGTATCAATTAATCTAACGCTTTCTAGGTGAGGTATATATAACAAAAATGGTCTTATTTTTTATAAATTACCTACGGAACTGTGAAAGTATTTTGCGAATTCACAAACTAGCAAAAATTCTCTCAAACACAACGTTTGCATAAATACTTGGATATTCTGCAAATTATTTAGAAATAATACATTTTTTCGCAAAATTATGGGGAAAATTATGGAAAAATGAAGTTTTGGCAATTTTTAGCTGGTTTGCAAAATTTAAGGAATCCACAAAATCGTTTTTGTGAAGTATGTGGTTATTTCTATATATTTCTAGCTGTACATTTTGGCATACACCCCACTCAAGAAGAGATAGATTAGTAATTTCCCACCATAAGTAATGACTAATTTACATGTTTAAACCTCAGTAAGCATAAAAGGCTAAAAGATGTTTATCAATATCCATGTTCACTCGTATCGCATATTTACAAGAAAACTTTATAAGCTGTTAGGAAATATCTCATAAAATACAGTTTAAGAAATATATAGACTTACCATGCTCGATCAGCGTCGTATTCCATCTCTACCCGCATACTCTCAGTTATCTCTGGATTAATAAACTTTTCCTTGTCGGCTTCTTCATCCTGTATACACAACATCAGAATAGGTATATAAGTGATGAGATGCTTCTTCATTGGGACTTAGAAACAAGAAATACAAATATATAATGTGAATTTACCTCTGTTAGTTGTGAATTTTCTGCATTAAGTGATCGCTGAGACCTTCCACCAGTTCTTGAACTTGCAGATCTAACTGAACCAGATGCTCTTATTGGAACAGGTGAAGGGGCCACACTGTCCCATGGTGAAGCAGCATACCCTGTTACGTTACTTAAGTAGTCAGTACAAGCAACCAACAGTAGAAAGTAGGTTGTGTAAATCTATTAAAGAGATAGCTTAAAAAGACACATCGAAAGTTGCCAAAAGTCAATTTTTAATATGTCGTACCCTCACCCCTAATCATTTTATTTAATAGATGAAGTGAAAAAGCGTCAAGGGTCAACCTGACCCGCCCATACCAAAATGATCATGTTTTTTACCCTAACCAATTTGAGCTCATTACCTAAATCGTCCAACCGGCGCATTCTGACAAATCTAGAATAAATCTTAACTTTAAAAAAGAAAATTAAGTTAACATTGGATCCAAAAGAATTTATAAACATACCAGACTGAGGAGTATTACCCCCAAGCCAAGGGGACACTAATCGTGCATCAGGAGAAGCACCAACTAGCATTGGTGATGGTGAAGGTTGATAATGCCTACTACTCGAACGGCTATCACGACGCGGTGACTCTTCCCATTCCCATCTTCCATCATCCCAATCAGATCTGCCTGCAATAGCCACAAATGTTAATAATGGGATAAAACCAGCATTAAATATACATTAAAAAATAAAAAATAAAAAATAAAAAATAAAATAAAAAAGAAAAAGAAAAATATGGTCTTTAATGGAATTTTGGGATATTCATTAGAATATTGATATTACACATGGTTTCTAAAGGGATTTTCTAACTCGTGCCATGGTGGCACAAGTATTGAAGCAATAAACGGACTGATAGTAACATATTTACATGTGAGTTGATATAAATAGTTTCTTAAATTTGTGACATTTACCAAATCTACTATTGTTTTGTATAGAATAGAAAATCCCTTTTTGAAAACGAAATTGTCATTAAATACTGCTTCGACCAAAATAGTCACCAGTTGTAAAAATGAGCTATACCAGGAGTTCTCCTTGAACTTTCATATCTGCTTCTTTTATTATCATAATCTCTGTAGTCTCTTTCATGACGAGGTGATGGTTCTGAACGGTCTCGATAATCCCTGTCATTACTGTATCTCCTTGAGACCACCCTACCTTCACGCCTATCATATTCTGGTGAATCACGCCTAGAACGCCGATGATCATCACTTCTGGAACTTCTAGATGAAGGAGTAACACGCTGCAACATCCGAGTACAAAATCAGTATTAGGTATGGACACAAATCTGATATAACATTCATACGCAAAATACAACTTTGATTGCCAGTTGCAGATACAAAAGTTTGATCATGTTAACAAGATCAAAACATTATCTGAAACAGCTAAGTTACCTCAGAATGTGAAGTAGAAGCATATCTAGCAGATCGTTCTTCAGTGATACTTTCTGCAACATTGAAAAACATCTCATGATTAGATCAAACTGTACAGGTTACATTACATTAAAAAGATGACTAGAAGCAACTAACTCTTACCTGAATCAAATGTTTTGCTTCCACTTGAATCACGGTACTTTCTGCTTTTATTTTGTCCACTGCTGGATACACCACTTCCAACGTCATCTTGAGGAGCAAGTGAGGATTTATCCAAATCTTCGTCTATAGATGCCATCATAGAAGGAACTTTTGGTCTGGGAACTTTAAATGATCCTTCTACTCGTTTTGCACTTGCAAGAACATCTAATCCTGGTATGTAGTAAACTTTGTGTTATTAAAGAAACTGAAAGTGAATGACTCTTCAAAATGTAACACTCAAACAAGATACATGAGCCTGTTTACAAATATGGTGTGGAACTTAAGATAGGATATAAGTGGTTCTTATAACTTTTATAACTAAACTTAACCAAGATAACACCTTTAGATAAGTGGTTCTTATCTCGAGGCAGAACAAGGCTACATATATTATATTGGCTTCAATCATGCCCAAAAGATACTAAGACATACTGTATTTGGATAACCTTATGCTTAACTTATGCAGTTACTCATTATCAAAAAACGCCTTATTCCCCCAAATAACTAATAAGCACTTTGGCATAAGCTTACCCAGCCTATAAGTTCTTTATATAAGCTTACCCAAACACCCCCTAATCCCATATTCCCATGACAATTATCTCTCTCACAAACTCACGCTGCTCTACACATGATAATTAGGGAGACAACAAATACATCCCAATGTATAAAGCACTTTCACATGAGCTTACCCAAACACCTTCAATAAGCTTTGTACCTTTTTTAATACCCAATAGCTTATTAACCTCTTAAAATAAGCCTACGCAGTGTTGTAAAGCTCGGACTACAAAGTAATCGGCGATTACAAGCCACAAGGTCAGTGACCAAGGCGAGTTGAGCAGAATCGGCAAAAAGATTCAATTTGGTCAAAACTTGGTCAGCTAGGTGCTAATTCGTACAAAACTCGGTTTGAAGTGTTTTAACAATTGTGTTAATGTTTCCAAACATACTTCTAGGTTCTATGAACAATACTATGGTCCTATAAACATGTCATACATATAATTTCAAAACTCGAACATAAAAATTCCAATCCGAGTACCCCCACGTAGTCCCCTCTGAATCCCATATGATCAGACTACTATAACACATAATTATTCCAAAAAAAGGAGAATACATCATCCCAATGTAATAAACATAAGTTCTCACCTAACAACGATTTCCTCTCCGACGGTCTGAAGACGACGCGATCTTTCCCAGGCAACTGCAATCCGCCAACAGCAGTCTCCTCCGGCTCCAAAGTGTCCGTCATCTTATTAATATCCATCGGATCCTGTTATCACCAAAATCAAACACGTTAACACCTAACAACAAACAAAAACCTTTATACTTAGGCTATGTTTGGCAAAACTAGCAGTAAGTAGTTGCTTGTTTTATAAAAGCGCTTGGTAACACAGTTGAATCTGTAACTATAAAGTGTAAAACAACGTAAAAGCTAATCACGTCTTTATTAGCATTTTAAATAGAAACAATAGAAGCGTTTAAACAAAACCCAAAAGGTAAACGCAACAATAAGCATTCTATTCTAGACACTAAAAGCTATATGTTTGGAAAATCTTTGTGTATCTGTAATTATAAAGTGTAAGATAACGTAAAACCAAAACGTGTCGTTTGGTAGCGTTTCAAATAGGAGTGTGTTTGAACAAATTCCGAAAGGTAACGCGCCTAGTTGCCAAACAATAAGCATTGTATTCTAAACACTAAACGCTCTATGTTTGGCAAAACTAGCTAGGCGTGTTTCAAAAGCGTTTGGTAACACAGATAGTTGTGTATCTGCAATTATAAAGTGTAACCAAAACGCGTCCTATATTAGCCTGTTTCAAATGAAGCATTTAAACAGAATCCAAACGCTAACCGCTCGTTGCCAAACACAACACCTGCTCAGATTATAAACTAATAGCAGTAGCTGCTTATAACTAAACGCCAAACACAGCCTTAATTAACACTAACCGCCATAGTTTCGCTCTTCGATATAACAAAACCTAATCACACACAATTCAAATAAACACAAATTAATTTTAATAATTTGATGTTAAATTAGGGTTTTATAACAGTTAAACAGAATAACAAAATAATAATCGATGATAGATACCTGAAGATGGTGGTAACGAACTGTTATTATAAACTGAATTATTTAAAACCCTATGAATTTTTTGTTCAATATAAACGTGGATTGACCATATATAGTCGGTGTCTTCTTATTATAGAAGAACGTATTTAGTGAAAAGTGTGAAATTGTGATAAGATGAAGGATATGAAAAGTAAATGTGTTTTTATTCGATTTAAGAAGGGTGCATTTTGTTTTTTATATAGAAGCTGAAGGGGTAAAAGTGTAATTTTGTGATAAGATGAAGGAGAAAAAGGTAAAGGTGTTTTTTTTATGTGATTTATGAATGGAGTTTTTTGTTTTTTATATGAGAGTTGAGGGGTGAAAGTGTAAAATCCGGATTAGATATAAAAGAGAAGGAAAAAAGATAAGCGGTGATGCTCAAGATATTAAAGGTCTGTTTACTTTTATTTGTTAGCTAAGGACTTATGGGCCCCACCTTTTGTTAATGCGTCTGAGTGTGGAGCGATACTCAAATTCACCCTTGTCAATACAGATATACTAAGGAATTTAGTGGGTCCAAGAGGCAAGAACAAATATTATTAAATTAGTGGGACCTACTTCCCTTCCCCATTCAGAAAAAAATAAACACGCCCTTAAGTCTTCCCCTTTAGAGCAGGAGGTACTCTTGACTGGTGAACTCGTGCAGAAGAACCAGCCGAGAAAACATGATGGCGCATGGTATCGCGGCTGGCGTCATGGTGGCCAGCCCATGCCATGGATTTTTATTTATTTTTTTATTTTTTTATTTTTTTTTATTTATTTTTTTTAGATTTCGAACTATGAAAGAAGAAAATGAACGTTTGGCAACAGTTATATAACCGATTGGAAGCATTAAACACCAAAAAAAAAATACCTCTTAAAATTTTTTATAAATAACTCTTATTATTTCATACTTCACACACGCTTCCAATATATTTTTCCAAACAAAATGAGTAGATTGTGGAGCCAAAAAGAGGAGTCAATTTTGGAGGAGTGTTTCACTCAAATATCCGAGAATCCTAATACGAGTGCGGATCAACAAATGAATACGTTTTGGGATTTTTTTTTTTTTTTTTTTTTTTTTTTTTTTTTTTTTTTTTTAGTTAATATTGCGTATGTTTTATTTTATGTTAAAAAAAAATTAAAAAAATGGACGACGGCACCACATTTTCTGGTGCCATGGGTAACGGCCAGAATGTGGTGTCATGGGATTTCTGATGCCATATAGACTTTTGCTGACGTGGCATGCACTTTTTAGCCATGGCATGAGGATACCCATTGCTCTTAACCTCTCGGGCAAACCAGCTATTTATGTAAAAATTCTCTCATGATATCATTACTCTATCTTTTGTTACTTTGTTGCACGAGGTTAGGAGCGAGCGTTAATGAGCATTTTTAAGCAACTAGCAATTAGCGTTTAATATTTTTTACACTATGCATGTTTAGGAACAAACAATTAGGATTCTTGATTTCTCTAAATGCTCCAAATCAAAATGGTGCTTGAAAGAGGCATTTACTAGCAACTAGTGTTTGCACTTAAAAATTACAAGTATATAGATATGTTACCAAACGATTTATCGAAACAAAAACTATTGTTTACTGCTATTATTGCTTGTCGCTACTGCTGACTGCTACTGCTATTTATGTCAAACATACCCTACGTAGTTTTAAGAAATATTATTTTTATGTAACTTTGTATGCACTAACGGAGCCAGAACTAGGTGAACAAAAATATTCGTATAATAATATAAGGGCTTTGATTTACATTTAAGTTTATTTTGCATGTATTAATGAAGTAACTAAACAATAACTATAAACACATATTCTTTTGAGATCGGGTGCAGTTTGAAAAAACCGAGGCTTTTTTTACGAAACTATGAAAGAGAATTTCATCTGTATGTAAAATAATCACCGACTTATTTAGCTATATTTAGCTCTTGTAGCTTTTAGCTTAACACAAACAAGACATCAAATCAGCTTGTAGCTTTAGTAGTTGGTTTACAAGGAACTCTGACATCGGTGGTACACATAGTTACATTGTGCCACATACTTTTAACATTATTTTTAGAATGGATATAAACAATTTGCAACTCGCAAAATTTAACTTTAGATTATGGTTTTAATTACTATATATACTAAAAGAGGGGATTTGGGCTGCATCACATTGTTGTACGGAACAGTGGTTCAAACAGTAACCACTGCATAAAAATGTTGTTCGGAACAGTGGGTTTTGCTGCTTTGATGGGTTGTTTGTAACAGTGGTTCAAACAGTGATGTATGCTGCTATGGTTTGTACAGAACAGTTAACAAAGGACATAAAAATGATATTTACAATATTCTATGATCTAAATAAGTAGCAATATACATAATCCAACTCTTGATAAACAAATCCAACTTCTGTCACACTCATCCAAGAATATGTATGTACAACAACCTTAATAAACAAATCCAACTCTTGATAAAAGAGTTCAAAACAGCAGGCGACACAATTTATTCCGGCGAGAATAATTTTTCTCCGGCAACAGCGGTAAACTTTTTTCCGGCGAGAGAGTGGCGGCTACAGCAGCGGCTAGCGGCGGCAAGTAGCTGCACTACAAAAAAAAAACACGTTAGAACTAAAAAAATGAATGGATCTACAAAAAAAAAAAAAAAAACATACAGATCTACAAAAATATATATATATATATATATATATATATATATATATATATATATATATATATATATATATATATATATATATATATATATATATATATATATATATATATAAACTAAAGATCTAGGAAAACATCTCGCCGTGACTCACTACGAGTCGCGGCTTGGCTGTGGAGAAGTAAACAAACCAAACGAACCCTAATCTAAAAAACGAACACGACAACAACAATAATAACATCACCAACACGAGGGGTTTTACACTTTTTATAATGATGAAGCGAAAAGTGTACCGCTTTTAAGGGGTCATTTAAGTCCTAAATCGTATTTATTTGATCAAATATTGCCCTAAATCGTTCCTTTTGTCATTTTAGGTACTTTTGAGGAGAAATCTGGAAAAGGAGGCATTTTGGACGTTTTTGGAGCATAAAAGTGAAGAAAACGACAAAGTCTCAAAAATCGGCTGAAAGTTACCTTTGACGGCGTCAGGATTTACTCCAGACGGCGTCATGCCTTGGCAAGAAAAGGTGGATGTGAAATTTACTCATAATAAGCCAGTGAAAATTGCATGTAAATTCTGACGGCGTCACGCTTTAACCTGATCAAGGGCGTCACGGCTTAATTCAAAGAGGGACGGCGTCACGTTCAAGGTCTGACGGCGTCAAGCCTTGATAAGCCAGAACGGATTTTGGAGAGCTAAAGAGGGACGGCGTCAAGAAGGTCATTCGGGAACCCTAAAAGCGGCGAGGTGACGGCGTCACACTCCATAACGTGACGCCGTCAGATCCAAAAGTCTATATATAGTTTTCTAATTTTTTGTCATTAGTGTAGAGAGTTTAGTGTGAAATTTTTGGGAGAAAACCCTAAGACGATTTTAGCATCTTTTTCAAGGCTTTTTGCCTTGAGATCTTCCATGTTACATTGAAAGATAAGTTATCAATTAATCATTCAATATGTCTATGTGTTGTTTGATTTTATCTTGTTCTTGTCTTTTGTTTAACAGGTTAGGCTAGATTTATCTTGTGTTTGCTTAGATCTAATGAAACCTAGCTATTGATTATTGGTTATTAGTGTGTTATTAGTTGTATTGGATGATTGTTTATCTATGTTAGGCTTAAGAAAACTGGCTAACTTCCTATTCGGTAACTTGCTTGAACGTCTTAAGAAACATGAACCAAATGCGTACTAAAGGTTTTTATGGTTGTATTTAATGCACAAGCGAATTCTAGTGATCCCATGTTAGGAGCTTCCTAGCCGGCTCGACATAGGAGTAAAGTAGGAGCTTGTAGAGTTGGGGAAGTACGTACGCCACCCCACGATTGGTATTAAGGAATACACCCGTCATCCACGCAACTAATACACACTAATCAACCGGTAAAAGATAGTTAGGGAGTAAGGAAATCTAAGTGAACACATTTCTCTACACATAAGTTCTCACCAACATTTTCATTTCAGTTATTTATTTTATTTGCATTTGTAGTTATTTGGGTTAGTTGACTAGCAACTAATTCCGCCCACTCCTTCAAAACCGAGATTTTACTTGCTTTCATAAAAATATAAAAACACAAAAAGAATCTTCCTCAACCCTTAGACCTATTAGAGTAGTTTTTCATACCTAACGAACACTATTCCCTGTGGAGAACGATCAATCCCCCGTACTTACCACTACACTATACTACATCGGTCAGGTACACTGCCTGGTGGGGTTGTAAGCCTCTTGAGATCCCTCGAGAGGTAAAACCTGCTGTAAGGTTGCAAAACCACGCATCAAGTTTTTGGCGCCGCTGCCGGGGAGTAGTTATTGCTTAGGTTGAAACTTTATTTTTATTAGGTCTACTCACAAGATTCCTATCAAGTGAGATATTTTCTTTTTATTTTGTAGCTTTCTCGTAGTCTATCTTTTCTTTGTGATTTTGTTTGTAATTTGCTTCAAATGGACTTTTCACTTAGATTTCTAAGATTGCAAGATATGGTTGAGTGGCTAGAACACCAAGAAGTTCAAAATACCTCATTTAGAGACACTTATGAATCATATGAGCCTTCACCTAGGATAGATTCTTATGAACAACCTCCATGTTTAGGATCTTGTTTTAGTGAGGCTAATAGGAAAAGAGACCTAGTTTGCCAAGGAATTGTGGATAGAGCCGTATCAATAAATCATAAGTTGGATGAAGCACTAGGTTTGTTATTATCACTACCTAAGAAAACAATTGACGAGGATATAGGTGATCTTGACACGTGGAATAATGAGGTAAACACCATAAGCCCACAAAATACTCAACCATCATTTGAGGCACCCACACCGCCCGTGACTTACCCGGAAGAAGTAGAAGAGACTTTAGGAATCCCGATGGAGGTAGAACCCTTGGACCAAGCACAACTAGAGGATATAGGTTTGCACACTTTTAGTGATGACCTTACTCATAGTTCTAGGGAATTTCCTAGTGTTGATGAATTGGAACCTCAACCTTTACACAACTTTTCATCCTTAGATTTACATCTAGGAGAAAAAAGAGGAACCGACCCACCCATCAACCAATATTATCCGGGTAGTTTTAGGATGAAGGAAGCCATTCACTCACCCCCTTCACCTCACGTGGCATATTCACACCCTAAGGGTGTGTATCGCTACTTTCACCCGCACTTAATCCTAAGTGTAGGGAAAACCTCCCCTATTTTTGTTAAATAAGGGTAGAGTCAGGCTCGTGACTCGAACAAAAACAAGCGCTTATTGGGAGGCAACCCAAGCTTTATTTGCTTTATTTGTTTGATTGTTTGTTTATTTAATTTTATTTGTTTCCGTATGCATTTCTTATTCTTTTTGTTTACTGTTCATGTCTCAAATATAAATTGTGAAAATGCTTTATTTTGTTTTTAACATCGTCTTAACTACATATAAAGGTATTTTGCAAAAGATAAGTGTAAGGGAAATCCAAATTTGTTTTTAAGAACAAGATTGAACATGAACGATAACAATGAGATATAAGCATGCATATTAGTATTTGTTTGAGTCAAATGCTTGTATCGAGTCATAATGAAGTTTTGCAGGAATTCCAGGAAGTAAGGTAAAGGTTTTTCCAGAAATTTTCCGGAAACTTAAAATGAAAATTTTTGTCAGGTCATTTCTGACGGCGTCAGGGTTTATAACCTGACGGCGTCAGATTTAATTTTCAGAAATTTTTGAAAGTTTTGTTTTCAATAAAAAGTTTTTATTAAATCTCCAACTTATAATCTCCAGGAATCTGCAAAATTATCATTCCACAAGCATTATATCCTTATATATAGAGTTTATCCCGCCGATGTTATGCAGGTTTTCGTGTTTGTTTTCTCAGGTTTAACAGGTTATTTTGGACAAGGAAATGTTTTGAATCAAGCTTATGGCGATGCATTAGTCATGGAGCTTCAACATTACTTTGGAAGAAGATCTAACCGTGTTACTTCATTATCCACCGAGCGAATCAGGGGAGTATTTGATTTCATTCTTTTACTTTATGCTTTTACATTTGTTATTTGAACATTGGGGACAATGTTCATCTTAAGTGTAAGGGGAGGGTAAAAGTACGATACTTTAGAGAATACAATTACGCTTGATTTTTGTTTGTTTAATAGTAGATGTGTAATAAAACTGAGAGAAATACTTGTTAAGGTAATTTTAGTGCCAAATTTAAAATTTTTTACAACATATAGGAGTGAAACTTTGGTCTTAATGAGCGTCTCACGGATAGGAGTTATATGACTAGCACAAAAACCGTACCACTAAAAAATTTTCCACCCCCAAATATGTGAGGTTCGCCTCTAGAATTGGTAGGAAAAGCATTTTTGCTATGATGTGTGTACCGGTAGCACTTAGATTCTAGAACTTGCGTTAGGACCATTCCGAGGCCACAAGTGAGACTACATTCATGTAGTTAGATTTACTACATGATAAGAGGCATTAGGATTAACCCATTGTTTTACACCTGTGTTTTTGTTATAATTACTTTGGCTACATTGGTCAAGTAATTCTCCCACACCCTTTGCGTTGTACTCATTTTTAGTACACGATACCCCTAGTACACCCCTCAGAGCCTATCTTTTCGTTTCAACCTTTAAGCATTTTACTTAAAGGAAGAATTTGTTTACACCCCACTTAAATGTACACCCAAATCGCCTTAGCCTACCTTGTATGCACTCATCTTTAGTGCATTATTGTGACAACATTTGTTTAAACTCAAGTTAATTATCTAGTTGATTACATGGTTGCTAAGTCGAGTCATATCCTTGTACATATTGTTTTGGGACGATTGGGACTCATGGGTAAAGTACTAGTGTAACGGAGTAATGGGGATGATCATCATTTATTACCCCCATATGTGCTAAATATTTTAAAAGTACTCCAAGTTTTTCAATTATCTTAATTTGAGTCATTAAATTAGTATTTGTAAAGTTATGTAAAAGTTCAAGTGTAAGGGGAATGCAATGCCCCTATGATGTATTATTTTGGATGGTAGGGCAAGAGTGTATGTCAAAAAAAAAAAAAAAAAAAAAAAAAAAATCGAAAAATCAAGAAAAATACAAAAAAATGAGAAAAAGAAAAATATAAAAAAAAAAAACATACGGACTACCATCCCGTTTCATTTTATGTTTATTTTTATGTTTTTGTTATTTTGTTATTTTGTTTCTAGCTTAAGATTGAGTCGAGTCTTGGCTTAGCAACATTGTATAGTACATGTAATTGATCAAGATCTTTAACTCGCCACCAGTAAAACATCCTTTATCCAACAAAACCGTGTTTTCCTTTTCCCTACACCTAACGTTATAACCCACTTAAAAGCCCTCTTTGATAGTTTATCTTTGGTGCTTACGCCTAGTGGAGGAGTTTTTTTTAATCCTTTCCCAAGCCTATGGTAATCTATTTGCTATGACAGGTAGTGAGAGATATTATCCGTTTTCATTTATGAGATTTATTTTGATGACACTTGAGAGATGTGAGTATCTAAACACTACTTGTGAGGTGCTAGTTTATAATCTCCGTGCTTATTATGATTGAAGTGGAACGATTATTTGTTGTAATTACTTTTATGTTTGCATTAAATGACCCCTAACTTGTATTTTGATTAGAATAAAAGCGCATTTGCTTGAGGACAAGCAAATCTCAAGTGTAAGGGTATTTGATGAAGCGAAAAGTGTACCGCTTTTAAGGGGTCATTTAAGCCCTAAATCGTATTTATTTGATCAAATATTGCCCTAAATCGTTCCTTTTGTCATTTTAGGTACTTTTGAGGAGAAATCTGGAAAAGGAGGCATTTTGGACGTTTTTGGAGCATAAAAGTGAAGAAAACGACAAAGTCTCAAAAATCGGCTGAAAGTTACCTTTTACGGCGTCAGGATTTACTCCAGACGGCGTCATGCCTTGGCAAGAAAAGGTGGATGTGAAATTTACTCATGATAAGCCAGTGAAAATTGCATGTAAATTCTGACGGCGTCACGCTTTAACCTGATCAAGGGCGTCACGGCTTAATTCAAAGAGGGACGGCGTCACGTTCAAGGTCTGACGGCGTCAAGCCTTGATAAGCCAGAACGGATTTTGGAGAGCTAAAGAGGGACGGCGTCAAGAAGGTCATCCGGGAACCCTAAAAGCGGCGAGGTGACGGCGTCACACTCCATAACGTGACGCCGTCAGATCCAAAAGTCTATATATAGTTTTCTAATTTTTTGTCATTAGTGTAGAGAGTTTAGTGTGGAATTTTTGGGAGAAAACCCTAAGACGATTTTAGCATCTTTTTCAAGGCTTTTTGCCTTGAGATCTTCCATGTTACATTGAAAGATAAGTTATCAATTAATCATTCAATATGTCTATGTGTTGTTTGATTTTATCTTGTTCTTGTCTTTTGTTTAACAGGTTAGGCTAGATTTATCTTGTGTTTGCTTAGATCTAATGAAACCTAGCTATTGATTATTGGTTATGAGTGTGTTATTAGTTGTATTGGATGATTGTTTATCTATGTTAGGCTTAAGAAAACTGGCTAACTTCCTATTCGGTAACTTGCTTGAACGTCTTAAGAAACATGAACCAAATGCGTACTAAAGGTTTTTATGGTTGTATTTAATGCACAAGCGAATTCTAGTGATCCCATGTTAGGAGCTTCCTAGCCGGCTCGACATAGGAGTGAAGTAGGAGCTTGTAGAGTTGGGGAAGTACGTACGCCACCCCACGATTGGTATTAAGGAATACACCCGTCATCCACGCAACTAATACACACTAATCAACCGGTAAAAGATAGTTAGGGAGTAAGGAAATCTAAGTGAACACATTTCTCTACACATAAGTTCTCACCAACATTTTCATTTCAGTTATTTATTTTATTTGCATTTGTAGTTATTTGGGTTAGTTGACTAGCAACTAATTCCGCCCACTCCTTCAAAACCGAGATTTTACTTGCTTTCATAAAAATATAAAAACACAAAAAGAATCTTCCTCAACCCTTAGACCTATTAGAGTAGTTTTTCATACCTAACGAACACTATTCCCTGTGGAGAACGATCAATCCCCCGTACTTACCACTACACTATACTACATCGGTCAGGTACACTGCCTGGTGGGGTTGTAAGCCTCTTGAGATCCCTCGAGATGTAAAACCTGCTGTAAGGTTGCAAAACCACGCATCATATAACCATTTTCTTATTTATAAAATACATTTTATTCGGATTAAATAAATAAAAAAATAAATAAAATTAATCAAATTAGGGTTTGATAAATTAAAAAAAAAAAAAAAAAAAACGAAGAAATAAAGCGCGTGGAGGGTTTTTACCGGAAGATGAGGTGGGTAGGATGGGTGGTGGTGGCTCGGTGTGAAGGCAACAGGCGGTGGTGGCGCGTGGGTGTTGTTGTAGTGGGAGCGGAAGGCTCAAAAACTCCACAAATGAAATAAACAAGCTGATCTATCGATTCAGCAAAGAAAAAAGGACGTCGAAAAAATTTCCGGCGTGGTGGTTGCCGGAAATTATTGGGTCGCCGGCAGTGTAGAGAGAGAAAGGGGAGAGAGAGTTATTATTAGTGTTAAAAAATGAATAAAAAATAAAAATAATGGGTTTAAATACTAAAGGTTCAGGGTTAGAAATGAAAATACAAGATGTGGGGGTGGGAAATGAAACTTAAGGGCGGAGGGAGTATTCTTGCCATCTTGGCAATACTTTTCACGAAAACGGTTCGGGGCTCATTCGACATACCAAACGGACTCGAAAAATTACGAAACTTGCGCCATTGTTCACGAAATAATTTTTCCAATAAAAACGAGTATAAATTTGCAATACTTTCATAAATCAATATTTTTGACAAATACGATACATTTCATGTTTTCTAGGTTGTGCCTGCTCGATAAAGGAATAATGCACGCGTTTACTGTGATTGGAGTCAATTAGAACCAAATAACGCATACCGAATCAAACATATTTTCAATATGTGTTCGCAAAAAAAAATATTTTGCATAATATCCGGATAAGCAATGTTTTTCACAACACTTACATGCAAAACACACCCGCTGCAAAGCGCGGGCTACCCAACTCGTTATGAAACATGTCCCATTTCTGAGTAAAACGTCTAAGTCTCAAATGCACTTATATAAGCAACACAAGATTAGTAAAATCAGATATCAATACTGTGACAACCGTCAACTTTTCAAGTCAGTCAATGATGTGCGTTTCTTTGTAGGTATTTTTAATTCAAGTTTTAAATTTATAATTGCCGGACTTATACTTTAAGGTACACACTTTCACGAGCAGTGTACTCGATCAGATGTAGCCAGTGGGGTAAGTACGAGGTCGATCTCATTTTTATCTGAACTGCTTTGTAAACCTTGGAGTGAGAAACATGCAAAACTGTTTTCATGGACCAAAAACTGAACTTTTGTTTTTACACACTAGTACGCGGATAACCTAAGTATGTATGATCCTACTATGCCCACTATCATGAACCGTAAGTTCCTGCGGGAAGCGCGAATGATATAAATTGATCTATTGGGGTGACTCCCCCGTTCGGTTGGCCAGACGGGCCAATGCGAGCGTATACCATGTCGGATTGCCGAGCGTATCGGGATAAACACTCGTTGGGCCCCATTATTATTATATGTGCTAGTTTAGCATACTGAACTGTTGTAGCTTCTGTTGCATGAGCTTAGTGTTAGCGTATAGTTAGTGTGTGCCTGCTGAATTATTTGTTGTGGTCCATCTGTGCTTATTTACTATAAACCTATGAACTCATCAACGTTTAGCTGACCTTTTTAGCATGTTTTTTCAGGTGTTTGATTTGATGTTATTGAGGGCAGGGCATGGCGCGGTCATAACCACTCTGAAGTGTTTTTACACAGTATATGAAATTTTATTGGGACCGGCATGTTTAATGGGCCTTATTTATTCAAACTGAACTTGTTGTAAAACAATTTGAATTTGGTAAATGTAAACTTTTTATAACAGACTTGATAATCCGTTATCTATATCTGACGTGTTGTGATTACCAATTTAGTAGCACCCAAACATGTATGCTTCCGCTAAACCAGATTTTTGGGGTGTTACAGTTATGAACTGAATTAAAACCCTGTGAATTTGTTCAATATAAAAAGGTGGACTGATTGGTACAGTCGCTGTTTTTAATTATAGATATGATCGTATTTAGTGAAAGCGTAAAATTGTGATAAGATGAAGGATATGAAAAGTAAAAGTGTTTTTATCCAATTTAAGAAGGGTGCATTTTGTTTTTTTATATAGAAGCTCAAGGGGTAAAAGTGTAATTTTTTTATAAGATGAATAACAAAAAGGTAAAAGTGTGAAACTGTGATGATATGAAGGATATAAAAAGTAAAGAGTTAATGGCATACGACATGTAAATAGTTGGAAATGCACTTCGTCATACTTTAGCAGTTTTGGCTCGATTTTCGGTCTTTTCCGCGAGAATTCTCCTTTTGCTCCAGTTAAATACTGAAACACAATTTATAGCAATTAAGTAAATATTTTATCAAAGCAAGGCAAAAAAGGAGTAATTGTCGTAAGAATTACATGTATAAACTAGGAGCTATCAATAAGCCCCCTTACATTCCTAGACCACACCTGGTCTGGAAAACATCTCAGGTCGTGTAGCACACACACGTGAGACAACTGTCTCCTAACTCTCACTAATGGTTAAGATGTATTATCTGACATATGACAATGAGAGACACACGAGCAGGAATATTGGAGACGGGCACGGCCTGGTACAAGCCAAGGACGAGCTGCCACCTATCAATCTTGTCTACTCATTAGATGATGAACACTTGGTATGTCTACAGCCGTTGATCATCCACATGAGGTTTATCCTTAAACCCTAAATGTCTCTCTATAAATAGAGGCATACCACAACAAAAAGAGGGATCATTCTCTCTATACTTTTACACACATTGTTTTCACATAGTAAACACACACACCTACATTTTTTGTTTGAGTGTTACCAAAATTCATAATTCTTAATCATACCTTTGGGTCCTTACCGTTCTACATGAGAAACCGAAATACACAACCATTTCAACCCACTCTTAATCACATTTTACATACCTTATGTAAAACAGTTAATCTAACACATAATATATGCTTATATAAGTTAGGGGCATTTACATACATCCCCATATACACATCATCATTTACATATTTCACCAATTCTTGCTTTAATAGCCTTGTACATCATGCATTAAAAACTTGTGTTTAAGAAAATATGTAAATATTGATGTATACATGGGGATGTATGTAAATCCCCCTATAAGTTAAAATGGAGGGTGTTTATAGGGCAGAGTTAAAATTAAAAGATAAACAATGATAGAAGCGGGATTAAAAATAATAAAAAGCTCTTAAGAATTTCTAAAAAATTTCATAAGATAGGGGACGTTGATGGAAAAAATTGCTTTGGTTAACATAAAAGTTAGTTTCGTTATATGATTTTTCGGTTTTGGATATTTTGAACCATGATGAGCCCAGACGAGATCCAAGAACAAATAAGCCTCAAACAATAAAAAGTTAGGATTTTTCTAAAAAGATTTTGTAAGGCATGAAGAACTGGTTAAAAACCTAATAAATTGTCAAAACATAAACATCGTCACAAAACTGTCAACTATTATTAAAACGTCATTTAAAACCTCACAAATTAAGGAAAAATTAGTAGTCACTATACATGCACAAAAATGAGTATTCAAACCTTATATTAATAACTATTAACTAAACGGGTACATTTGTCATTTTCTCACAATAAAATTAATAATACTTTACGCGAGTCGGGATTAAATGAAAATAAAAAATAGAAATAACTTTGACCGCATATTTTAGACGCATTAACAAATACAAATGCATCTCTCAATATTTTTATACTCATTTAAATTATGGATAATAATTCTCCCCCCTCTTTTTATTTTACCCAAAAACAAATGATGTCAATAAAAATACTTTAGACTAAAAGTAATGGTCACATCGGATCAACGCCACCTAAGTTTTTCTCTCTTTTCACACCCGTCACCTTTCACCCGTAATGGTCACCACTCATCACTACCATCACCTTTTATTAAAATAACTAATTTATGCAAAAATGCCCTACAAAATATCACAAACACACTCACAAATCAAATTAAAAATAATAAAAACCCCTCATTTGGCACAAATGCCAAGAGGTGACCATAATCACCATTATTGGCAGGTTTGAGCACAACTCACGCGTAATATTATATGTTGGTAGTAAGATGACGTGTGAAAATTGATGTGAGTTATGATCTCCCACCCATCATTACCTCTAGTTCTAGACTGCCCGTAGTGGTTACCGATGAGCTTCTCACTCACACACCATTTCCACTACGGATACCCTCACTCACGAGGTACCCAAAAAAAAAAAAAAAAAAAAAAAAAAAAAACCTTACAACGGTGACTCAGTGTCCACTAAGTATTCGTGCAAAACTTAAGTGTTTTATTATTAAATATTTGGTTTGTGAGTGTGTGTGAGGTATTTCGTGGTGTACATTTGTATAAAGTGTGTATCTAATTGAAAGATGAGGGTAGTGTGACTAATGTGGGTGAAAAGTGAGAAGGAGTGAAGAGAGGTAAATGGTAAGATGATGCTAGAATGGAAGGTAAGTGAGGGTCTTTTTCGATGCGTGATAATGGTAGTGTTAGAGAAAACAAATGAAAATATGTTTGGCCCATTATTACATGTCAAATACTAATAAACCCACACGTGTAACCAAAATAAGGACAAGAAATAAAATGGGAAATTTGATACGCTGTATAAGTTTGTACATTACTCTATAAAACTTGTACAATCATGTAACAAGTCTTTCATTTCTTTTACCATATTCATCCTCATTTCAAACTTGTACAGCTTGTTTCTCGTTTGCCTTCAACCACTATGTAAATTCTATTTGATGAAATATAAAATGGAAGCAATAAAAAAAAATCAAACCTTTTCGATTCCTTTTCATACCATTTTTATTAAAATCCCCTTTAAACCCATTTCTTAAAAACAATGGGTTTCTTCATTCTTGTTGCTTGACAGCTAACTGTGGAAAGCTAGAAGGGGGGTTGAATAGTTTTATGTCTTTTTAAATTATGAAAACTTTTGTTTACTTTTTAAAAACTTCGATTCTATCTTATGTGAATTCAACTCTTGATCAATATGAACAAATATAAACAAATATAGATAAGCAATGTAAGTAAAGTAAATATAATAAAATGAAAGATAGAGATGGAAAGATCAAACCACAACACGAAGATTTATAGTGGTTCAGCTACAAGGACACCTTCCTTGCCCTACTCCACTCCCCGAGTCACCTACTCGAGAGTTTTCTTCACTATGTCAACAAACTCCTTATGGCGGAGAAACTTTACACAACTTTAGCTTACACCGGTTTAACGACACAAAGCTAGATGTCGAGTTCTAATCATAGCTAGAACCAATCTCACGACTTGCACACAACTTCTACACAACTTAATCACGACTGCTTCATGACGGCTTCACGACAGCTTCACGACTTCTTCACGACTTCTTCTCCACGACTACTTCACGACTACTTCTACACTACTTCTTTACAACACAACTAGTTACTTACACTTAGATCTACTTATCACAACTATACAACACTTTACACAACTACAATGATGATATGAGTTAAGCTATAATACTTCTTCTCTAGTTGAAGGAGTATTCTTCTTTTGCACTTTGATGGTGGAAGCTTGGATCACTTAGAAACCAATGCTTAAGAGAATATGATCAAAGGGTTTTTAGAAAGGATTTACAAGATTTAAAACAGAAGGTTTGGGGTGCAAAAGGTGAGTAAAAATCTAGGGGAAGGCTGGTATTTATAGGCAGAAAAACTGGACAGCTGGGAGCTACTGGAGCGTGGCCGGCCCCCTTAATTTTAAGGGGGCCGCCTAGCATAATTAAGGGGCCGCCCTCCCTAGCCGTTGCCCAGTTTTGTCTTTTTGTGGGGAAGGTTTTTCTGGAACATTTTTACTGATTTTGGTTGAAAATTTGAATTCATAAATTTATAATGAATTAAACCTTTTTATTTATTACCAAAAATGTTTTTCTAAAAGATATAAAATGTTTTTGACATTTTATAAAAAATCTAGTGTTTAAGAAAATGTTCCTTTGATCATATAATGCATTAAGCATTAGTTCATTCATACCTTAAGTGATTTGAGTTGTAGAAATAGATATTTACAACTGAATACTTGTTTACGTCATAATTTTCCGATTAATGATTTTACATTTTGTGATTATCAAAACGTAGAGATATCAAAAAATATTAATAACGTGTTTAGGCATTATTTATATCAACAATCTCCCCCTTTTTGATGATTACAAAATCTAAACTCATTAAATTGAAAAGTTAATTTTTAATTAAGTATTTAGTGAGTTTATATCTATTTCTCCCCCTTTTTGTAGAATCAAAAAGGTTAAGCCGACAAGTTTTAGAAATAAAATTTGTCGGGACGATAACTCCCCCTTGGTGTGTACTCCCCCTCGTTCATGTGCATAAATGAAACGATATATGGGATTCTTGCAAGAAAAATATTAGAAGCACAAGCATATATATATAGCAAAAATAAGCATGCATATAAAATAAAGACATTCATTCATAAAAGAAATGTTGTGTATAAATACACAAACATATAAGATTACATTCAATCCTACATAAGCTAGTAAGTAATGCAATCTACATAATCACTCTAGGAGTACATGATCTTCCATGGGGCTTGCACACAAAATGGTTTGAAAATTATTTTTAATTAAGCATTGCATATGCTTAATTAGGTGAAAATGGAGGTGGTGGTGGTGTAGTGGGTGAAGGTGGTGGAGGTGGTGGTGGTGGTGGGTTGGTAATTATGTGTTCAAGTGATGAAAACATGTAGTGTATCTCATCTCTAAGACCAAAGATTATGGTCCGGTTATGGATGCAACAAAGACAATTGTCACCATGGGCTTCAAGCAATGCCCAAGGTGTGGGAAAGAATGGTTGTGGGATTGGTTATGGTGAGAAGTGAGCATCAAGAGGTGTGATGGGTGATAAGGAAATGGCAAGTTGGGTGGATGGAGGTTCTTGAGTGGATGGTGGTGATGATGCTCTTGGTGATGATGTTAGGTGAGTGTTGATGTAGTCATTGATGGATGAAGTGGATGGTATGGAGGAAGATGATGCTCCATGGGTAGAGGGTGTTTTTGATGGTGCATTTGGTGCACTTGGGGATGAACTTTGAGGTGGTGGTGATGGAGTTTTGGTGTCATCTTGGGTTAAGTCAATAAAGAGTTGTTTTGGTGGTATGATGATAAGTCTTTGCTTCCTTGGAGTCTTAGAGATGGAGGATTTTGGTGATAACATGGTGGTTTTGGATGGTGAAGGATGATGGAATGAGAGGTGATTATATGGAGGGAGTTTATAATATGAAAATGTTGTTGGTTTAGGTTAATTTTTGAGGTTTTGTTGTAAGATTCCAATATTAGTTCGTCCATAAAGAGAAATGGTAGCTGGGGCTAGATAAAAGGGGTCACATGATGCAAAAGAAAACAGTGAATTTTACTTCCCAGATGGCCGGTCCCCTTAATTGCTGGCCGGCCCCCTTAAAATTAAGGGGACCGCCTAGGGAATTAAGGGGGCCGCCCATCTGCTGTTTTCCCAGGCGACCAAATTTGAAAAATTTCCAGAAAAGGGTCATTGTTAGGGTGTATTTGCAGCAAGCTTCATTTGGATCATGTACATGGAGAATGATTAAATAGTGGCATAAACATGTTTAAATAAGCATGTATACATTTAGGCTAAAAATAATCATATTATAAAATAAGCATGTTATTAATCATTAGCAAGCATATTAATTTAAGCATAGCATTCAAGAACTAATCAAGAAAATAGATATTAACATACTATATCATGTAAGAAATAAATAATTCTCAAATACAAAATAAAATGTCTAAACACAATATTGTTCTAATAAGTCAACTTCCACATCTCATCTCTTCTTCTTTCCGAAAATATTCTTGAAAGCTTTCCCTATCGACTTGAAACCACCTCTAACTTCTTGATGCATCTATTGAGTTGTGTTGAGTAATGCGGTTTGTCGTTCAAATATGATTTGTTCGGTTTGTTCGGAAGGACGAGGAACTTGATAATCGAAATAGTTAAGTTCCGGGAGATTGTCCACGAACCTCGTGGGAGATGGAGTACTGACACGTGAGGTGCCTTCCTCCTCCTCATCATCATCTCCCCGATGACATGTGGAACTACGAGGTGCGTAGAGATTAGGGCGTCTAGATTTGCCCTTGTCACTACAAGATCGACGAAGTTGACTACGAGAGAGAGGGCGTAGGACGGGATGAACGAATAGGTAAGCATCACTTTCGAGATGAGGGAAATTTTCCATGACATAACGATAGAGACGGGTGAGGAACATGCCATAAGGAAGGTTGGCATTGGGAGTGTTTTTGGCTGACATGATGCGATAGACAAAGAGGTAAGCCAAATTGTATTGTTCTTCTGCAACAATACAATACAACATGTGAGCAATGCTCGCCGTGAGATGATCACGGTGACCACCGGTACCGAACGCATTCTCACGAATGAGTTCTTCCCAACGCTTCATGTCGGGGCTTAGCTCTTTAAGAATGATTTGGTTTGCATGAATTTCGACATTTTTTGACTTGATCCTTCGGCTAGTCGTACCACGTTCTAGCTCGAGAAGTCCACGAATCTCGTCAGGAGAAGGAATATCAGAATAGTACGGACCATTCTGAGGCCGATTTTTCTCAAGAGATGAGAGATCCCATTCATTTGAGAAAACGGCTTGACCGTTGTAAGGAATTTGGAGAAGTCTAGAACGAAGCGAGGAATGATTGGCTCATTAATTTTGTAGAGACAATCGAGACGAACATTTGAGAACATTCGCTCGATTTGATCGGATTGATAGAAAGATGGATCGACAACTCTACCTTCGTGAATGTTTCTATTTTCGATGGGTCGATAGAAACATGCAATAGAAGGAGATATGCCGGGAGTTTCGGAGACTTTTGGAATGTAGGCCTTGGTTTTGGAAAGATCACCGACTGTAGCTTTAGGCATTTTCACCTATACAAGAAAGCAACACAAAATATATATATTATATATATATATATATATATATATATATATATATAAATAAGAAAATGACATGCATATATTATATATGCTACTTATGTGGGACGTAAACATACTTCGACTCTAAAACTTTAATCTTAAGAAGTAGTTTACAATGTTCCTTAGTTTTAATTTTTAACTCGCTTAAAATGTATTTTATGATGTTAAAGAATAGTTACATGGATATTATGATAAGAAATCAAAAATATCCAAACGCTCCTTTATATGTCATAAGCTACTTTGAAATGTGGCTAGACAAACATTAGATTGTATATCTAGCTATTTCTTACGAGTGTTTATGTTAAGAAACTTATTGAAAAAGGTGAAAACTTAGATTTTGACTCAAAAATTTCTTTCAAAATGTTATGCCAAACGCTCCCTTAATTATAAAAATAACTACTAAAATTTCAATATACATATGAATTATGTATCTTGATGACTCAAAACAACTAATTGCGTGTTTATAAACTTGGCAAGTAGTTGTGAACTTAATTTTGATTAAATTTTGATTATAACATTCCTAGACTCAATTTCAACAAAAATTCGGATTTTGAAAAATTAAGTAAAAGACCTAATTATGATTAGACTCAAAATTGGATGAAATTAGATAAAATGTGTATTGGAAAACTTACAAAATGTGTTGCTAATCGAAATATAGGTGTTTGCCCCTTGCGAAATTAGCCGGAAATGGTGATTTGGTGAGTGGTTTTGGGTTGCAGCTCGTTCACAGCAGAGGGAGTGAGAGGTGTGTTTGAAAAATGGGGTGTTTGGCAAAGATTTTTGAAGGAAAATCAGTTTTGGCAGCAGCAGATGGCCGGTCCCCTTAAACATTAAGGGGACCGCCCCCGTTTACAAGCCGGTCCCCTTAATTTTAAGGGGACCGCCCTTAAAAAAAAAATTTGTTTCTGGAGGCAAAATATTTATATGTATATATAGATTTATTATATATCAAAAGTACGTTGGGTTATATTGGCATGAGAAGGGAATACTTGACACATTTTATTAACGTTTCGTTAACAAAATATATCTTGAGAATTTTGGATAAAATAATCAAGACGTCAAGCTGACAAAGGTGGATGAAAAGAGAGTATGTATATATATATATATATATATATATATATATATATATATATATATATATATATATATATATATATATATATATATATATATATATATATATATATATAGGATAAAGATCAAATAAAAAGACAAATATCCGTACATTACGTAAAAAGAATTTTTTTTTTTCAAAAATTTTCTCTAAAAATTCCAAAAAAATTCCAAAAGATCAGGTATGTTGGTGCATGAAAAAGTTGTGAAGGAAGTTTTTCTAAAAGTGGATATTTTTTCCGAAATTTTTTTTTGAAAGAATACGTTTGTGCATTAAATCGCTTTTTTGTGCATCAAAAATTCGTTTTTGCACCCAAGTTCTTTTGAATTTTTTAATCAAAATAACATTGCGCATCTAACTAAAACAAGTTGAAAATTTTGTGCATCAAAATTTTTTTGCGCATCAAAATTCGTTTTTTGTGCATTAAAAAAAAAACGTATAAAAACGCAAAATCAGAAAAACTTCTTTCACAAAAGTTTTATGCACCAACATACCCGATCTTGTGAAATTTTTTGGGATTTTTTCGCGAACTTTTTTGGAAAAAAATTTCTTTTTACGTAGTGTACGGATATTTGTCTTTTTATTTTAACTTTACCCTTATATATATATATATATATATATATATATATATATATATATATATATATATATATATATATATATATATACATAATATATATAACAATATGCGCTTGACGTCATCAATTGTTAGATTGCCCAGTAATGCCATGTCATAATTCCACCTAAGCACATTTTGTTTAAAATTTACGATTTTCTTGCCACATAAGCATTATTTATTTTTTTTTAAATTTCGGATTTGCCACATAAGCATTATTGATTTTATTGAAAATTTTGGATTTGCCACATAAGCATTATTGATTTTGCTGGAAATTTCGAATTTAAAATTTAATTACAATTGGCCTTTGCAAGATTTGAACCCTGGCCATTTGATCCACATACGAATGCTTCAACCACTGGAACAAGCATTTTTTTTGTGATTTACAATACAAAATATTTAAGTCATGCTTTAAAATTTTGATATTGTTAAGCTATATTTAAGGAATGGATTAATATAGTCTTCCTTATAGACCGGATTTTATTTTTTCAATCTAAATCCAATATACTTTTTTCCAGAACCCTAATATTAGCATAATCACATAATATACATCCATCTTCAAAAAAACACACGTATATTTTTTTACAAAAGAAAACCCTAATAATCAAAACTCTTTCCAGGAGGAAGACTCCTTCATGATAGGCTTTGCTATTGTTAATTATAGAGTTTAAAAAAAACCAGGTAACAAAAAAAGGCACGCCTCATTTTTTTCATAACCCTAATGATTTTTTCTATGTTTTCTGATTTTCTGTTTATGATGTTAGCATGCTTGAATGATGAAGATGCTTCATGTCAAGTCCTTATCACAGGTGAACAATATTTTATATCATTAGTATTCATGTACTAATATTAATCGTCTTGAATGGTATTCACAGTAGTGTGTCGAGAAGAAGCATGGATGATAGATACTTAGTGTACGTGTGAACTGGTGAATTATACGGGTGCACCTCTACCTTCATCACCGACCTGGCGGACGCGGTTATCCAAGCCTTGCCTTCTACTACAACAATCACACCATCCACAGGTGAGAGTGAGTCTCATGCTGCGGTTAATTAACTTATAAACCACGTTGTTTTGTGTTAAGCTTTTGCAGGTTAGATCGCCGAGTTTGTTAGTTTTGAGCATTACCGGGATTTAATTAAGCATCGACGTAGAGGATATCGGTACTTCTTTTGGTTTGATGATCATGTTTTAAATTATTGACTTAAAAAATTGTTGTCGTCTTTGATAGCTACTTTTCGTGACAAGCCAATCTGCAAGAATGATCAGGCAACCTTTTATGAGTCACTGCCATATAGTAGTATTATTTCAATCTTATATTTTACAAACTACTGTTGTCGATTAACAGTTAGTGATGAGGAAGGTCTGTAGCATGTTAACCAAGAGATGGAGGCTAAAAGCGCAGCTTTACTTGGATTAGACAGGGTTGTTTTCTTTATTAACATGTTTGAATAATCTATAACAAGTGATATTAAGGTTTGATTTAAGTAGTGGATGTGTTGTCTGCTTGTATTAATGTCTAGAAGGCTGCTTTTCGTATGATGGAGATGTGAAACCTAAGATGAAAATCAAGGCTCAGATGATGATGATGACGACGATGATGAAGAAGCTAGAAAGCATTGTAATTATCAAGTGCTAATTGGTGATTTATTTTTTTGTTCAGTTCGTGACATTCACTACCCTGTAGTTGAAATGTCGAGTAGATCAAAACTTAGCAGTATTTGTTGGAATAACTACATTAAAAGCCAAATTGCTTCAAGCAATTTCGAAGGTGTAGTACAGGTATATATTATACAAAAAGTTTTTCTTAATCTTTTGATAATTTTACAAGTCTTAGGAACTGGAGGAACACGAGAGACGTGTGTGGTCTGTGGACTTCTCATCGGCAAATCCAACATTGCTGGCGAGCAGGAACGATGACAGTTCTGTTAAGCTCTGGAATACAAATCAGACAATAATATTCTTCAACTTGGTGGATGTCAGCTTTGAAAACTAAACGTACTGCTGTTATCTACTTATAAGTAATTTATAGACTAATATGTGGATGTATAATAAGTTGTTTCCTTACATGGGCTGCTACTGCAGGGAGTGAGCGTCGGTACCATTAAAACAAAGGCCAATGTCTGCTGTGTTCAGTTCCCGTCTAATTCTGGCAATATGTTGGCATTTGATTCAGACATTCACGGGCCACATGAATCTAAAGGTATAATATATATTAATTTCCTGTATAGAAAAATATGAGATCTATACAAGTTCCATATCTATACAAGTTCCATATGAAGTAGCTTGAATATTTAGATGTGCAAACATTGATTATTATGGGAGATTCTGCGATTACATTGGTATAAAATGTTCACGTAAACGAAATATCAACATAGTAAAATCCAAATCCCAATATTTTAGATATTCTGGAACCTGTACCAACAAATGAAAATCTTATGCTTGATAGCCTGATGTCTGATTAGGGTTACCTAAGATTGGTAAATATAATTGATGATGAGACCCTTACTAAGAATAGCATATCTTTGATTGTTGCACAATGTAAAACAGTCGTATAGGTCTACATAATAAAAAATAGACAAAGAATATGACTTATTATTTTTGGAATGCAGCTGTTAAGTGTTGACTATCGGTTGTTACGGACATTTTGGTATTCAGACCTTATGTTCCAACTTGTTATTGACACACCAATGAAAATTTAATGTGAAGGTCATCAAATTTTCCTCTGTTGAGACCATTGCAGATAGGATTAGATAATTTTTTGCAACTGTTTTTGGTGAGGAAGAATTTCTAGAAGTCCTGAGAAGCCGCAAAAAGCCTTTAAAGATCAGGAGTTGTGGTAACATCAGGAGTTACAATAACAAGTTTTTTCGCAAAAAGTATTTAACAACTCTCTTTGAGCAATCAATGAAACCATTTATTTGAGTCGTGGTACCAACGATCAAACAAGATCTTTTATCTCTCTGATTCCAAGACACAGCCTGATTTCTAGGGTCACAAGACTTTCTTTGAGGCGTTGGATCTGTATGAACTCTTGGATTTTTTGATCGAGAGTAATTTTTGTATGTGTTTGTTCGGTTGCATAGAGTTTTGTGTGAGTGATTTGTATTCAAAGAAGAAAAAAAGGATACGGGTTGATAATGTGTACTCAACGAGTGGTGAGAAAAGGGTGTGAACCTTAGAGATTCAAGAATCAAAGGGTTTCGAGCTCAGCTCTTTGCAAATTCAGACAAAGTGATGTCTGTTTATCAGGGAATGAGTCTCTCGGGACATATGTCGCAACTCAGAAAGTGTAGAGAGAAACCTTGTCTGATCAAGTTTGTTTTGAATTATAAGGACTAGGTTAGCTTCAAATGAAAATCTTAGGTTTGATAGCCTGATTTCTGATAGGAATCAGGGATGTTGAAGATCAGGCGGAGTGTTAATATGGTTTAGAGCTTTGCAAGATCAGGAATGTTGATGGTGTGTGTCGGTTGAGCTTTTATATCAGGGAATGTAGTTGTGCATCAGGGAGTAGTAGAAATCGGTTGTTATGGTAGTTCTCGGGCTGAGCTTTTGCAACTCAAAGTGTAGCAGTATTGAATCAGTGAGTTGAGGGTGGCCACTCAACTCTAGAATAACTGAAATCAAAACTTACTCTGAACCCGAGAGTAACTGACTCCAAATATGAGTCATTGAAAACCTAAGAATCTGAAACTTCACAAACAGGTCTGAAAATGACTTAAACTCTGGGTCGAGTCAACGTGATGAAAGGTTGAACCTGAATCGGGAAAATAAGGATGGTATGTTGATTGTTGTAAAAGTTGGAATGGGCTGACAATGTGTATTGGTCCGGGAGTGATAAAGGTCAAGAGCTGAGGTTACCACAGCCTGTGTGAATCTCAGTTGTTAAACCAAAACTAAACACAGTCCCTGAACCAAGACTCGCTGAACCTATGGGCTATCTGAGACAGAAAAAGTCTTTGAAACACTATGGGTCTCTGAACGTGAACCTGTGAGACTCTGAACATGGAGTCTCTGACTGTGAACATGTCTATTAGTTTTTGTACCATTACTAACTTGACTAACTTTTCATTGCAGGAACTGGCATAATAATATATTACAAAGCTGAGTTTTAAAATGTTTGATGTAAGTGCTCCATTGCAGAATAATATATTACAAAACTTGATCATCAGATTCCCGATTCAGACCTTACGGTCATATTTGTTTTTGTAATATTTTCATTAGCTTTCCATTTATATTATAACATTAGTATATTATAACTTACGAGGTTTTTTTCCTTTTGTAGATTAAAATGTAAATGAAGTGGTGTTTGGATCAGTTCACTACACAAAAGATGTTACTAAAGGAATTAACGGTCATGGCTCAACTAGTACGATGACTCTTTACTGATCATATAAGGCTAAGCTGTAGTTTTAAGCAAAATCAATCAGTCTTAAACTTTCATCATGTTCTTTTATATTTAGTTTTAAGCTGTACTTACAAGTTTGACTTTCCTACACCAGAAAATATCAAATTACCAATGATGCAATCCAATTAATCAAGACTTATTTTAGTCGATGGTTGATCAATTCTGTTCAATGCAGGACATGGATCATGAGAATTAGAGATACAAGAACACAAGATATAGAGTTTGAAGAGATTCGAAGGTACACATTTTGATATATTATTCTTGATTGAGAATCCAGACATGTTTAATACTCGCTTCCGTATGCAATATGTGTTCACGCACACAATAACATGAACTCCTCACTCTACCAAGTCAGTTTTGAGTCATGATTGTTTGCTAAGATCGAGGTTCCATCATATAGGTGAGGAAAACCTATTAGGCTAAGCATGTAATTTAGGGAAAAATATACATGCATATCACGACTCACGATTTCAAAGTTTTCTATGGTTTGCTTCAATATACAAACCTCCCATCAGTTCATGATTCCCTATCGGTACAAACCATGGGATATAAACAATTAAATTACACTATCAACTGATTCCCTTTTTAGCTATATTGTTATATTATTTTTTTCATCTATTAGAGGTAAAAGCATAATCTATATGCGCCATTACAGGCAAAAGCTGGGGCTGGTTCTGCAACATTATCAATGGTAAGCCTATTTATTCTTATCTCATAATGAGGTTCATAGTTGAATAAGTTTTAAAGCCCAAGGAAGTAAAATAGACGATCTGTCAACTTCATAGGCGTATGCTGCAGTTAAGTTTGCAGATTGCTGTCTCCGTGGCTTAAGAGGGGATGCTGGCATTGTGGAGTGTGCTTACGTAGCTTCTCAGGTATAACACAGCTCTACATATACATATTTCCATTCTCTAGATGTGGAAAAATTGGCGGGTTTCGTAACGTGTCAAATTTGTCTGTTTCTTGCGTGGGTCAAAACGGATTATGTTGAGTTGAGCTGCAAATATGATTGAAAAACTATCTTACTACAATACTAATGAAATTCTTTAACATTCAAAACGATTTAGAAGCCTGTGAGCACTAAAGAGACTTAGGCGACTTTCAACCTGTTTGACGTATTTGATTGATTGGTTAGGGATAAACCATAAGGTCCATAACCCAAATTGATCCATTCACAAGTAAATGGGTCAAAATTTGCCACATATAATTTTCTTGGATCTGAGTTTATTAAGTATTTGTTAATTGTTGGTAAACAGGTCACGGAACTTACGTTCTTTGCAACCCAAGTTAAATTAGGCCGTGGTGGTGCGGAAGAAATATACCAACTTGGACCTTTGAATGAGTATGAAAGGTAAGACATCAACACACACAATTTTTTTTTATTATTATTTTATTTTTATTTTTTTATTTTTATTTTTGTGTAAGTTTTAGTTAAAAATGGATGATTTGTGTTTTGCTTAATTTGGCATCAACAGGGTTGGATTGGAGGAAGCGAAAAAAGAGTTAGCAGGAAGCATTGAGAAGGGAGTTACTTTCATAAGAAAGTGAAAGAGTTTGAGTTTGAAATGGTATACAAATGTTGATTCTCTTATCATGGCTTTGTTTATTACTTCGTGTTCTTTGTAATGTACCAATCAGTTTATACTTGAAATAGATGTATCAGAATACCTATATATACTATATATGCTAATCTTATTACATCCATGATACAAAATCCGGTATTTAAATGTTAGTTATATGCCCAATTACTTTTTACCAGTCAGCTGATTAATAACTTTACTAAGTATGGCAGTTAGTCTCATTTTATCAAGTGCGTAGAGGCATAGCTGTTAAATTTGCACGACTTACGAGTTGACTGGTACAAGTCGAGGCAGAACAGCCTTAAAACGAGATAAAACTTAGGACTCAAAACAAACCTGACTCTTACTTGACTCTATTACTTATGAATGGTAGGGGTCAATCATGTCAAAAGGTTTCCAAGTATATGTTTAATGAATAAAACCTCCCAACTTAGATGTGTTTATTGTTGAAAAAACTTAATAACTGTAATGAGATTTGACACACTAATAAAGTCAAAGAACTTGGGATGAAGTGTTGCATATCAACCCAACCCGTTTTAATCCGCAGCTATTTTGACCTATTACCAAACCTACTTTGCCATATGAAAACCACTGTTGCCCTCTCCCCAATCCCAGTCCCATATATCCATTTCAAGGTCTTCACTTATATGTGGCACATGAAGCCAAGCGTAACATCTATCTTTCTTGCATCTTATATTTGATACACGTTGGGAGCCTGAGAGAGTTCTTAATATCTCTAACTCTTCATCGTTAGCAAATATATCGTTATGGATTATCCTCACCTTCTTGAGCACAGGTGACTTGGCCAATATAAGCTTCACAAACTCCATCTCACCCACACGGTCTGCAAAGTTTTCAAACTCCAATTCCTTTAAATGCTCTCACCGAATATCTGAACAATCTTCCAGCGTAAGTAACTCTGTGTCACTGTTGTCAAAAGCAATCTACAGGAAGGGACGTGCTCCAGAAAAGCAGTTTTCAAGAAAGGTGTATATTTGAGCTCCTTTACTAAAGCTTTGGTACTTTCTAATAAATGATGCGAAAACCCCGATTTATCCAAGTCTTATTAATCCTTTGATTCGAATATCTGAACAGCAATGGTGAGTGATGAAAAAGTGTTGAAAGATTCGAAAATGGCCTATATTAATTGCATGAAGCACAAGAAGCTGCAAGGTGGTCAGAAGAGGCAGTCATTGCTGAACGACATGAAGCTCAAGCACTTTTGGAGATTGCTAACTTGGCATCATATTGAGCAACAATGGCACTTAGAATTGCAGACGCTTTAGCAACAGGTTGCCCAGTATGGTGGTCGATATTAAAAATGGTATAATGAATTTGTAGAGTTTGTTGTTTTTTTTATAATGAGTTGTATAAATCACAATTCTTTTGTGTAACATTACTGCTTGGAATAGGCTTGAAATTTGAAAAGAAATAAGATGGGTGATTTTTCAGGTTGCATAAACAAGATTGTAATATGATCGAAGATAGCTTAATATGCTCACATGTATGTAAGATCACAAAAGCTTCAATTTCAATAATTTACTAAATCCTTATATAACAGATGGAATGGGTAACATTAAAATATTGCTAACGAGTCAAATGGGCCGAAAGTCAAATAAAAAATCTCGAATTATGCTTTGTTTTAGTTAATGAAATATGTTTCAGTAATATACTTATGAATAGAATTAAATGTTGAGGGTTTTATGTTCGTATAAATATTTAATCCTTGCAGATATCATTCCATTTTTGTCTGATTTATTATACATATGTTCTTAAGGTGTGTATTATTTAGTGATGGAGCTTTACATTAAGCACGACATTATACTACGTCGTAAGATTTTTAGTGTGTGTGTTAAATAATATGGTGTTTGAGTTAGTGGACAAATATAGGGTATTATTGCTATTAACATGGTGAGTAGCTAGGTACGAACCATTGTTAGAAGATGAAGTTAAAGAAAACATAGAATGGCTAGGAGAGCCGTAAAGGTACTACTTTTGACTAAGATATTGTAATAGACAAAATTAGAGTTGGTAATTTGCTCGAGGAGACACTAAATAGGGAGGTCACACTATTTCGAAGTACTACATTGAAGGTAATTAGGCGCTTTTGTAATTTCAAATCAGTTTGGCCAACAACTCTATTTCAACTTTTGGTGAATCCTACTCTTCTGACATAAGTGTAGACCGCCCATTGTGCGGGCCAATTTTCCACATGTCAACTTTTTCAACCATTCTTTACCACCCTTCTTACGCTATACAAAAATATTTCAACGATAATTATAATTCATGGCCGCCCATCGGGCGGCTTATATGCCCGGGAGGGCTTATAAGTCATGTACATGTAAATGATAATTATAAAACCTTGCCCGGGAGGGCTTATAAGTCATGCCCCCCATCGGGCAGGCTTATATGCCCGGGAGGGCTTACAAGTCATGCCCGCCCATTGGGCGGGCCATGAAAACTATAATTACAAGTCATGCCCACCCATTGGGCGGGCTTTGGAGTCTAGTATAATATATATATATATATATATATATATATATATATATATATATATATATATATATATATATATATATATATATATATATATATATATATATATATGTTAAGGTGGGATGTTGAATGATGTTGAGGGATAATGAGGAAAGGACGGAGATGGGTGCTGACGACGATGGGAGTTTGTTACATAGTTTTCTTGTTCGAAGGTTCGGCTCCGAATTCTATGTTGATCCACTCAACTCACTTCTCTTCATCACTATGAGTTTTGCGAGAGAGGACATAAAAGATTTTCATGTTGAATGTTATAGTCCAAAAGAGGCAAAGGGGAAAGAAAAGGTTCGAGGACGAACAATTTCTTTTAGTTCTAGATAGTCAACAAATGATATATCTAGGTTATGAGAGGATACGTATATATATATATATATATATATATATATATATATATATATATATATATATATATATATATATATATATATATATATATATATATATATATATATATATATATATATATATATAGTGTAGGGTGATGAACTCAAATAAGTACATTTTATTACCATCATTTATCCTATTTATTTGACTTGTTTTATTATATTATCTGTGAGAATTGATACGTTAATGTTTACTTTTGTAATTCTCAGGTAAAAACAAGTATTATGTGAAACTTGGCGATTTTGGACTAATTATGGAGCAAAACAAGCAAGAAGTTAAGAGTCTACTGAAAGGTACAAGATCAAGACCATTCTGCTCCAGATACGCCGCATCTTACTTATTATATACGGCGCATCACTATCAAGATTTCACAAGATATTATCCAAGACGGCAAAGGACATGCGCCGCATACAAGAATGGAGTTACGCCGCATCTTCTGGCGGTGTACGAATATTCCTGAATATATTAATCTTGGACCCCACGTGAAGTTAAGTCAATGCGCCGCATCTACTTATCCAATGCGCCGCATCTTACCCTCAGACAGAAACTATAAATACCCCAAGGCCAGACGAATTTCGAGAGCCCTAGTTTTAGAAGAAGACCGAAGACCAGAAAACCTAAGGCCGAATTCAGTCGAAGTAGCAGCACAAGACACACCTTGAACGAAGATACGAGAGCTGTAAGAAGGTCCTGCATGTATTCAATTCATTAAGTAGTTTTGTTTTATTGTATTAGTACACTTTAATTGGTCAGGATTGATGGGCTTTTGATCATTGATTTAATCGTGCACTTCAACTCCCCTTAAAATTGCTTTCCATTAATTAAAGTTTATATGTTGATGTCTTTGGTGACTTTTATTAGTGCATTGATAACCTCTGTGTCTAGCTGAGCATTGCTTGGGTCGCCATGCCCCTTCCTCGCCTATTTATTAGATCGCCTATGCATTCTATCGTCTGTAGAAAAGTAGGAAGAAAGATAAATAGGATAGTCATAAGTAATCATTAAGGGTTTACTCACCGATAAGATTAGAACCAACGAGAAAGGACTTAATCTCGGTGCGTTGCATCGAACTATACACTTCATATAAAACTAGCAATAAAACAAGTGACAAGCTACTTAACTATCAGGACGGGTCTTCTTATTGTCTCAAGTATTTATCTGTGTACGTGTGTGCTACTCGCTGATTTGTGCTTATTAGTTTAGTTTATATTTAATCACAACCAAACCGTGCCAGTCTCTCAGGCTGAACCCCCTTGCGTTAGATTAGGTTGTATAGCTAACTTAAGATATTAAAATACTGATTAGAATAACTAGATAATACGTTCCACTCTTAGTGATCGATACTCTACTTACCATTATATTCATACTGACCGGGTACACTGCTCGTTAAAGTGTGTGTGTTATTGATAAGTCGGCTAAATATAAATTTAAAACTTGAATACTGCTAAAACCACAACGACATACCGTGGGTATAAATTAGAGCATACGCACACGACACATCAAGTTTTTGGCGCCGCTGCCGGGGAGTGAATTGTTATTATCTGTTAATTTGATTAGTATTTTAATTAGGTTTTTCTTTTTAATTTTTAATCTAACCGCTAACTCTGTTGTATATTAGGTTAAATTGCATTCATTGTATTATTTTGCATATTTTCTGTTTTTGTGTGTTTTTATTTTTGTTTATTTTGGTTTGTTTTTATTTTTTGTTCTTATTTTTCGTATTTTCTGTATTCTGCTATCGTTGTACTGAGCTAATATAAACGATACGGCGCATCTATTTTCTTAGATACGGCGTATTGCGTTTAATTTTTATAAAATACAACGCGTTTAATAAATTCGATACGACGCATCTTTCCCCAAGATACGGCGTATCTGTTTTTAATAATTTTTTTTAAGCGATAACGCCATACGACGCATCTGCTTTTGCAGATACGGCGTATCTATTATTTTAATTAAAAACAGTTTTCGAATTATTAAACAGATACGACGCATCGATTTTTATCGATACGGCGTATCTTCTGAATCAAAAATCTTGTATTTTGAAACGTAACGAAAATACGGCGCATTAACTTTTGTTAATACGACGCATTTAATTTTAAATAAATATCGATTTTTGATAATTAAAACTGATACGGCGCATTCTAAATTTTAAGCGGCGTATCTATTTTCTGAATAAAAGTCTGATTAAATTTTAACGATTATAAGATACGGCGTATCCAACTTTTTGGATAGGGCGCATCGTCTGCAGATATCAGTAACTTTTAATTTTTCGTATTCGTTTTCGTTGTTGATTTTCTGATATATTACTTCTTGAACATACCCTACTGATGCTTTTGTGATAGTTTCAGGAAGTGCATGACCAGGAGTTCTACGAAGAACTTGATTACACCTTTGACGATCCTGAACGAGCCTTTCATTCACTTAAAAGGCTTTTCAACACAAAAAGCTTTGATATCTCAAGTTCATTCGAGCTTGATTATTTTTCTGAAGAGAAAGAGGAAGAAGAAACAGAAACAATGGGCGAAAACACAACTATGGAGGAATCATGAACAATACCCGTGCTGATTATAGTTCAGGAGTTGCTAGATCCAAAGTTTGATGATAAGTCAAAGTTTGAGTTGAAGGGTCAGTTTCTCAAGGAGCTAAGAGAAAATGCTTTCAGTGGAACAGAACATGAAGATGCTAATGAACATGTTGAAAAGGTCCTCGAGATTGAAGATTTGTTTACTACGGAAGGAGTCACTGACGATCAACTTATGCTAAGAATCTTTCCAATTTCACTTAAAGGAGCTGCTAATAAGTGGCTAAGGAATGAACCTGCTAGTTCAATCACAACATGGGAAGATTTGAAGAGCAAATTCCTGAAAAGATATTGTCCACCTGCTAAAACTGCTAAAAAGATGGAGGCTATCAACAGTTTCAAGCAAGAGCCTGATGAAACTCTTTATCAAGCTTGGGAACGATTTAAAGACTTACTGGTGAAATGTCCTCAACACTATCTAACCCAATGCAGGAGATAATATTGTTTTATCAAGGATTGGACGTGCCTACTAGACAAATCTTGGATGCTAAGGGAGCTGTGCCTCAAATGAGTGCAGCCAATGCTAGGAAAGCTATCCAAGAAGCTGCTGATCATTCTCAAAAATGGCACGATGGGACCTCTACTAGATCTAAGAGCAGCACTAATTTTGACGGGTTTGCTGCTATTCAAGCTCAATTGGATAAAATTAGTAGAGAGATGAAGAAGCGTGATGAAAAAGTGTATGCTGCCCAAGTTGGATGTGAAAAGTGCGAAGGACCTCACTACACTAAAGATTGCCCGAATAAGAATGAAAGTGAGACGTTTGAAGAAGCATACTACACACAATTTGGACAACCATTTCGACCTTCAGGAAGATTTAGGGAAGCTACTCCGGGATTCTATCAAAAGAGCAACTTTAATCCCACTTATCAAGAAAGGAGGCAGACTTTAGATGACACTCTAAAGCAAATTATGGCCGATGCTGCTAAAAGACATGAAGAGAATACTGCTATGATCAAGAAATCCGAGCTTCAACGGACACTATTACAAGAAATCAAGGAGCTTCGATCAAAGCATTGGAACAACAAATTGTTCAAATGAGCAAAGTTCTTCAAGAAAGGGGATATGGAAGTTTACCTAGCTCAACTGAAACCAACCCAAGAGATCATGTCAAGGCCATAAGCACCACTGAAGAAGTCACTCCTAACATTCCTTTTCCTAGAAGACTGATGAATGGTAATGATGTGCAAGACCCGAATTTTTCTTTAATTCTTCAATCAGTTTAAGGAGGACTACTAAAAGAGAAGACAAAGATTGAAGAAGAGATCAAGGCTACAATGAAAGAAGAGAGCTCTGCAACCGACTTACATGCCTTGCCTCATAAAGAAAAGGACCCAGGAAGTTTTACTTTACCTTGTTCAATTCAATGATATATCTTTCAATAATGTGTTAGCTGACTTAGGAGCTAGTGTTAGTGTAATGCCCCTTAAGACATTCACTACCCTAGGACTAGGAAAATTAGCACCAACTAAGTTGCTTATTGAATTGGCTGATAAAATGGTAAAACGACCTGAAGGGATTGCTAATAATGTGCTAGTTAAGATTGAGAAGTTTGTTTTCCCTGTAGACTTTTTATATTAGATATGCCCGAGGATATTAAGATTCCTTTAATCCTTGGAAGACCTTTCTTGTCTACCGCCCATGCTAAGATTGATGTGTTTAAAAGAAAAATCTCATTAAGGGTAGGGAATAATAAACTAGTCTATAAGTGCCAAAATCCTGTTAAAAGCATAATTAGAGGCGTCTTGTGCTAGGATTAAGAGAACGTATGGACCTCGATCTAGAAGCTAGTTTTATGGGAGAAACCTTGATAAATAATGAATCACTTGAGACCTATAGTGGAGACTACATTGAATTAAATGATCTTAATTTACCATTAGGAATCAATGATCAATTTATGGAGGATTTAGAACCCGAAATTTGAAGATGGAGAAATTTGGATATACCTAGAGTTAATATGATCAACACTAAGAATTATGATGAATTTGAAGGATATCCTAGTTTCTGTGATTATGGTAGAAAGATCCATGTAGATTGTGCTTATAATTTACAATTTCCTTGCATGATAGGATTTAAACAAGTTTGCGCCAACTTTTTCCCTATTTTACCAATTAATGTAATGTCAAAAGATTTCTATAATTCTATAATGAAAAACAAAATTGAGTATAGAGGAAAAAAAGTAGTTGGAGTGTTCATGAATGTACCTATTTTTGTTGGAAATTTAACTATTGATACAGATTTCACTGTGGTGGAAAACATGGATGCTTATCGTGATGTTGAAATGGGTGACGTGATTGTTGGGAAACCATTCTGTAAGGAGGTCGAAATTAACGCTAAAAGATTTGAAGGAAAGATCACCTTTAAAAGTGGAAGCAACGTTATCACTTACATGATGCCTCGTGCTCACCCAAGGTTTGAAAATGCCCCTAACAAATTTTGTTACAAATATACACCATTTCTTTTTGTAGATGAAAATGACGCTGAGAAAGGGATCGAGTATCCGTACCAAAAGATGAAAGGATTCTACAAAGGTGTACTAGAATTGGGGCCAGAATATGTTCGTGACATTGTAATTCGCAACTACATCGTGCACAGATATATGGGGACTGATGGATCTGAATAATGAGCTGAACGTGAGTCTAACTTGAAGACTCTGGAATAAAGACAAGTGCTTACCGGGAGACAACCCGGAAAATTTTTTATTCTGTTCTGTGTTGAGTCAGTCAGGCCGCAGAAGATACGGCGCATCTCAATCCCAAGATGCGACGCATCTCCTGCACTGGTCATATCTTACTTTATTTTTCTGCATTTTTTATTTTTGACTTTAAAACTTTTTGTCAGTTTATTTTAATGCGGCGCATCCCTGGTTAAGGATGCGATGCATCTTCTATTCTGATTTGTATTTATTCCAGGCTCGATACGGCGTATCTTCTTCCATAAGATACGGCGTATCGACTGACCTGATGATTTTCATTTTAATTTTTAAGTTTTTTTTTACTAACTACTAATGTATTATGCAAGTTTGAACCTTCTTAACTCAGGTGTGTTAAAGTCTTGATGGTATTATAGATTCCTGATTTCCTGTGGATACATCAATTATGAAGCTTAAACGTTCTCATCCACAAGGAAGATGATTTTTGCTCTAATAAAATAATGGAGTATCATACCGAGCAAATCTCAGGGGAGTTTTTCTATTCTAATTCTTTTATTTTCTAGTTTTTAATCTTTTATACAAACAACGAGGACGTTGTTTAACTTAAGTGGGGGGATTGGAGAATTAGAACACTTACTTGTCCTAAACTTTTCAAAATATGCTTAAAATGTGCTTAATATATCAAAATTTAAAATTTTTTAGCATGTTTTTGTTTAAAGTCTAAATTACATAGCTGCACACATGACATTATTTTCAAAAATTGTGAACTTTTCAAAATTCACAAATCTATGAGTGTGCCAGTGACTTGTAAACTTTAGAACTTGGCTTGTATACTATTCGAGACCACCATAATAAGTATTATTTATATAATTGGAATGACTTGTCTAAATTGGTAAATTTCTAGGATTACACCCAAATAGCCTTTATATGTTATGTGATATTAGCTAACTACACTGGTTAGTTAACCCCCGTATAAACCCTTTTGTTACTCTCACTTTTAGAGTAAGATACCCCTAGAAAAACACTCAGAGCCATTCCTTTCGTTTCTTACACCTTTGTTATAATGTTTCGTTACACCCTTACACCTTAGCCTACCCTGTAGATTAAAATCCGTGGTGGTTAATTGCTTTAGGCAAAGTGTGTTTCCTTACATTACCTGTGTTCGCGTGCGTAATTCATTATCTATGGTTAGGTCGGGAAATTGCACAATGCAATTGGAGTGAAAGTAAATATTGTATATCTTTGAGTTTATTTTTCGTGTGTTTACTACTTTCACTATTACCGTTATTTCTGAAAGTATGAAAAGTATGAAAAAATTATCCGGAAAGAAAGTGATAGAAAAGTTGTGAAATTTTACACATCTATGTTTATGTTTGAAGTTAAAAAAAAAAAAAAAAAAAAAAAAAAATCGAAAAATAAGAAAAGAAAAAGAAAAAGGAAAAGTTGGAAGTTTGTTTTAACCAACTTATGTAAAGTTTTGTATTAAGTGGTCGATATCACCACTTGTTGTTGTATATTATATTTATGGATTAATGGGAGTTGAACGTTATGGAACGCCAATTAAGGTTATTCTTTGATTGAGATCTTGTTGAGTATAATTCGTGTCTACCTAAAGCGTGTGTTTCAAGTGTTAAAGCGTGAGTTATTCAGTGTTATGAGTTTATTCATGGGATGGTTGGGATAGTGATTAACCACACTTAGGATTTTAATTTATTTGTTTTGTTTATTTTTCATTTTACACCAATTTGTATCCAAAATATTATCCATACCCTATATTATTCTTTATCCAAACCTTTGATTTATTGAGATTAGGGATTTGTGCAATCTTAAGTATCGTAGTCGTGGATTCGGCTATGTATTTATGATTTTGTCGCCCTTTTTGATATAATATTATTGGTAAAGATTACTTGGTCCTATCTTTAACCTATTCGAGTTAAGGATTTGAGCAATTGCAAGTATCGTGTTCGTGGATTCGATCATGTATTTGTGATTTTGTCGCCTTTTCTGGAATTTGAGATCGATAGAGATTAAGAAGAATGATTAACCCTTAACCTACAAACCCTTTTTACCGCTTTAGACTTGTTATTCCTTGGCTTTAGTGGAGGAGATGCGTATACTTGCCAAGCTTATGATAGAATATTCGTCACGACTAGACAGTTAAACGATTAGATTTGCTTTTATCAAAATATTTTATTTTACTTCTAATTCGTTAAGTGTTTGGTTGTGTGATTATGACAAAAAATGAATACATGCTTAAATATAAAATAAATCCTAATATCTTTTAGGATACATTTTCATAAGATTAATTCTAAGGTTTACTTGGGTACAAGTAAAGTTCAAGTGGGGGGATATTTGATGAACTCAAATAAGTACATTTTATTACCATCATTTATCCTATTTATTTGACTTGTTTTATTATATTATCTGTGAGAATTGATACGTTAATGTTTACTTTTGTAATTCTCAGGTAAAAACAAGTATTATGTGAAACTTGGCGATTTTGGACTAATTATGGAGCAAAACAAGCAAGAAGTTAAGAGTCTACTGAAAGGTACAAGATCAAGACCATTCTGCTCCAGATACGCCGCATCTTACTTATTATATACGGCGCATCACTATCAAGATTTCACAAGATATTATCCAAGACGGCAAAGGACATGCGCCGCATACAAGAATGGAGTTACGCCGCATCTTCTGGCGGTGTACGAATATTCCTGAATATATTAATCTTGGACCCCACGCGAAGTTAAGTCAATGCGCCGCATCTACTTATCCAATGCGCCGCATCTTACCCTCAGACATAAACTATAAATACCCCAAGGCCAGACGAATTTCGAGAGCCCTAGTTTTAGAAGAAGACTGAAGACCAGAAAACCTAAGGCCGAATTCAGTCGAAGTAGCAGCACAAGACACACCTTGAACGAAGATACGAGAGCTGTAAGAAGGTCCTGCATGTATTCAATTCATTAAGTAGTTTTGTTTTATTGTATTAGTACACTTTAATTGGTCAGGATTGATGGGCTTGTGATCATTGATTTAATCGTGCACTTCAACTCCCCTTAAAATTGCTTTCCCATTAATTAAAGTTTATATGTTGATGTCTTTGGTGACTTTTATTAGTGCATTGATAACCTCTGTGTCTAGCTGAGCATTGCTTGGGTCGCCATGCCCCTTCCTCGCCTATTTATTAGATCGCCTATGCATTCTATCGTCTGCAGAAAAGTAGGAAGAAAGATAAATAGGAGAGTCATAAGTAATCATTAAGGGTTTACTCGCCGATAAGATTGGAACCAACGAGAAAGGACTTAATCTCGGTGCGTTGCATCGAACTATACACTTCATATAAAACTAGCAATAAAACAAGTGACAAGCTACTTAACTATCAGGACAGGTCTTCTTATTGTCTCAAGTATTTATCTGTGTACGTGTGTGCTACTCGCTGATTCGTGCTTATTAGTTTAGTTTATATTTAATCACAACCAAACCGTGCCAGTCTCTCAGGCTGAACCCCCTTGCGTTAGATTAGGTTGTATAGCTAACTTAAGATATTAAAATACTGATTAGAATGACTAGATAATACGTTCCACTCTTAGTGATCGACACTCTACTTACCATTATATTCATACTGACCGGGTACACTGCTCATTAAAGTGTGTGTGTTATTGATAAGTCGGCTAAATATAAATTTAAAACTTGAATACTGCTAAAACCACAACGACATACCGTGGGTATAAATTAGAGCATACGCACACGACACATCATGTAGGGTTATTTTCAGAACCAAAAAAAGGTACAGAACTGCGAGAACCGATCCTAGCCATCTATTATTTAATCAATGGTTATAAATGATGGTGGCATGATTGTAATTAAATAAAAAATCAAGGAATGTTTTATAAAGGGTTTAGGGGTATTATTGGTATTTTGTATAATTATTTCAAAACCGTTTAAATTTAATTTCCCAAATATAAACCCATTTAGGGTCCATTTTTCCTCACTTTCAGCCGCCATCTACTCTCTCTCTCCCTCTCCCCTTTTCCGGCCACTTTCCGGCGACCACCATACTCCCTCACCGCCACTCCTCTCGTTACATCGCCACCACCAAAATGACCCTTATGATCTCCTCTACACCCTACCATACCACACGCGCCCTTAAAAACCCTCACCGCCGCCATCTCATCCACAACGCGCCACCACCATCTTCTTAATCACCTCCCACGTATAGATCGAGTGACGCTCGTTGGTGACTCGGTGTGAGTGACTCGTGACTCACCGAGTCACATTCTTGATTATTTTGGGATCGGGTTAGGTTTATAATCATGTGGGTTAAATCCTTATTAATAGATTCGATCTGATTTTTTTTTGACTCTTGATATGATTTTTTTACTCTTGATATGATTTTTACTCTTGATATGGTTTATAATCATGTGGGATCGGGTTAAAGGTTGGGAACACAAAATCACATCTTTCGCAATTTTGATTGATATTTTTTTTTCAGTGGTTATTGAATCCCACACGAATGGAGTATTAGAGTTGGTGTCTGTGTTTGTGAAAGACAGAGAGGAGATGCAAACAAGTGTGTCTGTCTTTATTTTTGACTTTTTTCAATCACACCAACCACTTCAACCTTTTAGTCATTTCTTATTACTTTGTGCAAACAATTTTATAATCATGTGGGATCGGTTTAGGTTTTTACTCTTGATATGATTTTTTTTTTTTTTTTTTTACTTACAATCTGAATTTTTTTATTACTTTCGATCTGATTTTTATTTCTTTTTTTTTTGAATTTCGATTTGAGTTTTTTTTTTACTTTGGATCTGAAAACGAAATATGGGTTTCGATCTGAAGAAAATTTAGATTTGAGAAAATAAAACCTTTTTAGATATAGTTTTTAAAATGCATATATGTTTTATGGCTGATACAAAATCAATAAAAGGAGTGTGCACATGTGTTATTGAGAGTGCATATGTGTTTCTACCGTTTTAGTGAATTTGATTCCTTCTGTGCATAAGTGTTTTTACAGTTTTGGAGTTTAAATTTATTGAAAGTACATATATGTTTTTAAGGTGGTAATAACAGAAAATGAAGTGACCTTTCTGGTAAATGTTAATTTATGGATTTCGTTTTTATTATTAAATACTTGTTATGTCTTTATATATGTTTATTCATGTTATGCTTATCCCAGTTATTTGCTCTTTTTGTTAGATAATGATGATGAATAGGAATGATGAATGTGTGTATAGTTCAAGATGAGTGTATCTAATGCACACATATTTACATCATGGACATGAGAGTTTCAAACGAATGCACATGTATTTACGTGATGAAAATGAGAATTTGACAAAGAATGCACATGTGTTTATATCTTGAACATTAGTGTTTGAAACGAATGCACATGTGTTTTGTTAATTTTTATGATTAAATAATTCATTTATTACATGTGCAGATTTCATGGGTTCTTGAACCAGGCGAGGAATACATGTGCACGCCAAAAAAGATGAACCAACTGTTAAAGACATTGGATTATGCACATGTGCACGCTTCATACATTTGTAATAAAATCGAATACAAGTGTAAACAAATGGATGTTTGTGATGAAACTAAATATCATATCACTAGAGTAATACAATTTGTAAATTTTGAAATTGCATAAATCTATTGTTAAAGTTTTGTTGTTTGTATTTATATTTATGTTATATTACTTAAAGATACATGTGCATATACAAAACACCTATGCATAAACGAAAAATACAATTGTCATAATATAGTTAGTTGTTAACCTTCTTTTTTACAAAATACATGTGCACATAATGTATTTCCAAAAATCAAAAAAAAAAAAAAAAAAAAAAAAAAATCCTAAAATTTAGGAACTAAAAAAACTTTTTATATTAAAAAAATTCAAAAAGAAAATAAAAAATATAATTTTACTATTATACCCTTTTGATTTAAATAATAAAAATAAATATCTAAAAAAATCTGATTGATTGATGCTGGTTCTCGCAGTTCTGTACCTTTTTTTGGTTCTGAAAAGAACCCTATCCTATATATATATATATATATATATATATATATATATATATATATATATATATATAGGTATATAAGAAGGGAACTTACTAACAAACAAATAAGTATTTATTAAACTAAGCATTTAAGACTAAAGGGGGGGGGGGGGGCATGCAATAGGCTAGTTTATTAAACTACGCATATAGTGGTGAACATGAAAGAGAGGCGTACCTTTTTGTCTTCAACATGTTGTCTTCAAAAACTTCAAAGAGTATTGACTTATAAAAGCCAATAACGAAAGAGATTCCGACATTCCCGATGAGTTGAAATTCTAGCCACTTGGTCCCCATGGTCTGATTGGTCCATAGTTGTTTGAACCAAACATGGTTTGCAATTGACTCGGATGCATATATGGTGCCCAAAAAAAATACAAAAGTTGCCAAAAAAAAATAAAAAAGTTGCCCAAAAAATACAATTAGTTGCCCAAAATACAAAAGTTGCCAAAAAAATACACAAGTTGCCCAAAAAATACACAAGTTGTCCCAAAAAATACAAAAGTTGCCCAAAAAATACAATTAGTTGCCCAAAATACACAAGTTGCCCAAAAAATACAATTAGTTGCCCAAAATACAAAAGCTGCCAAAAAAAAATACATTAGTTGCCCAAAAAAGTAGTCAGAAAATGACAGTTGTCACTTGCAGAAAAGTGACGCTTGACAGTTGCCCAAAAGTAACAGGGTTACAATATATTAATACGGTTACTCAAAAGTAACAGGGTTACAAAAACCTTGAAGTGATTCGACTTAACAAACAATACGTGTCTAACTCTAACCCTAGATCCTCCTTTTATAGACTAAGGAGTCCTAGTCGGTTACAATAGCTTTCTATACAAGATAAATCTTTTTGTATCTATTCTATAATTATCCAAATATACTATACATAATTATCTAATAAGTATCAGAATACTATCTCCAGCAGTAGTATCTTCTATGCCCAGCAGTAGAATCTATTTGGTGTATTTCCTTGATCGTCTCAGCAACTCTAGCAGTAGAATGAAATACACCAGCAGTAGTATGATTAAGCCTAACAGTAGAATGACATACACCAGCAGTAGTATGATTAAGCCTAGCAGTAGAATGACACTTGGAATATTTTCCAATTAGTACCATGATAAGTAGTATCCATTCTGAGCAGCACCCCTTTTAATCAGTTTGCAACATTATTTGAAAGAATAAAAGTTCATGACATATGCATTGTGTTGATTCATTTGAGACCACCAAAAAAATTTGAAACCATCTAGATAAAACTTATAGTGAGATTGAAATTGGAAAATTTTCGTTCACATGTTATTTTACACAAGGGTTTAGATGTGGTTTCTGTATCTCAAGTCGTTTTATGATGTCAAGTAAACTCTTTTTCGGGCCACATATATCTACACTAAACTAGCATAACCTATTGAGCATTCAACATAAGTGTTTAAATGATTAGACCATGTCAATATATTTTTTAAATGGTTGACAACGTTTTCGGCATAATTTTTGCAGCTACACATTCGGTTTAAAATGGAAATTTGTAATTCGAGTAAACATATTAATTTGTAAAACAACCAAAATGCATTTCTCAAGCTATATTATTGCTCTAATACATAGCAAAGATTCGCGATCATGTACATAGACAAATAACCAAACTCCAATAGATAACATTAGTTTTACCCGAAAATCCATATCAGTAAAGTCTAACATAACTACACCTCAACATAATAATCGGTGCTCACTCAGCAGCAATGGTGTCACTACCAGCAGCAATGAATGAGCGACCAGCAGGATCACCAGCAGCAATGGTGTCACTACCAGCAGCAATGAATGCAGCAACAGAATCAAAATAGCGTAGCAGCAGTTACAAATTCTGAATACTGATCTGCTCCAACTTTGACCAACACCAATAGATAAGAAACCCATGTGATATTGATCAGAATATCAATATATCATGACAGATCAAAAAGTCCAACTTCATTATAAATAGATGAGTAAACAACAAACTATCTCATTTCTATTATGTGAACCAGCAATAAGTCTACCTTTAGTCTCCATACCACTAGTGAGAATAAAATAATCCACATACCAATTTAGAAAAGCAATAATCCAGAAAGTAAAGGTTATAATAAGTATTTATTAATATTCAGATTATTTCCCTAGCGTCAACATCAATAGAATGCACCTACTTGGGCATATCCGGATCATCAACATCATCATTATGTCCACCGCCACCACCATCACCTTGATGCTTAACCATTTGGAGTTTATCATTTTGCCTTTTCCTCCATTCTTCCATTATATCTTTCCATGCAACCGTTCCATATCCATAAACCGCCAAATCCTTCTTAGGATCCATGGGCCGAGGTGGCACTAAACCATATAGAAATAAACACATAAAACTCAATACAAAAGCAACTACAAAAAAATTTACACTTTTATCAGAAACCAACTACGTACATGAAACCGATGAGGCAGTATCAGAAAAAGGCATAGGATGGACACGTTTTGCCCGATTCATGAATGGCGGAATTATTAAAGCATGCTTGTCAGCCGAAATCCCGTCGTCCTGTAATAACAAAAAACATCACATTACTAACAAGAACTATCACAAACCATGATTCTGACCGATGCACAATGTGACAGTTTTCTGAATCTAGTACTGATCTACAATGTGGTCATTAAAAAAACTTTAGCATCACCTTCATAAATTTCCTGAATCTAGTACTGATCTATACAGTAAAAGAATACAAAGGTCATTATTTCTCGACAATAGGTTTGAAAAAGGATCACACCAACTACACTATTAAAATGAGAAGAAAAATCACAAATATTGGAATTGGCTGATGTTCCGATTGCGTTTTTTCTACTTAACAAACGTATTAAAGCAGAAACCAAAGATTTTTTGCATCCCTTTTATAGATATTGTGACACTGTTACTAATTTACAAACGGAACAGAAGTATAAATACAATGTGATAGAATTACTACCTCTTGACCATAAGTAAGAAGAGGGATATCCGGGTTAAGAGTGGCGCCATCAACTTCCGAAGAGGCGTAAGCATTAGAAGAACCACGACCAATAATGAGGCCCCCCTCGGAACCACCATGATGATCTCTCCTCGGATAGTTTGCAAGATCAAACTCATTATCCAAATCATCAAATCCCTCCTCATCTTCGTCACCGTCAACTCTTGGACTCCCTAATCATGATCCAGCTTACATTAGTCCTCAAAATCTCGAAACATTATCAAAATTCAGATCAATTCAACCACAAAAAGAAAACCGTCCCTACCTTTAATACGTTTGTATCGCGTTTTGCATTGAGGACAAGCTTGATTACCCTCTCGTCTTTCGTACTCATAACAAGGTCTACAAACCGGAAAAGCACATTCATTACACGCAACAAACGGCTCGCCATCTACTGTTATCTCAATCTCATCACCACAAATCTGACAAATCTGCCCACTCAATTCTTTAACAGAAGTCACCTAAATTCAGATCAAGCAATAAGTCAACTACTAATCCATAGATCCAAAATTTAACATTAATTCTAACTAAAGTTACAACCTTTATATAGAAATCTAATACATAAAACACACTCAAAACCTAAATCTAACATATGAAAAGTATCCCAAAGGGTAAATTCTTAACCCACTGACACAAATAAATCTAGCACACAATCCACATAACCTTAAATTGACCTCCATAAAGTCAAAATCACCATCAAAAACACACAAATCCAACTTAATCAATACAAAAAAAAAAAAAAAAAAAAAAAAAAAAAAAAAATAATAAAAAAAAAAAAAATTCAAGATTTATAAAAACTTACTCTTCCAACTTCATCAGCATTGATAAGAACAAATTCATTTCTATTATGTGAACCAGCAATAAGTCTACCTTTAGTCTCCATACCACTAGTGAGAATAAAATAATCCACATACCAGTATTCTTATTAGCAAAAGGATTACCAACTGGATTGTTACCAAATTGTACACTCAACAAAGGACCAGCTGGTTTTTTAAGAATACCCTTAGCACCATCATTTCTACCAAATTCAAAACCTCTACCATCCTTATCCAAGGCAATACCGTTCCCACCATTAGAAGAAGCAATACCAGTAAAAACCACATCCTCCATACCAGTATGCTTACTTCCATGGTTGGAACCTGCCACACCCATACCGTTTCCTGTCTTAGCACTAGTGATTCCATCCCTACTACCAACATGACCACAAGAAGCATTTCCTACATCACCTATGCTACTGTGATCCACATTGGTTTCAAGACAACCACTCTTAGCCATAGATTTACAGACATGGAAAAACCATGCGAACTTATAATAAGAGCTTGTAGCTATATCAAGAAGTTTCAAAATATGGTTTAATTACTAACAAAAGTGCACCCGCATAGCTACCAAATACGAAACCAACACCACCAAAGGCTTTAAGAATAATCACGGCCTGAACTACAGTTTTGGTCTGTTCAAAAGAAGGCTCAGTTTTAGTTGCATAAATTAGTACATATTATTATAAAAGAAATGTAGATGGACCCATAACAAGATTTAAGGTTAAGTAAAAAGAAACGTAAAATTTAGCTGATTATAGAAGAACACACAACATAAGTGAAGACAAAGAGATCCTTACATCGATTTCAGAGAGTTGTATGCCAGTTTTTAAGGAAATCAATTTAGTGAATGTGTTAAGTTTTGGTTCAAGAACCTTTACAGCTGGCCCTCCATCAGTTCCAAATTCAATAGACCTATAAAATCATCATTAACACAATATCAACGCCCAAGATCTCTAAGTAACAATACAAATTTTTAGATGATTCAATACAATATCAGCAATTATCCCATGTATACACACGGGCTAATCTCTGTGTCTTTGAAAGTATAAAATGACTAACGAGAACCTTTTAAACTGTATGATGATTCGATCCTATAGAATTAACACGGTGGAGGTGGCGTCAGGTGGTGGTGGCGTCGGATGGTGGTGGTGAAGGGTTTTTTGGTGGTTGTGGTGGTGTGAGTTGTGAGAGGAGAGGGTTGTGAGATTTAGATTAGTTGGTTTGGAATGCAGTAAGAAAGAGTATAGTAAGGTATAAAATGACCAAAATATCCCTATAAACACAAACAGTATTGTCACTATTTGGTCGATGACGTGGCATCATGTGGTTCGTCGGATCAGTTGCCCTGGTCTAGGGGAAGAATTTTGTGAGATCGGGTCGGATAGGCTTAGCACTTGGGTAATCGGGGCATTTTTGGAATTATCCTTAAAAAAAATTAGGGACTAAATTCGTTATACCCCACAAACCACAGGGACCTTACTTTTAAGGGTATTTATGTCATTTTTGTAAGTTAGATGGTCAAAGTAACGGAATTATTGGTCAAGGGACCAAACCCGTTATGGGTCGCAACCACCGGGAGAGGATCCGTTAAAAAAAAAAGTAAAGGGACTGTATCCGTGAAACCCGATAGACCACAGGGACCATTTATGAAATTAACTCTAACAACTATCAAAACCCATTTCTTAAAAACAATGGGTTTCTTGATTCTTGATTCTTGACAGGTAACAATTCTGCATAAGAAACAAAAGATACCCTTTTCATTTTATATACAAAATATCAAAACCCATTTCTCAAAAACACATTTTATTCAAGTTTTATTAGGTGAAAATGGAAAAAGGGTCTTCGTTTCATGAAGAAGATGAGTTTACAAAGCTGATTCTTTCATGGTCTCTTGAGGATATTCTTTTGAGATTGGGTGCAGTTTGAAAAAACCGAGGTTTTTTTACGAAACTATGAAAGAGAATTTCATCTATGTTTGTATGTAAAATAATCGCCGACTTACTTAGCTATATTTAGCTCTTGTAGCTTTTAGCTTAACACAAACAAGACATCAAATCAGCTTGTAGCTTTAGTAGTTGGTTTGCAAGGAACTCTGACATCGGTGGTACACATAGTTACATTGTGCCACATACTTTTAACATTATTTTTAGAATGGATATAAACAATTTGCAACTCGCAAAATTTAACTTTAGATTATGGTTTTAATTATCAAACATGTCCCATTTCTAAGTAAAACGTCTAAATCTCAAATGCACTTATATAAGCAACACAAGATTAGTTAAATGAGATATCAATACTGTGACAACCGTCAACTTTTCAAGTCAGGCAATGATGTTTGTTTCTTTGTAGGTATTTTTAATTCAAGTTTTAAATTTATAATTGTCGGACTTATACTTTAAGGTACACACTTTAACGAGCAGTGTACCTGATCAGATGTAGCCAGTGGGGTAAGTACGAGGTCAATCTCATTTTTATCTGAACTGCTTTGTAAACCTTAAAGTGAGAAACATGCAAAACTGTTTTCATTGACCAAAAACTGAACTTTTGGTTTTACACACTAGTACGCGGATAACCTAAGTATTTATGATCCTACTATGCTCACTATCATGAACCGTAAGTTCCTGCGGGAAGCGCGAATGATATAAATAGATCTATGATAACGCTTAAATTGTGCATGTTTTTAGTAGGGTTATTCGTACTTTTATATATGTTATTTGGTTGTATTTATACGCTTTTTTTACTAAATCGTACCAAAGTGTGTTTGCAAAGTGTATGAAGCCAAAAACAGGAAAAAGGAAGAAAAAGATGAAAAAATGAGGAAGAAGGAAATATTTATGATCGTACGAAGATTCTTGTGTCAAGTTCCACACCAAAAAGGTATTTCAAAGAATGAAGGTCCAAGTATTCAAGTTGATAAGCTCCAAGATAAAGAAAAGATCAAGTTTGAATGAAGAACCAAGAGCCATGAACAAGAAACAAGCCAAACGACAAAAGTCCAAAAAGAGTATACAGTACCACTCCATCCGATCGGATGCTGCCCGCAACCCAATCGGATGGAGGCAATTACTGAAGACCAACCGATCGGTTGGACTCAATACCGATCGGTTGGATGTCGTCTGATTTGCCAAAACTTCATCATTAAGTATTGTATTTATCTACCAACGATTCTATAGCCTTCTAATGATGATTCTAGGCCCTTCTAATTTGCTTGGAGACCAAGTGAAGCATTAAAGATCCCAAGGCTTTGAGAGTAGTATAAATAGGACCAATTCATGTGTCTTTCACAATCCATCAAGAACCAAAAATCATTTGTTAACTACCTACTCATCTAAATACTCTCTCAAAAGTCTAAATTCGTCCTTAGAAGTCCAAGGAACTTTAGAAATTCAAGAAGTCAACATTTGGAGGTCAAAACATCAAGAAGTCAACACCAATACTTAGGGTATCATTACCTTATCATTTGTAATCTATTTCCAATCATTGTAAGACTTTCAATCATGATTTCTAATGTTCAAAGTTTAGAGTTTATGTTCATGTTTGCTATGAGTGGCTAGTGCCTTTGTGCACTTGCTTAGATGATGTGTATTGCTTATTGATCGGCATATGATTGTGATAACATGTTTTAATTCAATTTCAAGTTGATTCTAAGATCCAATCGTGATTAAGTTTCGTAGTGACATTTGTTGATCAAGTTTGACTAGTTGTTAATGATGTCAAGGGTCGAAAGATTTATTGTTAACCACTAGTTATAATCATTTGTCTATGAATGATTGTTTTTACCCATTATTCTTGATTAAACAAAGAAAGTTAATTGTGGTTGTAATAAGAATGCTTTTGTCTATCAAATAGGATTGATTGTAAACTATTTCAAGGGTCGAAAGATTAGTTGTTTGCAATCAATTGTAAACTTTTGTCTATGATCGGTTACCTTTTGTATTGACCATTTTCTAAGCGTATTTGATAAAACAAAAGACTATTTTTGTGTTTAAGTTTGTTACCCGCAAACTTATGAACCTTGAATTGATTGGTTAAACGTAATGCTTGTTTTTATGAATTAAAATCTTGACGAAGGTTTAACTTGTAGAAACAATAGATTAGTTCACCAAACTAATTATCATAACCAACATGTTGTCAAAAGTTATCACAATCATGCTTATCAAGAGTAGTATATTAGTCTAAGCAAGTGTAGTTTTAATCATTTGAATTATTATATTTTCATCATTGCTTGTTTAAGAGATTTACTTCTAGTAGCTTACAATTCGATTCACTACACAAATCCCTGCGAACGATCCCGACTTACCATCATAATCTTGCTATAACGGACGAGTTCACTTGCTCGTATGTGTTGTTTCTAGATTAGGTAATTCGACCTTTATAAATTTAAAACTTGTACACACACGACACATCAAGTTTTTGGCGCCGCTGCCGGGGATTTTGATGGTGTTTCTTTAAGTTTTAGAAGTCCGTTTCTCACCAAGTTCGTTGTCATAAAAAAAAAGTTTTCCGAGTTGTCCATCCGATCGGTATCACATTCATCTAATCGGAATTTCCCATTTCACTTTTTACCAAGAGAACCATCCGATCGGTTCGCTCATTTCACTTTTTACCGAGACAACCATCCGATCGGTTTTTCACCAAAACCAATTTTACCGAGAGCTCTATCCGATCGGTATTACATCCATCCGATCGGATCCCAATTTCTGATTTTTCAAATTGTTTTCCTTCTTTGCTCGTGTGTTTAGACATTGCCTCGATTCTCTTGGGAATTGTATGAACACTCGTTCAACTGGAGTAGAACCAATTTCACCTCTTTCCAATCCCGAAAGTTTAATTCGAACAAGACCAAGAAGAAGAAGAACACCCTTTGTTCCATTAGCCAACCGTGTACCAAGAGTACCAAACCCACCGTTTGATAACCTTTTCGAAGCCAAAGTCATTTATAACCCATTCACCGATCAACCTTTTCCCATGGCTGACGATCAACCTATGTGGGCCGCCAACCGAGCTGTAGCACCCACTCCTGGATCTGCTATTGTTCCTGTTAACCTTGGTAACAATTTCACCGTAAAAGGACACCACCTTTCTATGATTAAAGACCGTCAATTTGATGGCCGTTCGAGGGCCGATCCTCACAAACACATTGCCGAATTCATCAAAATTTGTGGCATGTTCCGATATGGCGAAACCGATGTTGATGCCATTAAACTCAAACTTTTTCCATCATCACTTGCTGGAGATGCAAAAGTGTGGTATAACGAATTAACCCCAGGAACTATCAACACTTGGGAGGAGATGAGGCAAGCTTTTGTAAGCCGATTCTTTCCACCTGCCATGTTTGACCGACTCATGGGAGAAATTCGTGCTTTCACACAAAATCCTAAGGAATCACTCGTTGAAGCCTGGCTTCGTATGAAAGATTTTCTTCGTAGTTGTCATGGACATGGTTTAGGACGAGGAACCATTATCCAAATCTTCTACCATGGACTTGATGAAACATCTCAAGGAATTCTTGATGCTGGAGGAATTTTTCTCTATAAGACTCCTAATCAGGCATATCAATTGCTTGAAGACCGAGTACTTCTCAAACTCGATTGGTCAAAAGATTCCAAAACCAAACCCTTACGAAAAACCGTTGCTTTTGCCGAAAGTTCCGAAACCTCTAAACTCATGGAAAAAATGGAAGCCTTGACTTCCAAAATCGACTTGCAATACAAAGATCTTAAAGGAGAAATGAAAGAAATGCGAGATGGTTGTAACAACTGTAGAGGTAATCACCCATCATCAGAATGTGATGATCAACCAATGGTAGGACCCAAAGAAGGAGAAGCCAATTATGTCCAAGGAGGATACTGTGGAGGCGGTTATCGTGGAAATTATTACGGGAGAAATTCTGTAAACTAGCAAGATCACCAACAAAGAGATAACAACCGTGATTCTTAGCCACGAGTAGACAATCAAACTCCAAAGACCTCTGATAAAAAACCGGAGGAATCCGATTTTGAAAAAAATGATGAGAGAATTCGTGATTGCTAAAAAATCAACCAATGAGTTCGTCAAGAACCAATTTTTCAATCTCAAAACCAAAGTTAAGCAAGGCTAGAAAAATCATCAAGCATCTATTCAAGATCTTGAAAACAAGTTCGGTAGACTCTCTGATCAAATCTCTTCCCGACCATCTGGTTCGTTACCAAGTAATACCCAATCCAACCCAAAACCAACATCATCTGGATCGAACGATAAAACTTATCGTCCACCACAAACCAGAAATGAGCATATCAATGCTGTATTCACAAGAAGTGGTCTTTCTTATGATCCACCACCCAACCCGAATAATACCACGATCATCCATGATGAAAGTGAGGATGAAGCTGTAGAAGCTGAGAAGGAAAAATACTCCAAATATACCCACCAAAGAAAAACCCAATCCACCAGTCAAAGCGTACACACCAAATATTCCATATCCTCAACGGCTCAAGAAAAAAAAATGGAAGAGCGTTACAAGAAATTTGTTGAGATAATCAAAGAGGTTAGACTCAATGTACCCCTCGTTGATGTTCTAGCTGGAATGCCCAATTATGGGAAATTTTTAAAGGAACTGCTGAATAACAAGAACAAGTTAGAACAAATATCCGCCACCTTTCTCACTGAAGAATGTTCAGCCATTGTTCAAAACAAAATTCCACCGAAACTCGAAGATCCCAGAAGTTTTCTGATTCTATGCACGTTAGGAAACAACATCACATGTGATGAGTGCCTATTTACTCATCATTTTATGCCCGTATTATACATAAAAAATGCTAAAAAAGGAAAAATATACCAATTTATACTGCAGATATCCTTTGTTTGGGTTTTTATGTATTTCAGGTACAAAAGGATTGAAAACGGGGCAAAAATGGACAAAACCGAGCTTGGATGGGAAAAAGAGCAAAAATGGACATTGTCGGATCGACTCGACACCTTTTGAGTATTTAATGAAGAGAAGAAAAGTCAAAGTCAACCTGCAAAAATATCAAAATGGCAAAAATGGTCCTTGGAAACACTTTTCAGAATTTGGCAGATTGGTCCCTGAATTTACAGATTTGATAGTTTTGGTCCCTCAAAGCTAAACCTAATTCCAAATCTAATCCTAAACCAAACCCTTTAACTAAATCCTTTTTATCCTAACCCTTAAAACAAATAAAACCCAGCCAAGAAACCCAGCCCAACACAAAAACACAAGCCCAATCCCTAAATAACTTATCCCGTACCTTTTATTTAGCTAAAACCAGTCAAACCCACCCTTCCCCTATACCATTTGCCGCCAAAACCAAAACCGCCCCATTCCACCTTTTCCTGACAATCCACCATCACCACACTCCACCTCCTGCTACACTTCACCTCCCCCCCTCCAATAAGCAGTCTTCACTAGTACAATCTTCACGTGAGGTTATCCACGCTGGAAATCCACTAGCACATTTTGGCGCCAAAAATCCATTTAAGGGATGAGATTGATTCAAGTCAATCCAAGGGCTGGAAATTGGTTATAGAAGCACAAGAGAAGAATCCCAACTTAGTTTTGTATAAATAGGGCCATTTGTAAGCTAAAATGGAAGTAGTTAAGTATCAGTAGTCGACATTATAATTTAGTCATTAGAAATTGTAATTTTAAGCTCTTAGTTATTAATTCCCGTTATTTTTAGTCTAATTGTTCTAATTTTAAGCAGCCTTGTACTCATTTTCATTATTAATAGAAATTCAAGTTTTTTTCTCATAATTCGAATCAAGCTAAATTGTTGTTAAAAATAGTTCACCAGTCTCCCTTACCTTTTCTATAAGCTTATATAAGCTGAGAATAGCTTTTTGTAAGCTTATATTAGATTCAACTGTTTTAATTTTAAAAAGTCAACAAAAGTCAAAATGGTCAAAGAAGCTGGAGCATGGTGAATTATGGATGGCCATGGGTTAGAGCTTCTTGGGTAGCATTGGGGTTGTTTAGAGAGTAATTTGGGTGTCAAGAATCTTGCCTTGGTTTTGAGCACAAGGCTTTAGTAAGTTCCATTTTTTTTATACCATTTCAGCTTATTTCTTGCATTTTACTGTTCAATAGCTTATTTCTGTGCTTATTTGCTTAATTCTAGCTTATTTGTTCTTATGATTGCCTTTTGATGTTTATTTGTTAGTTAGTATAGGTTTAATCTAGTTTTTGCTTAAAAATCTCATTAAAAAGCCAAAAATAGCCTTAATCTAGAATAGCTTATTTACGTGCTTAATTTATCTTGATACTTGCTTTTTAGGATTTAACTCAGCTTAATTCAAGTTTATCTTCTCAAGTTTTAGTTTAAAACCATATGTTCCTGTGTAAAAAGTTAAAACAGTCTCCAATAAGGACTGTTTGGGTTAAGCTTATTTTTAGGTTCAAAATAGCTTGTGCTGTTCATGTGCCCTTGGATAAATTTTAAGCTTCTTTAATCTAGGTTATATGAGGTGTTTGTAGGTGTATTTGAGCTTATTTGGCGAGTTTAGCAGTTTTAAGATTGATATTGAAGGTTAAAAGGGTCTTACTGGTCATACAAGCTTGTAGCAGCTAGAAGCTCATTTGACCCATGCTTTTACTTCTTTGGTGTCCATTTAGTCTATCCTAAGTAGAAATTAAGTCCCTAAAAGCCTTGGTTCAAAATCTTGCCAAAACAGTCCATAATAGATATAAGCAGACTGCATTTTTTTTTATTTTGTCAATTTGCAGCCCATTTCTTTGATTTTTAATTCGTTCAATTTAAGTTAGAATAAGCTAAACTTTTGCACAGTTAACATTGGGTTGCTAATCTAGTTGGCCCATATTTTTATGATTTTTTATAAACAGCTTATTAGTGCTTTTCAGTGGCTTGAAAAAGCCACTTTTTCCCCTGCACCATAGTACATCAGCAGACCACAGACCCCATTCTAGCTTTTTTTTGATGATGTCAGTGCTTATCGCTTGCTTTTATGGCTTATTCACTTTCCATTTTAGCCTATTGTTAGTTATATAGCTTATTTCAGTTTTGGTATAGCTTATTAGTAGCTTAAACAGCCATTTAGTCTAAAGCCTTAGCTTATTTTCATTTTTACTCACTGATCAGTTCTTAGGGCTTATTTGTGTGCTTATTGTAGCTTTTCATAAATAGTTGTAGTTTTCAAAAATGTTTATTCACATGTGCTTAATTAGTTTGTAAAAGAAAAATTAAAAAAAAAATAGTTTACAAAAAAACCAAAGAGCAGGGTTCGAACCCTGGTCTCTGGACTCACACACCACACACCTTACCATTGCGCCCTTGGGACTTCTCTGGTTAAGGTTTTCACAATTAAATATTTAACATAGTTCAGTTCATATAGCTTATTAGAACTGTTTGGCTTATTCCAGCTTATCTGGATAAGCTAGCAACCCCATTTTAATTTTCCTAGGATTAGATTATCATTAAGTAGTTTTCTGGAATTTTTTAGATTTTTCCAGTTTCATTTAGTATTTTTAATTAATTTTTCTTTTAAATTTAGTTTTTAATTCATAATAAATTAAATAAAAGTCAAAAAAATATAATTCTTTTTTCTAAAATTTTCTTTTATTAATTAGGACTTAGGAAAATTAATTTTACATTCCTAGGGTTAATATTTCTTAGATTTCACGTTTAGGCTCGGGATTTCCCGTTTAAGCGCGTTTTTAGCTACGTGTGCTTTAGATTAACATTTTCCTTGCTTATTAATATTTTTTAGTTTATATTTCATATTTGTAGTTTAAAAATCCAAAATCTCACTTATTTCACTATTCACGACACGTTTCACGATTCGAAATCACAAATTCCATTCAATCCTTCGTTGGGGATAACGACTCGGGTTTACATATTTCCTTTGTAATCCTTTGAGAAAATATGTATTGATTCTTTTGAATCAATTTTTGGTGCCGCTGCCGGGGAAGGTTGAAGCGAATTTTTAATTCTCATTTGTCGATTCGTGTTTTGAAAACCCTTCTTTCGAGAAGTTTTCATTCTTTTTGTGAATATTTTCAAAAAAAAAAAAAAACATAAAAAATCACCACTAACACTTTTCCTAAAGTGTTTACAATACCAAAAAAAAGTAATATCCAACAAAACAAATCGAGAAGTTAATTGTTTTCGGATTATCTTGAAATTACAACCTATACAAGTGGTTTAAAGATGGTTTGACAGTAAATTGACAAACCGAAAGAGGCGGGTTTTTAATCAGCTTTCGAGCGGACCTTTGCTTCTCCACCACTCTGCGAGTAGTTTTGAGAGAAACGAATTTCGGTTGACAAATCGATACCAAAAATATTGTGTTTAATCTTTCTTTAAAATAAAAATCCAAAAATATTTTCATCTTCAAGTTTTGTTTTCCTTTTTAAACTTTTGTTTCTTTTTGGTGTATGAACACCCGTTCTTCTACACCCGATCTTCTTTCACCAGTTTCAAATCCCGAAAGAATTATTCGTCGAGGTCGACGTCTTGATTTTCAAGACATTGAAGAGATGAATACCGATCCAAACAATGATGGGCCAGCTCCCAATCTCCGAACGATGGAAGAGTTGTGCTAACCCACAATGCACGGACGTGGTGGCCCGATTGCCCCCGTTAATGTCCAAGCCGCGGATTTTGGACTTAAACATCACATGATCCAACAAGTCCAAAATTCTTGCCAATTTCATGGATTACCGGGTGACGATGTAAACAAGCATCTTGATAAATTCCTTACCGTCACCCAGAGCATGAAGCAAAATGGGGTCACCGATGACGCCCTTCGTCTATATCTCTTCCCTTATTCTTTGACGCATCATGCCACCGCATGGTTTGATCGTCTTCCCAAGAACTCAATTCACAATTTTGATGAAATGGTTTCAAAGTTCTTGGCAAAATATTTTCCACCATCGATGGTGACGAAATTGAGAAATGACATAAGCAACTTCCGTCAGCTTCCTGATGAATCATTATTTGAGGCATGGGAACGCTATAAGCTTTCGATTGATCGGTGTCCAAACCATAACATGTTATTAGTCACCATAATAGACACGTTCTATAATGGTTTAACATTGAGACACCGTGACACGATTAATGCTGCAGCCGGTGGTACTTTTATGAAAAGACGACCCGAAGAGTGCTATGATCTAATCGAGAACATGTCCGCCCACCATAATCATTGGGATTCCTATGCCGAGAGGAATGAGTCAGCTAAATCTACCACTACTTCTTCTTCTACCTCCGAGATAGCTGCACTCACCAAAAAGATGGATGATTTGTCCACTGTTGTCTTGAGAATACATCAAACTCAGATTCAAAAGAACAACAATCATCAAGTAAATGTTGTTAATCAAAGTTTTGAAACATGTGGTGGCCCTCATCCATATTCCGAGTACCCAGCCTCCGGTGGCTACACTCAAGAGAACGTTTATGCTGCTACGGAAATCTTTAACACGGGAGGTAACGGTTACCAACCGCAAGGAGACCGAAATCTTCTCAGCTACCGTTCTAACAATTATCTCGGACCACCCGGTTTTAATCAAAATCCAAATCCGAATGTGCAAAACCAAAATTCCCAATTCAATCAAAATCAAAATCGGATGAACCAAGGTTTTCAAAACCAAGGGAATTACAATCAAAACCAAAACCAAGGAAATCAAAACCGAGGTCAAAATCAGGGAAATTTTAACCAAAATCAAGGAAATTTTCAAAATCAAAACCAAGGGCAAAATTTCAATCAAAATCAAATGTCCTCGGATGAGTTGTTGAAGCAATTCATGAAATCCCAAGAAGAAACCAATCGGTTGTTGGTTAACCAAATAACTGAGATCAAGAAGTCTTTAAATGATCGACCCTCGGGCTCAGGTACTCTTCCTAGCAACACGATCGCTAACCCGAGGGGCGATGTGAAAGCGATCACTACAAGGAGTGGTGTATCATATGATGGACCCACGGCTCCGACTACCTCTTCTTCTCTTCTTCCCAAGGTAGTTGACCGTGAGACCGAGGCGACAAAAGACACGAAACTTCCTACTAATAACGGAAGTACCGAAGACGTCCAACCTATGGTTGTCCAACCATCTAAACTAAAAGTTGTTTTTGAGCCCAAAGAAGCTCCCGACAAAACCAAACTTCCTTATCCGTCAAGATTAAACGATCAAAAGCTCCGTGAAAAAGCTTCAAATCAAATGGAGAAATTCTTTCAAATCTTCCAAGATTTGCATTTCGACATAAGCTTTGCGGATGCTTTACTTCTTATGCCCAAGTTTGCTTCCACAATTAAGGGTTTGTTGAGCAACAAAGAAAAATTGTTTGAATTAGCAAAAACTCCTTTGAATGAAAATTGCTCAGCGGTTCTCCTCAAGAAGCTTCCCGAAAAGCTTGGAGATCCCGGAAAATTCCTTATCCCATGTGATTTCCCGGGGATGGTTGAATGCTACGCCTTGGCCGATCTTGGTGCAAGCATCAACCTAATGCCGCTTTCCGTGTGGAAAAAGCTTTCTCTCCCAGAACTTACTCCAACTTGCATGACCCTCGAGCTAGCGGACCGTTCTATATCTCGTCCAATTGGAATAGCCGAGGATGTCTTTGTCAAAGTAGGGAAGTTCCATTTCCCCGCCGATTTTGTCGTTGTTGATTTCGATGCCGATCCTCGGGTTCCCCTTATTCTAGGGAGATCTTTTTTGATTGACCTTTAATCTTGATCGAACTTTCAAATACTCCTCCAATCACGATTCTATTTCGGTTAATCGAATTGATGTCATAGACATTGCTTCGGAGGAGTATTCTCAAGAAGTTCTTGGATTCTCAAATAATTCTTCGAGTGGCGATCCCACTCCTTCTTCTCAACCTATTCTTTCCGACTCTTCCCCTTCTCTCACTCCGTTTGAGGGAAGTGACTTCATTTTGGAAGAGATCGATGCTTGTCTCAAAGATGAATCGATTTCACCGGAAATTGATGATACCGACTTTGATCCGGAGGGAGACATTCTCCTCCTCGAGAAGTTACTTAATAATGATCTGTCATCTTCTCTCCCTCCGAAGGAAATTCAAATCGAAGAAATCAAAGAGATTAAGCCGTCTAATCCTGCGGAGCTCGAGCTCAAGGATTTACCTCCTCATCTTGAATATGCTTTCTTAGAAGATACCGACAAATTTCCTGTCATTATTTCTAAAGACCTTAAAGATGAGGAGAAGACCCAACTTCTTGCTGTGCTTAAAAATCACAAGAGTGCCATCGCTTGGCAGCTCTCCGATATAAAGGGTATTGACCCTCGTTTCGGTACTCATAAGATCTTAATGGAGGATGATTTTAAACCCACGGTGCAACAACAAAGAAGGGTAAACCCAAAGATTCATGAGGTTATCAAAAATGAAGTTCTTAAACTTCTTGATGCCGGAATGATTTACCCTATCTCCGATAGCCCATGGGTTAGTCCCGTCCATTGTGTACCCAAGAAGGGGGTATGACCGTCATTACAAACGAAGAGAATGAGTTGATTCCCACATGTCTCGTCACCGGATGGAGAGTGTGTATTGATTATCGAAAACTCAATGATGCTACCCGAAAAGACCATTTTCCGATTCCTTTTATGGATCAAATGCTTGAGCGTTTAGCAGGAAATGAGTTCTATTATTTTCTCGATGGCTTTTCCGGGTATTTCCAAATCCCGATTGATCCACAAGATCAGGAAAAGACCACCTTCACTTGCTCTTATGGCACGTTTGCCTACCGACGTACGCCTTTCGACTTATGCAACGCTCCGGGCACGTTCCAAAGGTGCATGATAGCCATATTTCATGATATGATCGAGAAAACAATGGAAGTTTTTATGGATGATTTTTCGGTTTATGAAAATTCTTTCTCATCTTGCCTCTCCCATTTAGACAAAATGCTAAAACGGTGTGAAGACACCAATCTTGTTCTAAATTGGGAGAAGTGCCACTTCATGGTCAAAGAGGGCATTATCCTTGGCCATAAGATTTCCAGTGCCAGGATTGAGGTCGATCAAGCTAAAGTCGATGTTATCGCTAAGCTACCTCATCCCACCACCGTCAAAGGAATTCGAAGTATCCTTGGTCATGCCGGTTTCTATCGTGGATTTATTCAAGATTTTTCTAAAATCGCCCGGCCTCTGACCCATCTTCTTGAAAAAGATGCTCCGTTATTCTTTTCTCCCGAATGCATCGAAGCATTCGGAATTCTTAAAAAGAAATTAACTGAAGCACCGATCTTAGTTGCCCCCGATTGGGACTTGCCATTTGAGCTCATGTGCGATGTTAGTGATTATGCTATTGGGGCAGTCCTAGAGCAACGGAAATCTAAGTACTTTCAGCCGATACACTATGCTAGCAAGACAATGACCGATGCTCAATCTCATTACACCACTACTGAGAAAGAGTTATTGGCCGTTGTCTATGCTTTTGAGAAATTTAGACCATATCTTGTCTTATCCAAGACCATAGTGTATACGGATCATTCGGCTCTAAAGTATCTCCTTGCTAAGCAAAATGCTAAGCCGAGATTACTTCGGTGGATTCTCCTACTCCAAGAATTTGATGTCATAATTCGTGATAAAAAAGGAGCGGAGAATCTCGCCGCCGATCATTTGTCCATATTAGAGAACCCTCATCAAGGTGTTCTCGAGAAAAAAGAAATTACCGAAACATTTCCTCTCGAGACACTTGGGATGATTTCATTAAAAGATGATCCAAGTACCCCATGGTTTGCCGACTTTGCAAATTACCATGCGGGGAATTTTGTTGTGAAAGGGATGTCGTCCCAACAAAAGAAGAAATTCTTCAAAGATGTTAAGCATTACTTTTAGGATGACCCCTACTTGTTTAAAATCTTTGCCGATCAAGTGATTAGACGGTGTGTCCACGGCCAAGAAGTCGTTGATATCCTCACGACTTACCACAATGGACCCACGGGTGGACATCATGGTGCCAGCTACACCGCTAAAAAAGTCTTTGATTCCGATTTCTATTGGCCAACTATCTACCGTGATGCCCACGACTTGGTAAAGTCATGTGACTCTTGCCAACATCAAGGAAAAACCTCGCAAAAAGACGAAATGCCTCAAAATGCAATTCAAGTCTGCGAGATCTTTGACGTGTGGGGCATCAATTTTATGGGGCCATTCCCGTCTTCACGAGGGAACAAATATATCCTTGTGGCCGTCGATTATTTGTCAAAATGGGTTGAAGCGAAGGCGCTCCCCACTAACGACGCCCGAGTTGTTGTGAAATTCTTGAAAAATCTCTTCTCCCGATTCGGAACTCCTCGTGCTATTATAAGTGATCGCAGTACCCATTTTTGCAATGACCAATTTGCAAAGGTCATGCTTAAATATGGAGTTACTCACCGTCTTTCTACCGCATATCACCCGCAAACGAGCGGTCAAGTCGAGGTTTCTAATCGTGGATTGAAACGTATTTAGAAAGAACTGTAGGTGAAAATCGGGCCTCGTGGGCCGATAAATTAGATGATGCATTATGGGCCTTCCGTACCGCTTACAAAACACCCATTGGTGCACTCCTTATAAGTTGGTTTACGGAAAGGCTTGCCATCTACCCATTGAGCTTGAACATAAGGCCTATTGGGCCTTAAAACATGCTAATTTTGACCTTAAGACCGCGGGTGATCACCGAAAGCTTCAAATGAATGAATTAAATGAGCTTAGGGATCAAGCCTACGAGAACTCTTTGATCTACAAAGAGAAGACGAAGAGGATTCATGACTCCAAAATCAAAAACCGCGTTTTCAACGTTGGTGATCGAGTCCTTCTCTTCAATTCTCGATTAAAGATTTTCTCGGGCAAGTTAAAAACCCGTTGGTCTGGACCATTCACCGTTGCTCAAGTTTTTCCTTATGGTACCGTTGAGTTATCTCAAACCGACGGACCAAACCTCAAAGTGAACGGTCATAGGTTGAAGCATTACTTTGGAGGGGACATACCACCCATGGTTATCCCGGATCTCCAAACTTTCCCCATGGACCAATGAATTCGGGGTCGAGTCAAGCTAGTGACTCGGTTAACAAAAACATTAGCACTTCATGGGTGACAACCCATGTTTCTGACTTCTTTCTATTTTCTGACACTAAGTGTGGGGGAATTCCTCTACTGTGCTTTGTTTGTGTGTTGTTTGCTCTTGTTTGTAGGATTCCCTTAGATCGTGATGATTGATGCGCCTATTTTCAATCCAGCCGCCCAATATCCGATTTCTTTGCTAACGATTATCTAGGGATATCTTTTAATCCTGTTTGTGAAAAAGAGAATTATGTCACACACTTGGCTATTAGTATTACCTTTTTACATTCTAAGTGTCGGCATAATAGTTGGTACTTTGAATATTGAGGGCAATATTCAATTCTAAGTGTGGAGGGGGGGGGGGGGGAATTCTCGCGAATTTTGTCACGTGTGTACCTTCTAGTGCCCTAGTACCCCCGTTTTTGACCAAATTTTTTTTTTGTTTTTAAATAAAAAATTGCATGAAAAAGAAGTGCTTTGCACATAAAAAAAGTGTTTAGTCTTGATTAGGTTAGAATAAAGGGAATCCCGACTCTGCTAGAGTGTTGATCTGACTGCTTCCTTAACGATTAGACTAAGGTTTTACGATTTGTGCAAATGAAAATGCTAAGCGTAGAGTAGTTGGTTCTCTTTAGAGCTTATACAAGTAATCTATGGCTTTTCCTGCCAGAAGCTCTTAATCTGACTAAAATAAGTGCTGTTTTCAAACGTTTGAACGTTAAAATCGTTGTGTTATGCAAAACAAATTTTTATACAATTTTGATATAGAGTCCAAGTTCAACTTTTTATTTTAATTTTTGAGAAAGCATATATATATATATATATATATATATATATATATAAATGAAAAATGAAAAAATGAAAAAAATGAAGAAAAAAAAATGGAATGATATTGCAAAATAAGAAAATGAAATGATATTGCAAAATGCAATAAGTTTTGATGTTGCAAAAATAAAGATGTATATGTTAATAAATGTAGGAAAATTGCTTTCTCTTAAATTTGAATCGGAAGTTGAACTAGGATTCGTCAATTTTGTCATAAAAGTTAAACGGTAATTTGGTAGATTGTTGATTTCAAAGACCCCGAAAGCTCCGGTACTATTCTCTGTGGGGTGTCAAAAGCTTGGTCACCTAAAACCAACTGGTTTGGGATGTGCCGAGAAGAAAGCCGTTACATGGAGTGATCTCACCTTTGAGTCTCTAATCTCCAAATGATCGTTTGTTGTTATTTATTTAAGTATTTAATAATAGCTTAGTGGGAATATCCAAAATCTTTGAAATCGAAATCCCGCTGATTCCGGTACTATTCTCTGTGGGGTGTCAAAAGCCTGGTCACCTAAAACCAACTGGTTTGGGATGTGCCGAGAAGAAAGCCGCTACATGGAAAAGGCCCTTTTCGATCCTTAGATTTTCGAGGTTCCCGGTAAAATAGTATTTGACTTAAACAAATAACAAACATAATAAATGTTGATTTTTACGATCAAAATTTTGAAAATGAGCACAGTCACCTAACTTGAATAAATTGTGGGAGTGAAAAGTTAAGTTTCGGCTTACATATATTATTAGTATAAGTAGTGTTAGCATTTTATAAAAGCATTTGCACATTGAGTTTAAGCTTAGTTGAGAGTATAAAAAAAAGGATGACGATTTCAATTCCCTGGAGACACCCATTTTGTGTGAATCCCGTTCCATGATACCATTTTTGGAAATCAAGCATTTTATCTATTTTTGTTCTAGTTTAAATTTCTTGTATTGAATAAAAAGTCGAAACGGGGTATGCTTGGTATTCTTTTGATCCTTTCATTACTTTATATGATCGGATTGCTAGGGACTAGCAATTGATAGTGTGGGGGGATGATGAGTGCCTATTTACTCATCATTTTATGCTTGTATTATACATAAAAAATGCTAAAAACGGCCAAATATACCAATTTATACTGCAGATATCCTTGGTTTGTGTTTTTATGTATTTTAGGTACAAAAGGATTGAAAACGTGGCAAAAACGGATAAAACCGAGCTTGGATGGGAAAAAGAGCAAAAATGGACATTGCCGGATCGACTCGACACCTTTTGAGTATTTAATGAAGAAAAGAAAAGTCAAAGTCAACTCGCAAGAATATCGAAATGGCAAAAATGGTCTTTGGAAACACTTTTCAGAATTTGGCAGATTGGTCCCTGAATTTACAGATTTGACAATTTTGGTCCCTCAAAACTAAACGTAATTCCAAATCTAATCCTAAACTAAACCCTTTAACTAAATCCTTTTTATCCTAACCCTTAAAACAAATAAAACCCAGCCAAGAAACCCAGCCCAATCCCTAAATAACTTATCCCGTACCTTTTATTTAGCTAAAACCAGTCAATCCCAAGTCAAACCCACCCTTCCCCTATACCATTATCCGCCAAAACCAAAACCACGCCATTCTAACCTTCTCCCTGACAATCCACCATCACCACACTCCACTTCCTGCTACACTCCAACTCCCCTCCTCCAATAAGCAGTCTTCACTAGTACAATCTTCACGTGAGATTATCCACGCTGGAAATCCACTAGCACATTTTGGCGCCAAAAATCCATTTTAGGGCTGAGATTGATTCAAGTCAATCCAAGGGCTGGAAATTGGTCAAAGAAGCACAAGAGAAGAATCCCAACTTAGTTTTGTATAAATAGGGCCATTTGTAAGCCAAAATGGAAGTAGTTAAGTATCAGTAGTCGACATTATAATTTAGTCATTAGAAATTGTAATTTTAAGCTCTCAGTTATTAATTCCAGTTATTTTTAGTCTAATTGTTCTAATTTTAAGCAGCCTTGTACTCATTTTCATTATTAATAGAAATTCAAGTTTTTTTTCTCATAATTCGAATCAAGCTAAATTGTTGTTAAAAATAGTTCACCAGTCTCCCTTACCTTTTCTATAAGCTTATATAAGCTGAGAATAGCTTTTTGTAAGCTTATATTAGATTCAACTGTTTTAATTTTAAAAAGTCAACAAAAGTCAAAATGGTCAAAGAAGCTGGAGCATGGTGAATTATGGATGGCCATAGGTTAGAGCTTCTTGGGTAGCATTGGGGTTGTTTAGAGAGTAATTTGGGTGTCAAGAATCTTGCCTTGGTTTTGAGCACAAGGCTTTTGTAAGTTCCATTTTTTTACCATTTCAGCTTATTTCATGCATTTTACTGTTCAATAGCTTATTTATGTGCTTATTTACTTAATTCTAGCTTATTTGTTCTTATGATTGCCTTTTGATGTTTATTTGTTAGTTAGTATAGGTTTAATCTAGTTTTTGCTTAAAAATCTCATTAAAAAGCCAAAAATAGCCTTAATCTAGAATAGCTTATTTAGGTGCTTAATTTATGTTGATACTTGCTTTTTAGGGCTTAACTCAGCTTAATTCAAGTTTGTCTTCTCAAGTTTTAGTTTAAAACCATCTGTTCCAGTGTAGAAAGTTAAAACAGTCTCCAATAAGGACTGTTTGGGTTAAGCTTATTTTTAGGTTCAAAATAGCTTGTACTGTTCATGTGCCCTTGGATAACTTTTGAGCTTCTTTAATCTAGGTTATATGAGGTTTTTGTAGGGGTATTTGAGCTTATTTGGTAAGTTTAGCAGTTTTAAGATTGATATTGAAGGTTAAAAGGGTCTCACTGGTCACACAAGCTTGTAGCAGCTAGAAGCTCATTTGACCCATGCTTTTACTTCTTTGGTGTCCATTTAGTCTATCCTAAGTAGAAATTAAGTCCCTAAAAGCCTTGGTTCAAAATCTTGCCAAAACAGCCCATAATAGATATAAACAGACTGCATTTTTTTTGGTCAATTTGCAGCCCATTTATTTGATTTTTAATTCGTTCAATTTAAGTTAGAATAAGCTAAATTTTTGCATAGTTAATATTGGGTTGCTAATCTAGTTGGCCTATATTTTTATGATTTTTTATAAACAGCTTATTAGTGCTTTTCAGTGGCTTGAAAAAACCACTTTTTCCCCTGCACCATAGTACATCAGCAGACCACAGACCCCATTCTAGCTTATTTTTGATGATGTCAGTGCTTATTGCTTGCTTTTATGGCTTATTCAGTTACCATTTTAGCCTATTGTTAGTTATCTAGCTTATTTCAGTTTTGGTATAGCTTATTAGTAGCTTAAACAGCCATTTAGTCTAAAGCCTTAGTTTATTTTCATTTTTACTCACTGATCAGTCCTTAGGGCTTATTTGTGTGCTTATTGTAGCTTTTCATAAATAGTTGTAGTTATCAAAAATGTTTATTCACATGTGCTTAATTAGTTTGTAAAAGAAAAATTAAAAAAAAAAGTAATTTACAAAAATACCAAAGAGCAGGGTTCGAAACCTGGTCTCTGGACTCACACACACACACACCTTACCATTGCGCCCTTGGGACATCTCTGGTTTAGGTTTTCACAATTAAATATTTAACATAGTTCAGTTCATATAGCTTATTAGAACTGTTTGGCTTATTCCAGCTTATTTGGATAAGCTAACAACCCCATTTTAATTTTCCTAGGATTAGATTATCATTAAGTAGTTTTCTGGAATTTTTCAGATTTTTCTAGTTTCATTTAGTATTTTTAATTACTTTTTCTTTTAAATTTAGTTTTTAATTCATAATTAATTAAATAAAAGTCAAAAAAATATAATTCTTTTTTCTAAAATTTTCTTTTATTAATTAGGACTTAGAAAAATTAATTTTGCATTCCTAGGGTTAATATTTCTTAGATTTCACGTTTAGGCTCGGGATTTCCCGGTTTAAGCGCGTTTTTAGTTTTTCTTTATGTTTTTAGCTACGTGAGCTTTAGATTAACATTTTCCTTGCTTATTAATTTGTTTTTAGTTTATATTTCATATTTGTAGTTTAAAAATCCAAAATCTCACTTATTTCACTATTCACGACACGTTTCACGATTTGAAATCACAAATTCCATTCAATCCTTCGTTGGGGATAACGACTCGGGTTTACATATTTCCTTTGTAATCCTTTGAGAAAATATGTATTGATTCTTTTGAATCAACATGCGATGCTTTAGCCAATCTTGGTGCGAGTATCAATTTGATGCCCTATTCGTTGTATTCTAAACTTTCCATCAATACTTTGAAACCCACAAAGATGAGTATTCGATTAGCCAATCATTCTTACCAATATCCTGTTGGGATTGCTGAGAATACGCTTGTCCAAGTTGGTAAATTTGTTTTTCCCGTGGATATTGTGATCTTAGAAATGGAGGAAGATAGTAGAGTAGTTCTTATTTTAGGAAGACCTTTCCTAAACACCGCTGATGCGATCATCAAAGTAAAAGGTAAAGAACTCAATCTTGGAGTTGGAGAAGATAGAATTACCTTTTTAATCAATAAAGCAATGCAATATCCATATTCCAGTGATGACACTTGCTTTAACATTGATGTAATCGATGAAGTCACTAACGAGGAAGTGGATGCATTACTTGACGATTTTGATCCATTCATGACTACTTCGGAGAAAATTAGTAAAACAGACTTTGATAAAGAATTCGCTGATTTTATGGAAGTAAAGTTTGAAGAAGATGAAGAAGAAGTTGAAAAAGGAGAAATAGTAGAAGAGAATTTTGAAGAAATATCCTTTAATGATCAATTGAGGATCAAAACATCTCTTCAAGAACCACCAACTAATCTTGAGCTGAAACCACTTCCCGATCATCTTGAATATGCTTACTTGGAGGATAATTCACTTCTTCCAGTAGTCATATCTTCGTTGCTCAAAGATAATGAAAAAGAATGTCTCATCTCTGTTCTCAAGAGGCACAAAGAAGCCTTTGCGTGGAAAACCTCTGATATCCCAGGAATTAGCCCTGATTTCTGCAAACACAAAATCAATTTCGAAGAAGGTGTTAAACCCATTGTGGAAAGACAACGTCGAATCAATCCCAACATGAAAGAAGTTGTTAAGAAAGAAATTATCAAACTTCTTGATGCCGGTATCATTTACCCCATCGAGGATAGTCCTTGGGTGAGTCCAGTTCACTGTGTTTCGAAAAAAGGAGGAATGATTGTTGTGACTAACGAACGGAATGAATTAGTTCCTACTAGAACTGTCACTGGATGGCGAGTATGTATTGATTACAGGAAATTGAACAAAGCCACCAGAAAAGATCATTTTCCTTTACCTTTCATGGATCAAATGCTTGAGAGATTAGCAGGGAACAAGTACTTTTGTTTCCTTGATGGTTTTTCAGGATATTTCCAAATTCCTATTGATCCTGCTGATCAAGAAAAGACTACATTTACATGTCCCTTTGGAACCTACGCTCATCGGTGTATGTGTAATAACCCGTAATTTTTCAAGTTATTAATTTCCTGTAAACTCGAAGTAATCAATTATGAAGTTTATTCAAGTCATTTTATTCATCTTCACATTTAAAGTATTGCCCTGTTTAAACTGAGAAACAACGAATGATATTGTCAAACGAACAATGTGGCAAAACTCACGTTCCATTTTTACTGGAACCGCACGTGTACCGACACCGCGATAGTATGGCTTAAGAGTAATAATCGTTATCAAAGTCACCAATTTTATTATTTTATCAGTTCTATGAAGACGTTTCGAGAAACGTAATTTTCATATATTTATCAAACCAAGTTAACGCATCTACACGCTAGTTTAACGGGATACGAAGTACACCTAATACACTAAATACTACTACTAATAATAAAACTTTACATAAAACCGACCCTACCTTTTAACCTACTCACCTCACACTTCACGCCTCATCTTTTCATCCATCTCTTCCACACTCTCCTTCTGAAGCCAAAACGTCATCACCATCCCCACCACCTGGTAAACCCAGGTCTGACTCGAAACAATGACAACAAAGCTCCGTTCAGATGGTCCTAATGTATCAGTTGGGATTCCTGTCTTCTTGTCAAGATCCTGAAGTCAACATATGAGTACAAGAGGTGACTAGATGATGATGAAGCTTTACTCCTTTTGTCTACAAGGTCGACTACCGAACGAGATGAGGAGGGGCAAAGCTCCCTTGTGTTATTTCTTTATAAGCCGATTGAATCCACAAGCAAATCCACACACTCTCAAACCTTCACAACAAAAATTATAGTTAGTTTCTAAGGGCAAACGTTTTGAGTCGAAGGGGTGTGGATTGCTTGAAGACGGATTCGGGTTTACTCTTTTGGTCTCCTCGTTAAACGACTCTATTCTTTTGTAAGGTTTTAAATTCCTTGTTTAATCTCTTCATTCGAACCTGTGAAATTAATTTTGATAATAGTGTTGGTATTATTCATTGTGTTATTGTTATGGTCTCGCTAGTTTTGTGAATCGGTTGAGCATGTTATCTTTAAGAAACTGATTCGTTGATGTTAGGGTGTGGTAGAAATAAATCTTGAAAATGATTTTAGAAACTAATATTGGCTCAATAATATGGATGTTGTGCTTATTGTATAAGCTCTTGTCGAATTGATTCATCTAGTTAGATTTGTTAGGATAGATGTTGTCTAAAATTCGCTAGTTTCATGTGAGCTTGGAATGGTTATGTCGACCCCAAATAAGCCACTGTGAACACTTTCACACTCGTGCACTTATGGTCGAACTAGGATAGCCAAAGTGGGTTTCTTAAAATCATGTGACTGTGATGATTTTGTTCTAGTTACTCGAATGTGTTGATATAAATAATGCCTAAACACGTTATTACTATTTTTCGATATCTCTACGTTTTGATAATCACAAAATGTAAAATCATTAATCGGAAAATTATGACGTAAACAAGTATTTAGTTGTAAATATCTATTTCTACAACTCAAATCACTTAAAGTATGAATGAACTAATGCTTAATGCATTATATGATCAAAGGAACATTTTCTTAATAACTAGATTTTTTATAAAACATCAAAAACATTTTATATATTTTTGAAAAACATTTTTGGCATTAAATAAAAATGTTTAATCTTTTATAAAAATATGAACTCAAATTTTTAACCAAAATCAGTTAAAATGTTCCAGAAAAACCTTCCCCACAAAAGGACAAAATTGGCCAACGGACAGAAGGGGCGGCCCCCTTAATTTTACTAGGCGGCCCCCTTAATTATTAAGGGGACCGCCCCCTATTTAAGGGGACCGCCCCCGCTCCAGTAGACTTCCAGCTGTCCAATTTTTCTCCTATAAATACCAGTCTTCTCCTGGACTTTTACTCACCTTTTGCACACTAAAACTTTCTGTTCTAAATTCATTCTAAACATTGTAAATCCTTTGATCATATTTTCTTAAGCATTGGTTTCTAAGTGATCCAAGCTTCCACCACTAAAAGTGCAAAAGAAGAACTCTACTTCAACTAGTGAAGAAGTGTTATTACTTACCTCATTCAATTGTGTTGTTGTGTAGTTGTGATAAGTAGATCTAAGTGTAACTACGTAGTAGTGTTGTAAATTTGTTGTGAAGTAGTTGTGAATAAGTAGTTGTGAAGTAGTTGTGAAGAAGTAGTCGTGAAGTAGTCGTGAAGAAGAAGTCGTGAAGAAGTCGTGAAGAAGTCGTGAAGCCGTTGTGAAGAAGTCGTGATTAAGTCGTGTAGAAGTTGTGTATAAGTTGTGAGATTGGTTCTAGCTACGATTAGGACTCGACATCTAGCTTTGTGTCGTTAAGCCGGTGTAAGCTAAAGTTGTGTAAGGTTTCTCCGCCATAAGGGAGTTTGTTGACATAGTGAAGAAAACTCTCGAGTAGGTGACTCGAGGAGTGGAGTAGGGCAAGGAAGGTGTCCTTGTAGCCGAACCACTATAAATCTCCGTGTTGTGGTTTGATCTTTTCATCTCTCTCTCTCTTATTTCATTATATTTACCTTACTTGCATTACTTATCTATATTTGCTTATATATGTTCATATTGATCAAGAGTTGAATTCACATAAGATAGAATCGAAGTTTTAAAAAGTAAACAAAAGTTTTTATAAATTAAAAAGACGTAAAACTATTCAACCCCCCTTCTAGTTTTCCACAATTGGTATCAAGAGCCACGTCAAACAAGATTTTTAAAATTAACTGTATTTTAAAACTTGAAACAATCTATGGAATCTGAAAAATATTTAGAAGGGCAATCTATGCAAAGACCACCACTATTTGAAAGTGATGGATTTTTATATTGGAAAAATCGATTCGAAACTTATGTGAAGTCAAAAGATCTAGATCTTTGGCATGTTATTACTAATGGTGATTTTTTACCTATTCAACATAATCTTGAAACTAAAAAGGATGAAATTGTACCTTTTGAAAAACAAAGTGATGATTTAAAAAGAAAACTTTCTAAAAATAATGAGGCTAAAATGGTTATTTATAATGCGCTACCACGTAAAGAATATGAAAGAATCTTTATGTGCGAAACCGCAAAAGAAATTTGGAACTTGATGAATTCAAATAAGTACATTTTATTACCATCATTTATCCTATTAATTTGACTTGTTTTATTATATTATGTATGAGGATTGATACTTAATCGTTTACTTTTGTAATTCTCAGTTGAAAACAAGCATTTGGTGAAACTTGGCGATTTTGGACTAATTATGGAGCAAAACATGCAAGAAGTTAAGAGTCTACTGAAATGTACAAGATCAAGACTAATCTGCTCCAGATGCGCCGCATCTTGCTTATCACATACGGCGCATGGCTATCAAGATCTCACCAGATACGATCCAAGATACAAGAGGACATGCGCCGCATCCAAAGATAAAGATACGCCGCATCTTCTGGCAGTGTACGAATATTCCTGAATATTATAATCTTGGACCCCACGCGAAGTTAAGTAAATGCGCCGCATCTACTTACTAGATGCGCCGCATCTTACCCTCAGACAGAAACTATAAATACCCCAAGACCATACGAATTTCGTGTGACATATATTATATACGAAGACCGAAGTACAGAAACCAAGGACGAATTCAGTCGAATAGCGAGCACAAGACACACTCAAATCAAAGATACAAGAGCTGTAAGAAGGTGCTGCATGTGTTTAATTCATTAAGTAGTTTTGTTTTATTGTGTTAGTAAACTTTAATTCATCAAGATTGGTGGCTTGTGTAATGTGACAACGGAAAGATTGCACTCCCTTAAAACTGCTTTCTCATTAATTAAAGTTTATATGTTGATGTCTTTTGTGACTTTTATTAGTGCATTGATAACCTCTGTGTCTAGCTGAGCGTTGATCGGGTCGCCATGCCTCTGCCCTCGCCTATTTATTAGATCGCCTATGCATTCTATGGTCTGTAGAAAAGTAGGAGAAAGATAAATAGGATAGTCATAAGTAATCATTAAGGGTTTACTCGCCGATAAGATTAGAACCAACGAGAAAGGACTTAATCTCGGTGCGTTGCATCAAACTATACACTTCATATAACACTAGCAATAAAACAAGTGACAAACTACTTATCATAAGGACAGCCCTCTTATTGTCTCGAGTATTTATCTGTGTACGTGTGTGCTATTCGCTGATTCGTGCCTATTGGTTTAGTTTATTATTTAATTGCAACCAAATCGTGCCAGTCTCTCAGGCTGAACCCCCTTGCGTTAGATTAGATTGTATAGCTAACTTAATATATTAAAATACTGATTAGAATAACTAGATAATACGTTCCACTCTTAGTGATCGACACTCTACTTACCATTATATTCATACTGACCGGGTACACTGCTCGTTAAGTGTGTGTGTTATTGATAAGTCGGCTAAATATAAATTTAAAACTTGAGTAGGCATTAATACTGCTAAACCGCAACGACACATCGCACGCATCAAGTTTTTGGCGCCGTTGCCGGGGAGTGAATTGTTATTATCTGTTAATTTGATTAGTATTTTAATTAGGTTTTAATTTTTTATCTAACTGCTAATTTTGTTGTGTATTAGTTTAATTTGCATTCATTGTATTATTTTGCATATTTTCTGTTTTTGTGTGTTATTTGTTTGCTTTTATTTGTGTTTATTTTCGTGTGTTTTATTTGTTTTTAATTTTTCGTATTTTTTGTGTTCTGCTATCGTTGTACTGAGCTAAATCAAACGATATGGCGCATCTGATTTCTCAGATACGGCGTATTGCGTTTAATTTTTATAAAATACAACGCGTTTAATTAATTCGATACGACGCATCTTTTCCCCAAGATACGGCGTATCTGTTTTTGATAATTTTTTTTTTCTAAACGTTAACGATATACGACGCATCTGCTTTAGCAGATACGGCGTATCTATTATTTTAATTAAAAACAGTTTTCGAATTATTAAACAGATACGGCGTATCGATTTTTATCAATACGGCGCATCTTCTGAATCAAAAATCTTATATTTTGAAACGTAACGAAAATACGGCGCATTAACTTTTGTTAATACGACGCATTTAATTTTTAATAAATATCGATTTTTGATAATTAAAATTGATACGGCGCATTCTAATTTATAAGCGGCGTATCTATTTTCTGAATAAAGACTGATTTAATTTTAACGATTATAAGATACGGTGTATCCAACTTTTTGGATACGGCACATCGTCTGCAGATATCAGTAACTTTAATTTTTCGTATTCCGTTTTCGTTGTTAGTTTTCTGATATATTACTTTCTTGAGCATACCCTACTGATAGTTTTGTGTTGATTTTAGGAAGTGCATGACCAGGAGCTCTACGAAGAACTTGATTCAACCTTTCGAAGATCCTGAACGAGTCTTTCATTCGCTTAAAAGGCTTTTCAACACAAAAAGCTTTGATACTTCAAGTTCATTCGAGCTTGATTATTTTTCTGAAGAGAAAGAGGAAGAAGAAACAGAAACAATGGGCGAAAACACAACTATGGAGGAATACATGAACAAAACCCGTGCTGATCACACTTCAGGAGTTGCTAGACCAAAGTTTGATGATAAGTCAAAGTTTGAATTGAAGGGTCAGTTTCTCAAGGAACTAAGAGAAAATGCTTTCAGTGGATCGGAACATGAGGATGCTAATGAGCATGTTGAAAAGGTCCTCGAGATTGCGGATTTGTTTACTTCAGAAGGAGTGACTGACGATCAAATCATGCTAAGAATCTTTCCACTCTCACTAAAAGGAGCTGCTAACAAGTGGCTAAGGAATGAACCTGCTAGTTCAATCACTACATGGGAAGATTTGAAGAGCAAATTCCTGAAGAGATATTGTCCACCTGCTAAGACTGCTAAAAAGATGGAGGCTATCAACAGTTTCAAGCAAGAGCCTGATGAAACTCTTTATCAAGCTTGGGAACGATTTAAAGATTTATTGGTAAAATGTCCTCAACACTATCTAACCGCTATGCAGGAGATAATATTGTTTTATCAAGGATTGGACGTGCCTACTAGACAAATATTGGACGCTAAGGGAGCTGTGCCTCAAATGAGTGCAGCCAATGCTAGGAAAGCGATCCAAGAAGCTGCTGATCATTCTCAAAAATGGCATGATGGGACCTCTACTAGATCTAAGAGCAGCACTAATTTTGACGGGATTGCTGCTATTCAGGCTCAATTGGATAAAATTAGTAGAGAGATGAAGAAGCGTGATGAAAGAGTGTATGCTGCCCAAGTTGGATGTGAAAAGTGCGAAGGACCTCACTACACTAATGATTGCCCGAATAAGAATGAAAGTGAGACGTTTGAAGAAGCATATTACACCCAATTTGGACAACCATTCCGACCTTCGGGAAGATTTAGGGAAGCCACCCCGGGATTCTATCAAAAGAACAACTTTAATCCCGCTTATCAAGAGAGGAGGCAGACTTTAGATGACACTCTAAAGCAAATTATGGCCGATGCTGCTAAAAGACATGAAGAGAATACTGCTATGATCAAAGAAATCCGAGCTTCAACGGACACTACTACAAGAAATCAAGGAGCTTCGATCAAAGCATTGGAACAACAAATTGGTCAAATGAGCAAAGTTCTTCAAGAAAGGGGATATGGAAGTTTACCTAGCTCAACCGAAACCAACCCAAGAGATCATGTCAAGGCCATAAGCAACACTGGAGAAGTCACTCCTTACTTTCCTAGAAGATCGATGAATGGTAATGATGGTGCAAGACCCGAATTTTTCTTTAATTCTTCAATCATTTTAAGGAGACTAATCAAAGAAATGACAAAGATTGAAGAAGAGATCAAGGCCACAATGAAAGAAGGGAGCTCTGCAACCGATTTAAATGCCTTGCCTCATAAAGAAAAAGACCCAGGAAGTTTTACTCTACCTTGTTCAATTAATAATATATCTTTCAATAATGTGTTAGCTGACTTAGGAGCTAGTGTTAGTGTTATGCCTCTTATGACATTCACTACCCTAGGACTAGGTAAATTGGCACCGACTAAGTTACTTATTGAATTGGCTGATAAAACGGTAAAACGACCTGAAGGGATTGCTAATAATGTGCTAGTTAAGATTGAGAAGTTTATTTTCCCTGTAGACTTTGTTATTTTAGATATGCCCGAGGATGTTAAGATTCCTTTAATCCTTGGTCGACCTTTCTTGTCTACTGCCCATGCTAAGATTGATGTGTTTAAAAGAAAAATCTCATTAAGGGTAGGGAATAATAAAATAGTCTATAAGTGCCAAGATCCTGTTAAAAGCATAATTAGAGGAGTCTATGTGCTAGGATTAAGAGAGCGTATGGACTTCGATCTTGAAGCTAGGCTCATGGGAGAAACATTGATTCAAAACAACTCAACTAATCCTAATCATGAGAACTTTGAGGAATTTATTGACCTTAATGTACCTACCGAACTTAGACGCGATGTTGTCAATGATTCTGATGATGAGTGGTATGATTGTGTAGTAATTAACAAACGTAGGAGAATAGTTGAGAAAACAAATTTGAATAATGATGTGTTTATTGAACTACCACCCCACCTTGCTTATTTATGCTTATATGATAATAAGAATTTCCCGTCTATCATTTTGTCATCTCTGCCCAAAAGGGACAGAACTTTGTTTATACAGATATTAAAGAAGAACGGCGTGGAAATTAAGGACGAGCAAGGAGTGTTCAATATTACAGAATTGGCGATGAGGGAGCGCGATGTTTCCGACTCCTTCAATGATCGATATTAAAGAGCTAAACGTGAGTCTAACTTGAAGACTCTGGAATAAAGACAAGTGCTTACCGGGAGACAACCCGGATTTATCTTTTTATTATTCTGTTTTTGTGTCGAGTCAGTCAGGCCGCAGAGGATACGGCGCATCTCCATCCTGAGATGCGACGCATCTCCTGCAATGGTCATATCTTTATTTTTCCGCATATTTTTATTTTCGAATTTAAAACTTTTTATCAGTTTATTTTAATGCGGCGCATCCCTGGTTAAGGATGCGGCGCATCTTCTATTCTGATCCGTATTTATTCCAGACTCGATACGGCGTATCTTCTTCCATAAGATACGGCGCATCGACTGACCTGACGATTTTCATTTTTAATTTTTATGTTTTATTCTTATCTAACTACTAATGTGTTATGCAAGTTGAACCTTTCTTACCTTAGGTGTGTTTTAAAGCCTTGGTGGTATTATAGATTCCTGCATTTCCTGTGGATACATCAATTATGAAGCTTAAACGTTCTAATCCACAAGAAAGATGATTTTTGCTCTAATACTAATGGAGGATCATACCGAGCAAATCTCAGGGGAGTTTTTCTGTTCTAATTCTTTCATTTTCCAGTTTTTAACCTTTCATACAAACAACGAGGACGTTGTTTAACTTAAGTGGGGGGATTGGAGAATTAGAACACTTAACACTTACTTGTCCTAAACTTTTCAAAATATGCTTAAAATGTGCTTAATATATCAAAATTTAAAATTTTTAGCATGTTTTTGTTTAAAGTCTAAGTTGCATAGCTGCACACATGACGTCATTTTCAAAAATTGTGATTTTTCAAAATTCACAAATCTATGAGTGTGCCGGTGACTTGTAAACTTTAGAACTTGGCTTGTATACTATTCGAGACCACCATAATAAGTATTATTTATATAATTGGAATGACTTGTCTAAATTGGTAAATTTCTAGGATTACACCCAAATAGCCTTTATATGTTATGTGATATTAGCTAACTACACTGGTTAGTTAACCCCCGTATAAACCCTTTTTTTACTCTCATTTTTAGAGTAAGATACCCCTAGAAAAACACTCAGAGCCATTCCTTTCGTTTCTTACACCTTTGTTAAAATGTTTCGTTACACCCTTACACCTTAGCCTACCCTGTAGATTAAAATCCGTGGTTGGTTAATTGCTATAGGCAAAGTGTGTTTCCTTACATTACCTGTGTTCGCGTGCGTAATTCATTATCTATGGTTAGGCCGGGAAATTGCACAATGCGTTTGGAGTGAAAGTAAATATTGTATATTTTTGAGTTTATTTTTCGTGTGTTTACTACTTTCTCTATTACCGTTATTTCTGAAGTCATGAAAAGTATGGAATAATTATCCAGAATTATCATTATAGTGATGTGGTGAAATTTTACACATCTATGTTTATGTTATAAAAAAAAAAAAAAAATCGAAAAAATAGAAAAGAAAAAAAAAGAAAAAGAAAAAGTTGGATGTTTGATTAAACCAACTTATGTAAAGTTATGTAAGTGGTCGATATCACCACTAGTTGTTATATATTTATGGATTGAATGGGAGTTGGCAGTTATGGAACGTCAACTAAGGTTTATTCTTTGATTAAGATCTTGTTGAGTATAATTCGTGTCTACCAAAAGCGTGTGTTTCAAGTGTTAAAGCGTGAGTTATTCAATGATATGAGTCTTATTCATGGGATGGTTGGGATAGTGATTAACCACACTTAGGATTTTAATTTATTTGTTTTATTTATTTTTTATTTTTACACCAATTTATATCCCAAATATTATCCATACCCTGTATTATTCTTTATCCAACCAAACATTTGATTTATTGAGATTAGGGATTTGAGCAATCTTAAGTATCGTAGTCGTGGATTCGGTTATGTATTTATGATTTTGTCGTCCTTTTTGATATATTATTATTGGTGAAGTTTGGACCTATCTTTAGCCTATTCGAGTTAAGGATTCGAGCAATTGCAAGTATCGTGTTCGTGGATTCGATCATGTATTTGTGATTTTGTCGCCTTTTCTGGAATTTGAGATCGATAGAGATTAAGAATAATTAACCCTTAAGCCTAAAAACCCTTTTTACCGCTTTAGACTTGTTATTCCTTGGCTTTAGTGGGGGAGATGTGTATACTTGCCAAACTTATGATAGAATATTCGTCACGACTGGACAGTTAAACGATTAGATTTGCTTTTATCAAAATATTTTATTTTACTTCTAATTCGTTAAGTGTTTAGTTGTGTGATTATGACAAAAATGAATACATGCTTAAATATAAAAATAAATCCTAATATCTTTTAGGATACATTTTCATAAGATTAATTCTAAGGTTTACTTGGGGACAAGTAAAGCTCAAGTGGGGGGATATTTGATGAACTTAAATAAGTACATTTTATTACCATCATTTATCCTATTAATTTGACTTGTTTTATTATATTATGTATGAGGATTGATACTTAATCGTTTACTTTTGTAATTCTCAGTTGAAAACAAGCATTTGGTGAAACTTGGCGATTTTGGACTAATTATGGAGCAAAACATGCAAGAAGTTAAGAGTCTACTGAAATGTACAAGATCAAGACTAATCTGCTCCAGATGCGCCGCATCTTGCTTATCACATACGGCGCATCGCTATCAAGATCTCACCAGATACGATCCAAGATACAAGAGGACATGCGCCGCATCCAAAGATAAAGATACGCCGCATATTCTGGCGGTGTACGAATATTCCTGAATATTATAATCTTGGACCCCACGCGAAGTTAAGTAAATGCGCCGCATCTACTTACTAGATGCGCCGCATCTTACCCTCAGACAGAAACTATAAATACCCCAAGACCAGACGAATTTCGTGTGACATATATTATATACGAAGACCGAAGTATAGAAACCAAGGACGAATTCAGTCGAATAGCGAGCACAAGACACACTCAAATCAAAGATACAAGAGCTGTAAGAAGGTGATGCATGTGTTTAATTCATTAAGTAGTTTTGTTTTATTGTGTTAGTAAACTTTAATTCATCAAGATTAGTGGCTTGTATAATGTGACAACGGAAAGATTGCACTCCCTTAAAACTGCTTTCTCATTAATTAAAGTTTATATGTTGATGTCTTTGGTGACTTTTATTAGTGCATTGATAACCTCTGTGTCTAGCTGAGTGTTGATCGGGTCGCCATGCCTCTGCCCTCGCCTATTTATTAGATCGCCTATGCATTCTATGGTCTGTAGAAAAGTAGGAGAAAGATAAATAGGATAGTCATAAGTAATCATTAAGGGTTTACTCGCCGATAAGATTAGAACCAACGAGAAAGGACTTAATCTCGGTGCGTTGCATCGAACTATACACTTCATATAACACTAGCAATAAAACAAGTGACAAACTACTTATCATAAGGACAACCCTCTTATTGTCTCGAGTATTTATCTGTGTACGTGTGTGCTATTCGCTGATTCATGCCTATTGGTTTAGTTTATTATTTAATTGCAACCAAATCGTGTCAGTCTCTCAGGCTGAACCCCCTTGCGTTAGATTAGATTGTATAGCTAAATTAATATATTAAAATACTGATTAGAATAACTAGATAATACGTTCCACTCTTAGTGATCGACACTCTACTTACCATTATATTCATACTGACCGGGTACACTGCTTGTTAAGTGTGTGTGTTATTGATAAGTCGGCTAAATATAAATTTAAAACTTGAGTAGGCATTAATACTGCTAAACCGCAACGACACATCGCACGCATCAGAATTTTGGAACTCTTTACTAATAACTCACCAAGGTAATAGTCAAGTCAAAGATAATAAAATAGATCTTCTTGTTCAACAATATGAACAATTCACGATTCCGGAAGAGGAATCAATTGATAATGCATTTGCTAGGTTTAACACAATCATCACAAGTTTAAAGGCACTTGATGAGAGTTTTTCTAGTAAGACTTTTGTCAGGAAATTTCTTAGGGCTCTTCATCCAAAGTGGCGGGCTAAAGTTACGGCGATTGAAGAATCAAAGAACTTGTCAACTCTTCAACTTGACGAGTTGATTGGCAACTTGAAAGTCTACGAAGCAATAATCAAGAAAGACTTCGAGATGGTCAAAGGAAAGAAAGAGCAAAGCAAGTCAATCGCGTTGAAAGCTAGGAAAGCATCAAGTGACGAGGATAGCTCAACCTCCGAAAGTGATGATGAAGAATATGCCATGGCCGTAAGAGACTTCAAGAAGTTTTTCAAAAGACGAGGAAGATTCGTTAGACAACCACATGACGAAAGGAAAACACTCCAAAGAAACAAAGACGACAAAGGTAGCAAGAGCAAGAGAAAGTGTTTCAAATGCGGTGATCCAAATCATCTCATTGGAAGATGCCCTATGATGTCAAAGGAGCAAAACCAAAAGGCGTTCATTGGAGGAGCATGGAGTGACAGTGAAGAAGACGAGAAAGAAACCACAAAAGAAGAGAAGTGTCTTATGGCTAAGACATCAAGTGAGGTACGTTCCGAAACCGAATACTTTAGTGATGAAAATTTATCATTAGATGAAAAAGACCTAGATAACGAATATAATAGGTTATGTATATTAGGCCAAAAAGTAATGACTAAAAATAAATCACTAAAACACTTAAATAATCAATTAGAAAAAGAAATACTATAATTAAAAATTAAACTACATAACTTAGAAAAGGGAAAAGAAATTCTTGAATGTAAAACATGTCAAGAAACTAAAAATGAAAACGAAATACTTAAGGAGGAAATTTGTAGGCTTAACAAATTCGAAAATAGTAGTAATTCTCTTAGGGAAATAATAAGTATTCAAAGAGTATCAAGTGATAAAACCGGATTAGGATTTAATTCAACTAATGATTCAAATAGTCAAACTAAAAATGTAAAGTTTGAATGTGAAACTAGTGAGCAAAAACCTTTAGAGTCAAGACCTAAGTATATACTTATGAAAGATAGAAAAATACCCATAGCTAGTGATGAGGAAGTAAAAACCTTTTATAAACCATCTTTAAAAAATGAAGTAAAATACTCTAAACCAAGGTTAAGGTCAAAAACACCTCCACCTAGAAGACCACCTAGTCCTCACCCTCGGCCTAAAACTCCTCAACCTAAACGAAACCAAAATAGATTAAATAGTCAAAATAATAGTTACCCGACGTGGAATCTTCCGAATCCACCAAGCTTCAACCCTTGGGGAATGTTTCCACCATATTTGCACCCAAATCAATTACAAACCATGTTTGGGCCAAACAACCTTGGACCAATGAGACCATGGGGACCAAGTGGCTAAAATCTCAAGTCATCGGGAATATCGGTTAATCTCTCATGCTTGGCTTTTATAAGTCAATACTCTTTGAAGATTTTGAAGACCACACATTGAAGACTAAAAGGTACGCACCTCCTTCATGCTCAGTATTATATACGTAGATTAAGCAATTTGCCTATTGCATGCTCCCCATTAGTTTAAGATGCCTAGTTTATTATTATTATGTAAGTATTAGTATATACTTCCTCTATACACATATATATAATATATACCTATACTATTATACATACTACATATATATATATACATATATACACACACATAACCTAGATACGTCATTTGTTGATTATCTAGAACTAAAAGAAATTGTTCGTCCTCGAACCTTTTCTTTCCCCCTTTTGCCTCCTTTGAACTTTTACGTTCAACACGAAAATCTTCCGTGCCCACTATCACATAACTCATGGTGATGAAGAGAAGTGAGTTAAGTGGGTTAACGTAGAAGTAACACTTGGACCGTCAAACCAAGAAAACTATGGATGAAACAAGCTCCCGTCGCCGTTAGCACCTATCTACGTCATTACCTCATCATTCCTCAAAATCTACTCAACATCCCACACTTACACATAATACTAATATATATATATATATATATACGCACATTTCTTCCCAATCCTTAAACCTCCTGTCGACTTGACATCTTGAGCATTTTGTCCAAAATTATCAAGATTAAGTTTATTAACAAAATGTTAATAAAATATGTCAAGTATTCCTTCTTCGTGCCAATAAACGTATTTTTGATATATTATAAATATATACATATAAATATTTTGCCGTCAGAAACAAAAATCAAGAAATTCTAAAATTTGGCAGGCGGCCCCCTTAATGTTTAAGGGGACCGGCTAGTAAACGGGGGCGGTCCCCTTAATGTTTAAGGGGGCCGGCCTACTGTTGCTGCCAAAACGAATTTTCTCCTTGAAAACTTTGCCAAACACCCCATTTTTCAAACACATTTCACTCCCACTCTGCTGTATACGAACTGCCATCACAAATCCATTATCAAATCACCTCTTCGAGTCAATTTCACGAAGGGCAAACATCTATACATCGATTAGCAACACGTTTAGTAAGTTTTTCATTATACATTTCATCTAATTTCATTCAATTTTAAGTCTAATCTTAATTAGGTCTTTTGCTAAACTTTTCCAAACTTAAATTTTTATTGAAATTAAGTCTAAGAATGTTGTAATCAAATGCTCCCTGTAGGATTAGAATGCTTAATCAACCTAGAAACTAAGTAATTAAAAACCATTGTGTCAAAGTATTGATAAACTAATCACTCCTTTTCAAAACTAATCACATTGTTGAATTATGCCATAAACACTTGTTAAAACTAATCACATTGGTTTATTGCAACTCACTAATCCTAAAAATATATTTTTCGAATCATAAAAAATGTTTTTGTTAAATATAAGAGAGTGTTTGGATTAGGAGCTAGAGTCATCAAAATTCAATCAAAATTAAGTTCATAACTACTTGTCAAGTTTATAAACATGAAATTAGTTGTTTTAAGTCATCAAGATACATAATTCATATGTATATTGAAATTTTACTAGTTATTTTCTTATTTAAAGGAGCGTTTGGCACAACATTTTGAAAGAAATTTTTGAGTCAAAATCTAAGTTACTTAACATAAACACTCGTAAGAAATAGCTAGATATACAATCCAACGTTTGTTTAGCCACATTTCAAGGTAGCTTATGACGTATATAAGAACGTTCGGATATTGTTGATTTCTTGTCATAATATCCCTATAACTATTCTTTAACATCATAAAATACATTTCAAGCGAGTTAAAAATTAAAACTAAGGAACATTGTAAACTACTTCTTAGGATTTAAGTTTTAGAGTCGAAGTATGTTTACGTTCCACATAAGTAGCATATTTAATATATGCATGTCATTTTCTTATTTTTTTGTTTGTTGCTATCTTGTATAGGTGAAAATGCCCAAAGTGACAGTTGGCGATGTCTCAAGATCAAAATCATACATTCCAAAAGTTTCCGCCATTCCAGGGATAGCTCCCTCTGTTGCTTGTCTCTATCGTCACATTGAGGATAGAAACATTCATGAGGGGAGAATTGTCCATCCATCGTTCTATGAATCCGACTACATAGAACGTATGTTTTCCAACGTAAGTCTTGATTGTCTCTACAAAATTAATGAGCCAATCATTCCACGCTTTGTCCTTGACTTCTATAGTCAAGTGGTATTGCAAACCGATCCCTTTGGCACTATCCTCATATCCTTCATGATTCAACACCAACTCATCACTCTTACTCTTGCTCAATTCAGGAAAATTCTAGGAATTCCCTCCTCCGGTCAAGCTGTTTTCTCGAATGAGTGGGACCTTTCTTCTCTTGAGGAACATCGACCTCAACAGGGTCCTTACTACTCAGTGATTCCATCTCCTAAAGAGATTCGTCAATATCTTGGGCTAGCTCGTGGTACGACTAGTCGTAAGATCAAGTCACAAGATGTTGAAATCTATGAAAACCAAATCCTTCTCAAAGAGCTACGCCGCGACATGAAGAGTTGGGAAGAACTCATTCGTGAGAATGCGTTCGGTACCAGTGGTCATCGTGATCATGTCACGGCGAGCATAGTTCACATGTTGTATTGTATCGTTGCTGAACAGCCGTACAATTTGGCATATCTCTTTGTCTACCGTATCATGTCCGCCAAAAACACTCATAATGCAAATCTACCATATGGTATGTTTCTCACTCGTCTCTACAATCATGTCATGGTACACTATCCACATCTTCGGAGTCCAATTTATGAGTCTGTTCAACCGACCCTCAATCCACTTGTTCGTATTCGTACCCGTCGCCCTCATAGTGACAAGGGTAAATCTCGTAAGTCAGTCTCGCTTCCACCTCGTGGTTCCACGTCTCATCAAGGTGATGATGATGATGATGATGATGATGCGGAGGAAGGCACATCACGTGCTAGTACCCCATCACCAAGGACTTTCGTTGAAAATCTCCCGGATCTTGATTACACCGAGTATCAAGTTCCTCCTCGTGCCGAAATGACAGACGAACTACTCTTCGAAAGGCAAACCGTGATGCTCAACTCACAACGACAGATGCACCATGAAGTACGAGGCGGCTTCAAGTCCATTGGAAAGTCACTTGGAAAGTTGTTTGGGAAGAAGAAGAAATAAACATATTTGATGAATGTTTAGTTGATTTTTATTAGACACTTATATGTAGTACTATTATCTTGACACTTGCATGCTATGACTTTTATTATGTTAGTTGATAAACTTATTAGAACCTAGCTACTAGTTTATTTGAAATTATATGACTATGCTTCTAATATAATTGCTTTATGTATATTGTTTAAATATGCAATTGATAATATTTAATCATTCTTGATGTACATGATCCAAATGGAACTTGCTGCAAAGACACCCTAAAAATGACCTTTTTCTGGAAATTTTTCAAATTTGGTCGCCTGGGAAATCACCAGATGGGCGGCCCCCTTAATTCCTTAGGCGGTCCCCTTAATTTTTAAGGGGGCCGCCCAACAATTAAGGGGACCGGCCATCTGGACAGTAAATTTTACTGTTTCCTTTTGCATCTTGTGACCACTTTTACCTAGCCCCAGCTACCATTACCCTTAATGCATGAACTGGACTTGGAATATTACCACAAAACCTCCACAATTTGCCTAAATCAACCACATTTTCACAATATAAAAACCCTCCTTACAATTACCTTTCACTCCATCAACCATCAACTTCATCAAACAACCATCTTCATCCACAATGCTATCACCAAAATCCTCCATCTCTAAGACTTCAAGGAAACAAAGACTTGTTATCATACCACCAAAACAACCTTTCATTGACCTAACCCAAGATGACATCAAAACTCCATCACCACCACCTCAAAATTCATCCCCAAGTGCACCAAATGCACCATCAAAAACACCATCCACCCATGGAGCTTCATCTTCCTCCATTTCATCCACCTCATCCATAAATGACTACATCCACAATCACCTAACATCATCACCAAGAGCATCATCACCACCATAAACTCAAGAACCTTCATACACCCAACTTGCCATTTCCCTATCACCCATCACACCTCTTGATGCTCACTTTTCACCATCACCAACCCCACCACCATTCTTTCCTATACCTTGGGCAATGCTTGAAGCCCATGGTGATAATTGTCTTTGTTGCGTCCATAACCGGACCTTAATCTTTGGTCTTAGAGATGAGATACACTACATGTTTTCATCTCTTGAACACATGATTGCCAACCCACAACCGCCACCTCCTCCACCTCCTTCACCCACTACACCACCACCACCTCCATTTTCACCCAATTAAGCATATGCAATGCTTAAAAATAATTTTTCAAACCCTTCTTGCAAGCAAGCTCCATGGAAGACCATGTACCTCTAAGATGATTATGTAGTTTCATTAGTAGTTTTTATTTGTATGCTTGCATGCTTTTTGTTGTAATCTTTTGGTTGTGTACTTATCCACAACACCTTTATTAAATGAATGATCTTATCTTATATGCTTGCTTATTGTTGTTACATATACTTGTGCTTCTAACATTTTTTTTGCAAGCGTTCCATAGCTCGTTTCCTTGGTGCCCCCAAACGAGGGGGAGTACACATCAAGGGGGAGTTTTCGTCTCGACAAATTTAGTTACTAAAACTTGTCGGCTTAACCTTTTTGATTCTACAAAAAGGGGGAGAAATAGATGTAAACTCACTAAATACTTGTCTAAAAACTAATTTTTAGATTTAATGAGTTTAGATTTTGTAATCATCAAAAAGGGGGAGATTGTTGATATAAATAATGCCTAAACACGTTATTAATATTTTTCGATATCTCTACGTTTTGATAATCACAAAATGTAAAATCATTAATCGGAAAATTATGACGTAAACAAGTATTTAGTTGTAAATATCTATTTCTACAACTCAAATCACTTAAGGTATGAATGAACTAATGCTTAATGCATTATATGATCAAAGGAACATTTTCTTAATAACTAGATTTTTTATAAAACATCAAAAACATTTTATATACTTTTGAAAAACATTTTTGGCATTAAATAAAAATGTTTAATCTTTTATAAAAATATGAATTCAAATTTTTAACCAAAATCAGTTAAAATGTTCCAGAAAAACCTTCCCCACAAAAGGACAAAATTGGCCAACGGACAGAAGGGGCGGCCCCCTTAATTTTACTAGGCGGCCCCCTTAATAAGTGATGAAGCGAAAAGTGTACCGCTTTTAAGGGGTCATTTAAGCCCTAAATCGTATTTATTTGATCAAATATCGCCCTAAATCGTTCCTTTTGTCATTTTAGGTACTTTTGAGGAGAAATCTGGAAAAGGAGGCATTTTGGACGTTTTTGGAGCATAAAAGTGAAGAAAACGGCAAAGTCTCAAAAATCGGCTAAAAGTTACCTTTGACGGCGTCAAGATTTACTCTAGACGGCGTCATGCCTTGGCAAGAAAAGATGGACGTGAAATTTACTCATGATAAGCCAGTGAAAATAGCATGTGAATTCTGACGGCGTCACGCTTTAACTTAATCGAGGGCGTCACGGCTTAAATCACAAGGGGACGGCGTCACGTTCAATGTCTGAGGGCGTCAAGCCTTGATAGGCCAGAACGGATTTTGGAGAATTAAAGAGGGACGGCGTCAAGATGGTCATCCGAGAACCCTAAAAGCGGCGAGGTGACGGCGTCACAATCCATAAGGTGACGCCGTCAGATGCAAAAGTCTATATATAGTTTTCTAATTTTTTGTCATGGGGGGAGAGCTTAGTGTGTGGAATTTTGGGAGAAAACCCTAAGACGATTTTAGCTACTTTTTCAGGGCTTTTTGCCTTGAGATCTTCCATGTTTCATTGAAAGATAAGTTATCAATTAATCATTCAATATGTCTATGTATTGTTTGATTCTATCTTATTCTTGTCTTTTGTTTAACATGTTAGGCTAATTTTATCTTGTGTTTGCTTAGATCTAATGAAACCTAGCTATTGATTATTGGTTATTAGTGTGTTGTTAGTTGTATTGGATGATTGTTTATCTATGTTAGGCTTAAGAAAACTGGCTAACTTCCTATTCGGTAACTTGCTTGAACGTCTTAAGAAACATGAACCAAACGCGTACTAAAGGTTTTTATGGTTGTATTTAATGCACAAGCGAATTCTAGTGATCCCATGTTAGGAGCTTCCTAGCCGGCTCGACATAGGAGTGAAGTAGGAGCTTGTAGAGTTGGGGAAGTAAGTACGCCACCCCACGAATGGTATTAAGGAATACACCCGTCATCCACGCGACTAATACACACTAATTAACCGGTAAAAGATAGTTAGGGAGTAAGGAAATCTAAGTAAACACATTTCTCTACACATAAGTTTCTCACCACATTTTCATTTTTGTTATTTTATTTTATTTGCATTCGTAGTAATTTGGGTTAGTTGACTAGCAACTAATTCCGCCCACTCCTTCAAAACCGAGATTTTACTTGCTTTTCATAAAATATAAAAATACAAAAAGAATCTTCCTCAACCCTTAGACCTAATTAGAGTAGCCTTTCATACCTAACGAACACTATTCCCTGTGGAGAACGATCAATCCCCCGTACTTACCACTACACTATACTACATCGGTCAGGTACACTGCCTGGTGGGGTTGTAAGCCTCTTGAGATCCCTCGAGAGGTAAAACCTGTTGTAAGGTTACAAAACCACGCATCAAGTTTTTGGCGCCGCTGCCGGGGAATAGTTATTGTTTAGGTTGAATTTTTTATTTCTATTAGGTCTACTCACTAGATTCCTTTCTAGTGAGATTTTTATTTTATTTTTCTAGGTTTTCTTTAGTCTATCTATTTTCTTCGTGTCTTTGTTCGTAACCATTACCATCCGACATCATGGAAGATGGTAATATCCTTAACCCCCACAACCCACCACCACAACAACCACAACCACCTCCTAGAGCCCGTACTTTAGGAGAGTATTCCCGTCCTAGCCACCATGGCTATCGAAACACCATTGAGCTCACTCAAGGAGCCAATATCACACCCTTGCGATCCGACACCATCCGGTTGGTGCAAAGCGGATGCGCATTCCATGGACTTCGTTCTGAAGATCCTAATCAACATCTCAAGGACTTTCTTAAAATCGTTGATTCTATAGACCTTGATGTTGCCACTCGAGAGACGACCCGATTGCGTCTCTTCCAATTCTCTTTGCGGGACCAAGCTAGTCAGTGGCTAGAACGTCAACCCGCAGGATCCATCACCTCTTGGGATGATCTCACCACTCGTTTCCTTGCTCAGTTTTTCCCACCGGGAAGAACTACCAAGCTAAGGAATGATATCTTGATGTTCCAACAACGTCAAGGCAAAACTCTCTACGAGGCATGGACTCGATTCAAGGACTTACTCCAAAAAGTCCCTCACCATGGCATAGAACTTTGGCTCCAAGTCCAAATCTTCTATGACCATATCAATCTCTACACGAGGCAAACCATTGACCAATCGGCCGGTGGTAAGCTACGTGATCTAAGTGCGGAACAATCATGGGCTCTCCTAGAGGATCTTGCTCTTTATGACAACGAAAGTTGGAGTGACCCCCGTGATTTGAATAAAACGGTTAAGGCAATATCTTTGCCTTCGAACAATTCAAGCACTTCCGACCGTAGGATCATAGAACTTGAAGACCAAGTCAAGTTTCTCATGAAATCCTACGAGGCTCCTAAACCTTCAAGCCAAGTGAACAAAATCACTTCTTCATGTGAATTATGTAGTGGTCCCCACGACACTCGTGATTGCATGGAACTCCCCGAACAAGCTTTTGTGGACTACGCATCCTCGCGTACCGACGGAGCGGGAGACAAGTGGTACACTTTCAAACCCGAGCCAAACCATTACGGTGATACATACAACCCCTCATGGAAAAATCACCCGAACCTTAGGTGGAAACAAAACCAAAACACACAACAAACCAATTCTTCCAACCCACCTAATCGTTTCCAATCAAGCGGTTCCAACTCGAACCGTACTTTCAACAACAATCCTTCCGGCAATGGTAGTACCGATAACTTTGAAGGATTGATGTCTCAATTTATGGCATCTCAAGAAGCTCGTTTAGCCAAGTTTGAAGCCGATTTCAAACAAAAACAAAGCGAGATGACCGATAAGATTGACACCTTGTTGAAAGCCCTCAATGACCGAGAAATGGGAGCACTCCCTAGCAACACGGTCAAGAACCCGAAACTAAACGTGAACGCTATTTCATCGGTTTTGTCCCCTAGTTCTTGTCCACAATATTATTCGGTCAATTCCATGAGCACGTGTTTCAAACAAACCCAAGTCGTTCCAAATGACCAAGAAGTTATGACATCCAAATTGGTCAACAACATAGTTGAAACACCTCCCACTCAAAACCTTGACGAAGAATTCAAGGAGCTCCACCTTGAAAGTCCGGTTGTTGATGAGTTGGATGAGAAGAAGCTCAAGTTAGGCGAAAAAGGGACCGCCTTTGTTCAAAACAAGCTACCTAAGAAGTTAGATGATCCAGGCTTATTTGTTCTACCTTGCAAGATCGGTAATTCGGAGGCTTATGACACATTAGCCGATCTTGGATCAAGCCTTAACCTACTTCCGTTACCTCTCTACACCTCTCTAAAACTTGGAAAACTTGAAGAAACCGAGGTGATAATAGGCTTAGCGGATGGAAGTGTTGCTTACCCGGTTGGAGTAGTTAAGGACGTGTTAGTGCACATTGGAAAACTAACCATTTTAGCCGATTTCCACGTCCTTGATATGGTTAGCGACCCTACATGCCCCTTGTTGATAGGTAGAGGATTTTTGGCGACCGCTAGTGCTATGATTGATTGTAAGGAATCCAAGATAGCGGTAGGAGAAGGAGATACTTGGTCAGTCTATGATGTTAAGAAACACGCCTATGATACTAGTGAGGAACCGACACCCCATTGGTTAGAATTAAATAGGAGACCATCTAGATATGGACCTTGGATAGATAAAGGCTTCATAGGACCCCAACGCCCATTTTACCTAGAAGAGGACTTTGTTAACCGAACACATACGGTAGAACAACTCTTGGCTAGGGACACCGAATTGGATCCATTTGAAGACCCTCTAGTTTTTAGGAGGATGATTGATTTCCTAGGAGTTTTGCCAATTAACCTAGGAATGAATAAGTGGATTGGTGAGGATGATGATCATAAGTGGAATTGGGATAAACCACCCAAAGATGGAGATGGGTCATGGCATATTAAGATGACATTGTATGACCCGGATGGAGAGAAGTTTGAAAAGACATATCGTACTAAGCGGACCAATAGGAAACTTCAATCCAAACTTAACCCTAAAGACGTCCTAGATGACGAGCTTACTTACATAGGGTAGCGTGACTTTGAGTCTAGCTACAAGACTCGTTAATAAAGAAAAGCGCTTCTTGGGAGGCAACCCAAGCTTTATTTGTTTTATTTGCTTTGTGTGTCTATTTGTTTGTTTGTTTGTTTTTATTTATTGCCGTATGTGTGTTTAATTTTTATTAGTATTGATTCATGTTCAAAACTAATTTGTGAAAATGCTTTATGTTGTTTTTAACTTCGTCTTAACTACATATAAAGGTATTTTGCAAAAGATAAGTGTAAGGGAAATCTAAATCGGTTTATTAGAACACAAATGAACATGAATCGTAATAATAATAAATTAGCATACATATTCGTATTTGTTTGAGTCAAATGCTTGTATCGAGTCATAATGATGTTTTGCAGGATTTCCAGGAAGTAAGGTAAAGGTTTTTCCAGAAATTTTCCGGAAACTAAAAATGAAAATTTTTGTCAGGTCATTTCTGACGGCGTCAGGGGTTATAGCCTGACGGCGTCAGATTTAATTTCCAGAAATTTTTGAAAGTTTTGTTTTTAAAAAGTTTTTATTAAAATCTCCAACTTATAATCTCTAGGAATCTGCAAAGTTATCATTCCACAAGCATTATATCCTTATATATAGATTTTTCCCCGCCGATGTTATGCAGGTTTTCGTGTTTATTTTCTCAGGTTTAACAGGTTATTTTGGACAAGGAGATGTTTATGGAATCAAGCTTATGGCGATGCATTAGTCATGGAGTTTCAACATTCTCTTTGGAGGAAGATTTAACCGTGTAATTTCATTATCCACCGAACGAATCAGGGGAGTATTTGATTTCATTCTTTTACTTTTTTCTTTTACATCTTGTTATTTGAACATTGGGGACAATGTTCATCTTAAGTGTAAGGGGGGGTAAAAGTACGATTTTTGAGAATACAATTGCGCTTGATTTTTGTTTGTTTAATGGTAGATGTGTAATAATACTGAGATAAATACCTGTAAGGGTAATTTTAGTGCCAAATTTAAAATTTTTTACAACATATAGGAGTGAAACTTTGATCTTAATGAGCGTCTCATGGATAGGAGTTATATGACTAGCACAAAAACCGTACCACTAAAAAATTTTCCACCCCAAATATGTGAGGTTCGCCCCTAGAATTGGTAGGAAAAGCATTTATGCTATGATGTGTGTACCGGTAGCACTTAGATTCCAGAACTTGCGTTAGGACCATTCCAAGGCCACAAGTGAGACTACATTCGTGTAGTTAGATTTACTACATGATAAGAGGCATTAGGATTAACCCATTGTTTTACACCTGTGTTTTTGTTATAATTACATTGACTACATTGGTCAAGTAATTCTCCCAAACCCCTTTGCGTTGTACTCATTTTTAGTACACGATACCCCTAGTACACCCCTCAGAGCCTATCTTTTCGTTTCGACCTTTAAGCATTTTACTTAAAGGAAGAATTTGTTACACCCCACTAAAATGTACACCCAAATCGCCTTAGCCTACCTTGTATGCACTCATTTTTAGTGCATTATTGTTACAACATTTGTTTAAACCCAAGTTAATTATCTAGTTGATTACATGGTTGCTAAGTCGAGTCATATCCTTGTACATATTGTTTTGGGACGATTGGGACTTATGGGTAAAGTACTAGTGTAATGGAGTAATGGGGAAGAACATCATTTATTACCCCCATATGTGCTAAATGTTTTAAAAGTACTCCAAGTTTTTCAATTATCTTAATTCGAGTCATTAGATTAGTATTTGTAAAGTTATGTAAAAGTTCAAGTGTAAGGGGATGCAATGCCCCTATGATGTATTATTTTGGATGGTAGGGCAAAAGTGTATGCAAAAAAAAAAAAAAAAAAAAAAAAAAAAAAAAAATACAAAAAAAAAAATGAGAAAAAGAAAAATAGAAAAAACATACGGACTACCATCCCGTTTTATTTTATGTTTATTTTATGTTTTTGTTATTTTGTTATTTCGTTTCTAGCTTAAGATCGAGTCTAGTCTTGGCTTAGCAACATTGTATAGTACATGTAATTGATCAAGATTTTTAACTCGCCACTAGTAAAATATCCTTTATCCAACAAAACCGTGTTTTCCTTTTCCCTACACCTAACGTTATAACCCATTTAAAAGCCCTCTTTGATAGTTTATCTTAGGTGCTTACGCCTAGTGGAGGAGGTTTTCGATCCTTTCCCAAGCCTATGGTAATCTATTTGCTATGACAGGTAGTGAGAGATATTATCCGTTTTCATTTATGAGATTTATTTTGATGACACTTGAGAGATGTGAGTATCTAAACACTACTTGTGAGGTGCTAGTATGTAATCTCCGTGCTTATTATGATTAAAGTGGAACGATTATTTGTTGTAATTACTTTTATGTTTGCATTAAATGACCCCTAACTTGTATTTTGATTAAATAAAAGCGCATTTGCTTGAGGACAAGCAAATCTCAAGTGTAAGGGTATTTGATGAAGCGAAAAGTGTACCGCTTTTAAGGGGTCATTTAAGCCCTAAATCGTATTTATTTGATCAAATATCGCCCTAAATCGTTCCTTTTGTCATTTTAGGTACTTTTGAGGAGAAATCTGGAAAAGGAGGCATTTTGGACGTTTTTGGAGCATAAAAGTGAAGAAAACGGCAAAGTCTCAAAAATCGGCTAAAAGTTACCTTTGACGGCGTCAAGATTTACTCTAGACGGCGTCATGCCTTGGCAAGAAAAGATGGACGTGAAATTTACTCATGATAAGCCAGTGAAAATAGCATGTGAATTCTGACGGCGTCACGCTTTAACTTAATCGAGGGCGTCACGGCTTAAATCACAAGGGGACGGCGTCACGTTCAATGTCTGAGGGCGTCAAGCCTTGATAGGCCAGAACGGATTTTGGAGAATTAAAGAGGGACGGCGTCAAGATGGTCATCCGAGAACCCTAAAAGCGGCGAGGTGACGGCGTCACAATCCATAAGGTGACGCCGTCAGATGCAAAAGTCTATATATAGTTTTCTAATTTTTTGTCATGGGGGGAGAGCTTAGTGTGTGGAATTTTGGGAAAACCCTAAGACGATTTTAGCTACTTTTTCAGGGCTTTTTGCCTTGAGATCTTCCATGTTTCATTGAAAGATAAGTTATCAATTAATCATTCAATATGTCTATGTATTGTTTGATTCTATCTTATTCTTGTCTTTTGTTTAACATGTTAGGCTAATTTTATCTTGTGTTTGCTTAGATCTAATGAAACCTAGCTATTGATTATTGGTTATTAGTGTGTTGTTAGTTGTATTGGATGATTGTTTATCTATGTTAGGCTTAAGAAAACTGGCTAACTTCCTATTCGGTAACTTGCTTGAACGTCTTAAGAAACATGAACCAAACGCGTACTAAAGGTTTTTATGGTTGTATTTAATGCACAAGCGAATTCTAGTGATCCCATGTTAGGAGCTTCCTAGCCGGCTCGACATAGGAGTGAAGTAGGAGCTTGTAGAGTTGGGGAAGTAAGTACGCCACCCCACGAATGGTATTAAGGAATACACCCGTCATCCACGCGACTAATACACACTAATTAACCGGTAAAAGATAGTTAGGGAGTAAGGAAATCTAAGTAAACACATTTCTCTACACATAAGTTTCTCACCACATTTTCATTTTTGTTATTTTATTTTATTTGCATTCGTAGTAATTTGGGTTAGTTGACTAGCAACTAATTCCGCCCACTCCTTCAAAACCGAGATTTTACTTGCTTTTCATAAATATAAAAAATACAAAAAGAATCTTCCTCAACCCTTAGACCTAATTAGAGTAGCCTTTCATACCTAACGAACACTATTCCCTGTGGAGAACGATCAATCCCCCGTACTTACCACTACACTATACTACATCGGTCAGGTACACTGCCTGGTGGGGTTGTAAGCCTCTTGAGATCCCTCGAGAGGTAAAACCTGTTGTAAGGTTACAAAACCACGCATCAAGTTTTTGGCGCCGCTGCCGGGGAATAGTTATTGTTTAGGTTGAATTTTTTATTTCTATTAGGTCTACTCACTAGATTCCTTTCTAGTGAGATTTTTATTTTATTTTTCTAGGTTTTCTTTAGTCTATCTATTTTCTTCGTGTCTTTGTTCGTAACCATTACCGTCCGACATCATGGAAGATGGTAATATCCTTAACCCACAACAACCACAACCACCTCCTAGAGCCCGTACTTTAGGAGAGTATTCCCGTCCTAGCCACCATGGCTATCGAAACACCATTGAGCTCACTCAAGGAGCCAATATCACACCCTTGCGATCCGACACCATCCGGTTGGTGCAAAGCGGATGCGCATTCCATGGACTTCGTTCTGAAGATCCTAATCAACATCTCAAGGACTTTCTTAAAATCGTTGATTCTATAGACCTTGATGTTGCCACTCGAGAGACGACCCGATTGCGTCTCTTCCAATTCTCTTTGCGGGACCAAGCTAGTCAGTGGCTAGAACGTCAACCCGCAGGATCCATCACCTCTTGGGATGATCTCACCACTCGTTTCCTTGCTCAGTTTTTCCCACCGGGAAGAACTACCAAGCTAAGGAATGATATCTTGATGTTCCAACAACGTCAAGGCAAAACTCTCTACGAGGCATGGACTCGATTCAAGGACTTACTCCAAAAAGTCCCTCACCATGGCATAGAACTTTGGCTCCAAGTCCAAATCTTCTATGACCATATCAATCTCTACACGAGGCAAACCATTGACCAATCGGCCGGTGGTAAGCTACGTGATCTAAGTGCGGAACAATCATGGGCTCTCCTAGAGGATCTTGCTCTTTATGACAACGAAAGTTGGAGTGACCCCCGTGATTTGAATAAAACGGTTAAGGCAATATCTTTGCCTTCGAACAATTCAAGCACTTCCGACCGTAGGATCATAGAACTTGAAGACCAAGTCAAGTTTCTCATGAAATCCTACGAGGCTCCTAAACCTTCAAGCCAAGTGAACAAAATCACTTCTTCATGTGAATTATGTAGTGGTCCCCACGACACTCGTGATTGCATGGAACTCCCCGAACAAGCTTTTGTGGACTACGCATCCTCGCGTACCGACGGAGCGGGAGACAAGTGGTACACTTTCAAACCCGAGCCAAACCATTACGGTGATACATACAACCCCTCATGGAAAAATCACCCGAACCTTAGGTGGAAACAAAACCAAAACACACAACAAACCAATTCTTCCAACCCACCTAATCGTTTCCAATCAAGCGGTTCCAACTCGAACCGTACTTTTAACAACAATCCTTCCGGCAATGGTAGTACCGATAACTTTGAAGGATTGATGTCTCAATTTATGGCATCTCAAGAAGCTCGTTTAGCCAAGTTTGAAGCCGATTTCAAACAAAAACAAAGCGAGATGACCGATAAGATTGACACCTTGTTGAAAGCCCTCAATGACCGAGAAATGGGAGCACTCCCTAGCAACACGGTCAAGAACCCGAAACTAAACGTGAACGCTATTTCATCGGTTTCGTCCCCTAGTTCTTGTCCACAATATTATTCGGTCAATTCCATGAGCACGTGTTTCAAACAAACCCAAGTCGTTCCAAATGACCAAGAAGTTATGACATCCAAATTGGTCAACAACATAGTTGAAACACCTCCCACTCAAAACCTTGACGAAGAATTCAAGGAGCTCCACCTTGAAAGTCCGGTTGTTGATGAGTTGGATGAGAAGAAGCTCAAGTTAGGCGAAAAAGGGACCGCCTTTGTTCAAAACAAGCTACCTAAGAAGTTAGATGATCCAGGCTTATTTGTTCTACCTTGCAAGATCGGTAATTCGGAGGCTTATGACACATTAGCCGATCTTGGATCAAGCCTTAACCTACTTCCGTTACCTCTCTACACCTCTCTAAAACTTGGAAAACTTGAAGAAACCGAGGTGATAATAGGCTTAGCGGATGGAAGTGTTGCTTACCCGGTTGGAGTAGTTAAGGACGTGTTAGTGCACATTGGAAAACTAACCATTTTAGCCGATTTCCACGTCCTTGATATGGTTAGCGACCCTACATGCCCCTTGTTGATAGGTAGAGGATTTTTGGCGACCGCTAGTGCTATGATTGATTGTAAGGAATCCAAGATAGCGGTAGGAGAAGGAGATACTTGGTCAGTCTATGATGTTAAGAAACACGCCTATGATACTAGTGAGGAACCGACACCCCATTGGTTAGAATTAAATAGGAGACCATCTAGATATGGACCTTGGATAGATAAAGGCTTCATAGGACCCCAACGCCCATTTTACCTAGAAGAGGACTTTGTTAACCGAACACATACGGTAGAACAACTCTTGGCTAGGGACACCGAATTGGATCCATTTGAAGACCCTCTAGTTTTTAGGAGGATGATTGATTTCCTAGGAGTTTTGCCAATTAACCTAGGAATGAATAAGTGGATTGGTGAGGATGATGATCATAAGTGGAATTGGGATAAACCACCCAAAGATGGAGATGGGTCATGGCATATTAAGATGACATTGTATGACCCGGATGGAGAGAAGTTTGAAAAGACATATCGTACTAAGCGGACCAATAGGAAACTTCAATCCAAACTTAACCCTAAAGACGTCCTAGATGACGAGCTTACTTACATAGGGTAGCGTGACTTTGAGTCTAGCTACAAGACTCGTTAATAAAGAAAAGCGCTTCTTGGGAGGCAACCCAAGCTTTATTTGTTTTATTTGCTTTGTGTGTCTATTTGTTTGTTTGTTTGTTTTTATTTATTGCCGTATGTGTGTTTAATTTTTATTAGTATTGATTCATGTTCAAAACTAATTTGTGAAAATGCTTTATGTTGTTTTTAACTTCGTCTTAACTACATATAAAGGTATTTTGCAAAAGATAAGTGTAAGGGAAATCTAAATCGGTTTATTAGAACACAAATGAACATGAATCGTAATAATAATAAATTAGCATACATATTCGTATTTGTTTGAGTCAAATGCTTGTATCGAGTCATAATGATGTTTTGCAGGATTTCCAGGAAGTAAGGTAAAGGTTTTTCCAGAAATTTTCCGGAAACTAAAAATGAAAATTTTTGTCAGGTCATTTCTGACGGCGTCAGGGGTTATAGCCTGACGGCGTCAGATTTAATTTCCAGAAATTTTTGAAAGTTTTGTTTTTAAAAAGTTTTTATTAAAATCTCCAACTTATAATCTCCAGGAATCTGCAAAGTTATCATTCCACAAGCATTATATCCTTATATATAGATTTTTTCCCGCCGATGTTATGCAGGTTTTCGTGTTTATTTTCTCAGGTTTAACAGGTTATTTTGGACAAGGAGATGTTTATGGAATCAAGCTTATGGCGATGCATTAGTCATGGAGTTTCAACATTCTCTTTGGAGGAAGATTTAACCGTGTAATTTCATTATCCACCGAACGAATCAGGGGAGTATTTGATTTCATTCTTTTACTTTTTTCTTTTACATCTTGTTATTTGAACATTGGGGACAATGTTCATCTTAAGTGTAAGGGGGGGGTAAAAGTATGATTTTTGAGAATACAATTGCGCTTGATTTTTGTTTGTTTAATGGTAGATGTGTAATAATACTGAGATAAATACATGTAAGGGTAATTTTAGTGCCAAATTTAAATTTTTTTACAACATATAGGAGTGAAACTTTGATCTTAATGAGCGTCTCATGGATAGGAGTTATATGACTAGCACAAAAACCGTACCACTAAAAAATTTTCCACCCCAAATATGTGAGGTTCGCCCCTAGAATTGGTAGGAAAAGCATTTATGCTATGATGTGTGTACCGGTAGCACTTAGATTCCAGAACTTGCGTTAGGACCATTCCAAGGCCACAAGTGAGACTACATTCGTGTAGTTAGATTTACTACATGATAAGAGGCATTAGGATTAACCCATTGTTTTACACCTATGTTTTTGTTATAATTACATTGACTACATTGGTCAAGTAATTCTCCCAAACCCCTTTGCGTTGTACTCATTTTTAGTACACGATACCCCTAGTACACCCCTCAGAGCCTATCTTTTCGTTTCGACCTTTAAGCATTTTACTTAAAGGAAGAATTTGTTACACCCCACTAAAATGTACACCCAAATCGCCTTAGCCTACCTTGTATGCACTCATTTTTAGTGCATTATTGTTACAACATTTGTTTAAACCCAAGTTAATTATCTAGTTGATTACATGGTTGCTAAGTCGAGTCATATCCTTGTACATATTGTTTTGGGACGATTGGGACTCATGGGTAAAGTACTAGTGTAATGGAGTAATGGGGAAGAACATCATTTATTACCCCCATATGTGCTAAATGTTTTAAAAGTACTCCAAGTTTTTCAATTATCTTAATTCGAGTCATTAGATTAGTATTTGTAAAGTTATGTAAAATTTCAAGTGTAAGGGGATGCAATGCCCCTATGATGTATTATTTTGGATGGTAGGGCAAAAGTGTATGCAAAAAAAAAAAAAAAAAAAAAAAAAAAAAAAAAAAAATACAAAAAAAAAAATGAGAAAAAGAAAAATAGAAAAAACATACGGACTACCATCCCGTTTTATTTTATGTTTATTTTATGTTTTTGTTATTTTGTTATTTCGTTTCTAGCTTAAGATCGAGTCTAGTCTTGGCTTAGCAACATTGTATAGTACATGTAATTGATCAAGATTTTTAACTCGCCACCAGTAAAATATCCTTTATCCAACAAAACCGTGTTTTCCTTTTCCCTACACCTAACGTTATAACCCATTTAAAAGCCCTCTTTGATAGTTTATCTTAGGTGCTTACGCCTAGTGGAGGAGGTTTTCGATCCTTTCCCAAGCCTATGGTAATCTATTTGCTATGACAGGTAGTGAGAGATATTATCCGTTTTCATTTATGAGATTTATTTTGATGACACTTGAGAGATGTGAGTATCTAAACACTACTTGTGAGGTGCTAGTATGTAATCTCCGTGCTTATTATGATTAAAGTGGAACGATTATTTGTTGTAATTACTTTTATGTTTGCATTAAATGACCCCTAACTTGTATTTTGATTAGAATAAAAGCGCATTTGCTTGAGGACAAGCAAATCTCAAGTGTAAGGGTATTTGATGAAGCGAAAAGTGTACCGCTTTTAAGGGGTCATTTAAGCCCTAAATCGTATTTATTTGATCAAATATCGCCCTAAATCGTTCCTTTTGTCATTTTAGGTACTTTTGAGGAGAAATCTGGAAAAGGAGGCATTTTGGACGTTTTTGGAGCATAAAAGTGAAGAAAACGGCAAAGTCTCAAAAATCGGCTAAAAGTTACCTTTGACGGCGTCAAGATTTACTCTAGACGGCGTCATGCCTTGGCAAGAAAAGATGGACGTGAAATTTACTCATGATAAGCCAGTGAAAATAGCATGTGAATTCTGACGGCGTCACGCTTTAACTTAATCGAGGGCGTCACGGCTTAAATCACAAGGGGACGGCGTCACGTTCAATGTCTGAGGGCGTCAAGCCTTGATAGGCCAGAACGGATTTTGGAGAATTAAAGAGGGACGGCGTCAAGATGGTCATCCGAGAACCCTAAAAGCGGCGAGGTGACGGCGTCACAATCCATAAGGTGACGCCGTCAGATGCAAAAGTCTATATATAGTTTTCTAATTTTTTGTCATGGGGGGAGAGCTTAGTGTGTGGAATTTTGGGAGAAAACCCTAAGACGATTTTAGCTACTTTTTCAGGGCTTTTTGCCTTGAGATCTTCCATGTTTCATTGAAAGATAAGTTATCAATTAATCATTCAATATGTCTATGTATTGTTTGATTCTATCTTATTCTTGTCTTTTGTTTAACATGTTAGGCTAATTTTATCTTGTGTTTGCTTAGATCTAATGAAACCTAGCTATTGATTATTGGTTATTAGTGTGTTGTTAGTTGTATTGGATGATTGTTTATCTATGTTAGGCTTAAGAAAACTGGCTAACTTCCTATTCGGTAACTTGCTTGAACGTCTTAAGAAACATGAACCAAACGCGTACTAAAGGTTTTTATGGTTGTATTTAATGCACAAGCGAATTCTAGTGATCCCATGTTAGGAGCTTCCTAGCCGGCTCGACATAGGAGTGAAGTAGGAGCTTGTAGAGTTGGGGAAGTAAGTACGCCACCCCACGAATGGTATTAAGGAATACACCCGTCATCCACGCGACTAATACACACTAATTAACCGGTAAAAGATAGTTAGGGAGTAAGGAAATCTAAGTAAACACATTTCTCTACACATAAGTTTCTCACCACATTTTCATTTTTGTTATTTTATTTTATTTGCATTCGTAGTAATTTGGGTTAGTTGACTAGCAACTAATTCCGCCCACTCCTTCAAAACCGAGATTTTACTTGCTTTTCATAAAATATAAAAATACAAAAAGAATCTTCCTCAACCCTTAGACCTAATTAGAGTAGCCTTTCATACCTAACGAACACTATTCCCTGTGGAGAACGATCAATCCCCCGTACTTACCACTACACTATACTACATCGGTCAGGTACACTGCCTGGTGGGGTTGTAAGCCTCTTGAGATCCCTCGAGAGGTAAAACCTGTTGTAAGGTTACAAAAACACGCATCAATAAGCCCCCTTAATTATTAAGGGGACCGCCCCCGCTCCAGTAGACTTCCAGCTGTCCAATTTTTCTCCTATAAATACCAGTCTTTTCCTGGACTTTTACTCACCGTTTGCACACTAAAACTTTCTGTTCTAAATTCATTCTAAACATTGTAAATCCTTTGATCATATTTTCTTAAGCATTGGTTTCTAAGTGATCCAAGCTTCCACCACTAAAAGTGCAAAAGAAGAACTCTACTTCAACTAGTGAAGAAGTGTTATTACTTACCTCATTCAATTGTGTTGTTGTGTAAAGTGTTGTGTAGTTGTGATAAGTAGATCTAAGTGTAACTACGTAGTAGTGTTGTAAATTTGTTGTGAAGTAGTTGTGAATAAGTAGTTGTGAAGAAGTAGTCGTGAAGTAGTCGTGAAGAAGAAGTCGTGAAGAAGTCGTGAAGCCGTTGTGAAGAAGTCGTGAAGAAGTCGTGATTAAGTCGTGTAGAAGTTGTGTATAAGTTGTGAGATTGGTTCTAGCTACGATTAGGACTCGACATCTAGCTTTGTGTCGTTAAGCCGGTGTAAGCTAAAGTTGTGTAAAGTTTCTCCGCCATAAGGGAGTTTGTTGACATAGTGAAGAAAACTCTCGAGTAGGTGACTCGAGGAGTGGAGTAGGGCAAGGAAGGTGTCCTTGTAGCCGAACCACTATAAATCTCCGTGTTGTGGTTTGATCTTTTCATCTCTCTCTCTCTTATTTCATTATATTTACCTTACTTGCATTACTTATCTATATTTGCTTATATATGTTCATATTGATCAAGAGTTGAATTCACATACGATAAAATCGAAGTTTTAAAAAGTAAACAAAAGTTTTTATAAATTAAAAAGACGTAAAACTATTCAACCCCCCCTTCTAGTTTTCCACAGAATGGTGTGGACTTGGTTAAGAGTCACACTAGTAAAAAACCTTGGTCTTAAATTGTGCCCGCGAGGTGTTTGTGAAAATGTCGACCCTCGAACCGAGTTGGAATCAAGTAGAATAAGGTCCACAAATCTTGGTCTTTTGCCGTTTTAGCTTACCTAGTAACTCCTTGTTATAAGTTGTGCTAAGATTTCACCTCGTCTGTTTTGTGTTCATCCGGTGTTTACATTCATGTTGTGTTGCGTTATGCTTAAACTCCTTGAGTTCCTAATCGAATTATAAGCCCACAAAGTGTTTGAAATTGGATTTGAATTGAGTGTGTTGGATACTCAAAATTGGTATTTTGGTCCAAATTGGCTTAGCTTTACACTCGATACTTGGGTTGTGTTGTACTCAGCTCAAGGGTGTAAGACTTGAAAACTTGTGTGCTTGTAGTCGTACATCTAATCGTGTTGTTTTCGCAACCTCACTGCTGGAACACTAAAGTTGCCTTCCAGTGAAAGAAGTGAGAATACCAAATGAATTGGACTGCAAATAGCATACTGGAAAAACTCTTTTGTATCACTAACTTGGCGCTGGATTTTTTTTAGTACAAATTCTTACTCCATGGGCTGAAGCCCATCTATAGTTCCTGGTGTTCTCTTTTCTTCTTGGCGTTACCTAGCCCACAAACTCAAGGATAATCACATTGGGCCGAAGCCCATGTGACTTATGAAACGCAGCAGCCCATTCCCCTCCTCGACTCATATTCATATAATGCGACACTTTCTTTTTATTAAACTTGTGATTTTTAAACCCGAGACGACAACTTATAATGAAATTTGACAATAATTAGATATCGCAATATTAAAAACATGATTGTTGGTATATGTTTTACAAATAAAACTTAACAATCTTATACTTTAACGTCACGACCTATTAGACGACGCCACTTTTTTTTTATACAAAAGCTTGACGTAGAAATTTCATATAGAAAATTTAATATGTTCTCTACTAGAATGAATAGTAAAACATTACATACTTTAAAATCATAACATAGCCAAATGAGAATTTAAACTTGTTCGTTAACTTGAATATGTATGATTAAAACCGATGTGTTTTACCTACGCTCTTAATAAAAATTTAAAATGACTTTCTTTTGTAAAACTTATAATTCATTAACACAAAGATTTATTATTTTCAAAGTAATTCTTTTATAATGAACGACTCGTATATACGTATATACATATTTGGAAAAACATCTCCTATTATAACTCACCATATATTGGTGAAAACTTTCCGACTTCACATTTTTCTTTTCCACAAAGACCGCACGTATATATATGAAAATATATATATACACCCGTACTCTCCGTGAAACGCCAACTATTCTATATCATTTTATGATGTGGGCTATTTATATCATTTATTATTTCACCCGATGTTAAGGTTTGCGTGTCATGAGGCTTAGAGCAATATATTACACTACGATATCATTGATTTTTACTACTATCTGACTTGTGTTCAAACATTACAAATAAAACACTATGGATTCACTCAACCTTTGTGTTGAACCTTTTAGCATGTTTTATCTCAGGTATCTAAGAAGCATAAAAGGCACAGAGTAGATTAGGGCCCCTTTTTGGACGACGTCCAAAATAATGTTATCATTCATTTTAACTTAAACATTTTCATTACGTACTGTTAAATGTTATGGAACCGATGTTGCAAACTCTGATTTTATTTGATGAATGATAACTAAATTTTCTCAAAACGTCTCTTTCGAGTCGTTTTCTATAATTGTGACTATGATCTGAGATGTAATACCCCAATTAGACTTCCGTTGCTTAAATACGATTTTTGGGGTGTTATAGATTGGTATCAGAGCCATGGTTATAGAGAACCAAGTGATTTTCAAAACACTGGACTATAACCACATTTTCAAAAACGAACCATTTACACTTTACTACCTTATGCCCTCCGTGCCAACATTTTACCAAACAACATGCATTGAGATTTGCTTGGCAGATTATGCATAACGAATGAATATTATCACTTATGAACACATGCATTGAGATTTGCTTGGCAGATTATGCATAACGATGGATATTATCACTTATGAATGTTATAGCTATCAGACTTCATAACTAAACATTAATATTATTAAACGACTTACATTGGGATATTACAGTACCATGTCTTCTTCATCTCATCCCATTATCATTACTACGAACTTTGACACCGAGGATCCACCCAGAGGAGCACTAGGTAATTCCTAGACTACACTATTATCATCAGTAGCTTCTATCCTAACCAAGGGATGCGTGGCCAAATTAGTGACACTTGTAGTATCTCTTTGTTGTATAACAAATTTGAGACAAGTTATAATTTGGACATGTGGTTCGATGATGCTATGTATTGATATCGGTCTATAAGAGCCGAGATTTTCCATCATATATGTGGTGATTGTATCTACTCATGTTATGATATCATATTATGGCAGTAGTGATTTATTCCGACCTTATCATGTTTAAGCGAACCTTGTCATATTACCTAGAATTTGTGTACAGTCTCATATCAACTAGACGTGCCAACAGTCGCCCATTGCACTCCATATTTTATCACTTATTTTATAAACTATTATTATACCATTTTACAAACTATTACCATGTAATAGACCAATTTGATACCCTACTACTATCAACCAAAAATAATTCACTAACACCTTGTTATTATCTTACACTATGAACAAATAGACTTATCATCCCCTTAAGAATTTCCTTATAAACAAATAACCAAACTTACTATCAACTTATGAATTGTTTGTTAAGTTGCATATAAACCATTTTCTAAACATATTACAAAACCGTTTTACTACTACCTTGTGAAAACATTTACTATCACTTTTTAAAACATTTTGCGAAAACTTTATATATTGTTTATCACTATCCATTTTTTTCCAACTATTTAGCTACCTTACTTCTTCTTATAAAAATAACAAACGGTGTCGCTAACCACATACAATTTATTTTACAAATCATCCCACAGACTATTTTGATATAAACGCAAAAAAAAAAAAAAAAAAAAAAAAATTTACTACCCTATTAACCAACAAGTTTTTACTAACGCCCTGTAAACAAAGTTGCAAACACCCTGCAGGATTTATTATTGTCTTATAAATTATTTCTCCAACCGCTGATAAAACAACAAACTATGTCGCAAATGCATTACAAACCAACTTGTCATTATCCTACGAACTGTTTTACTACCAATTGCGGCCTTACTCCCAACTCTGGAATAATAAAATGTCATCCCTATTGTTCTATAAACTATTTCACATATTATTTTATGAACTATCTTATTTTAAGCAATAAATCGTTTTGCTACTTTAATACTATTCCCTAGACCAACACACGGTTTCGCCAACACTTTGTAAAATAAGGTACATTTATTCAAAAGGTTCCACTACCATTTTATAAACTATTCTACACATCGTTTCATAATCTATCCTACAATCACCTTATGAACTAAGTTCCATTTTGAAAAGTATTTAAAGCTACCACTTTATGAACAAGAGTTACCGATACTTTCCTTTAATCTAAATCCGACATTGCATCGTTGAACTTTAGTTATACAAAGCTTGATCACCTATGTATAATTCGAGTAGGACTATTGATGCGTGGTTTTGCAACCTTACAACAGGTTTTACCTCTCGAGGGATCTCAAGAGGCTTACAACCCCACCAGGCAGTGTACCTGACCGATGTAGTATAGTGTAGTGGTAAGTACGGGGGATTGATCGTTCTCCACAGGGAATAGTGTCGTTAGGTTTGAAAAACTACTCTAATAGGTCTAAGGGTGAGAGAAAATTCTTTTTGTATTTTTATATTTTTATGAAAGCAAGTAAAATCTCGGGTTTGAAGGAGTGGGCGGAATTAGTTGCTAGTCAACTAACCCAAGTTACTACGAATGCAAATAAAATAAAATAACTGAAAATGAAAAGGTCGTGAAACTTATGTGGAGTGATGAGGCGAAAAGTGTACCGCTTTTAAGGGGTCATTTAAGCCCGAAATCGTATTTATTTGATCAAATATTGCCCTAAATCGTTCCTTTTGTCATTTTAGGTACTTTTGAGGAGAAATCTGGAAAAGGAGGCATTTTGGACGTTTTTGGAGCATAAAAGTGAAGAAAACGGCAAAGTCTCAAAATTGTGCTGAAAGTCACCTTTGACGGCGTCAACATTAACTCCAGACGGCGTCATGCTTTGGCAAGAAAAGTTGGATGTGAAATTTACTCATGACGGGCCAGTGAGTTTGCATGAGAATTCTGACGGCGTCACGCTTTAACTAAATCAAGGGCGTCACGGCTTAAATCAAAGAGGGACGGCGTCACGTTATAGGTCCGACGGCGTCAAGCCTTGATAAGCCAGAATGGATTTTTGAAGAGCTAAAGAGGGACGGCGTCAAGAAGGTCACCCGGGAACCCTAAAAGCGGCGAGGTGACGGCGTCACAATGCATAAGGTGACGCCGTCAGATGTCAAAGTCTATATATAGTTTTCTAATTTTTTGTCATTAAAGGAGAGCTTAGTGTGTGGAATTTTGGGATAAAACCCTAGGACGATTTTAGCTCCTTTTTCAGGGCTTCTTGCCTTGAGATCTTCCATGTTTCATTGAAAGATAAGTTATCAATTAATCATTCAATATGTCTATGTGTTGTTTGATTCTATCTTATGCTTGTCTTTTGTTTAACATGTTAGGCTAAATTATCTTGTGTTTGCTTAGATCTAATGAAACCTAGCTATTGATTATTGGTTGTTAGTGTGTTGTTAGTTGTATTGGATGATTGTTTATCTATGTTAGGCTTAAGAAAACTGGCTAACTTCCTATTCGGTAACTTGCTTGAACGTCTTAAGAAACATGAACCAAACGCGTACTAAAGGTTTTTATGGTTGTATTTAATGCACAAGCGAATTCTAGTGATCCCATGTTAGGAGCTTCCTAGCCGGCTCGACATAGGAGTGAAGTAGGAGCTTGTAGAGTTTGGGGAAGTAAGTACGCCACCCCACGAATGGTATTAAGGAATACACCCGTCATCCACGCGACTAATACACACTAATTAACCGGTAAAAGATAGCTAGGGAGTAAGGAAATCTAAGTAAACACATTTCTCTACACATAAGTTTCTCAACCACATTTTCATTTTGTTATTTTATTTTATTGCATTTGTAGTAATTTGGGTTAGTTGACTAGCAACTAATTCCGCCCACTCCTTCAAACCCGAGATTTTACTTGCTTTCATAAAAAACTATAAAAACATAAAAAGAATCTTCCTCGACCCTTAGACCTAATTAGAGTAGCCTTTCACACCTAACGAACACTATTCCCTGTGGAGAACGATCAATCCCCCGTACTTACCACTACACTATACTACATCGGTCAGGTACACTGCCTGGTGGGGTTGTAAGCCTCTTGAGATCCCTCGAGAGGTAAAACCTGTTGTAAGGTTGCAAAACCCACGCATCAAGTTTTTGGCGCCGCTGCCGGGGAATAGTTATTGTTTAGGTTGAATTTTTATTTCTATTAGGTCTACTCACTAGATTCCTTTCTAGTGAGATTTTTATTTTATTTTTCTAGATTTTCTTTAGTCTATCTACTTTCTTTGTGTGTTTGTTCGTAATTGGTTCGTCACTATGGATAGGGAGATTAAGGCATTCAATGAGCGTACTGAGTTAATTGATAGAGAGAAGAGACTCGCCCGCCTTAGCACGAGTAGTGAGATTGAGCGTAGAGATGACTTAAGGTTAGTTCACAATTCCTCACCAATTCTAGAAGGATTAAGTCACCATAAGTTTATCTTTAAATGTCCTTGCCCCGCTAAAAATCGTATGTACCCATGGATTAGAAAGGGGGGTTATTTTAATGTGAAGGTTCCATGCATGATTGGTCACATGTTTAGGGAGCATACCTATATTGATCTCGAGGCACCAATGAATTTCATGTCTAGGCTTTACTATAACTGGATCATGAGCAATGAGCTGAACCCTAGACAAGACCCGTATGACCCCGATCAGATATGCAATTTTGTAGGTATAGCAAGTGGTTTACACGTCTTTATTGGAGATTTCGTTTACCAATGTGATTTTGTTATCCTAGAAGATATACGGGGGATCATAGACCCGTATTTAGGCGAGATAGTTTTAGGAGAACCCTTCATAAGAACGTCCCAAGCAATTTATGATAAGGATGAAGGTAGTGTTACATTCTTCAGCGAAATAGGATGCATCAAGTACCTGATGCCCCATAATATGTCTCGTTTCTCTATGTTCGAACCAAAATTTAAGGGCATTAAGGGCTTTGATGTAGACAATATCCCAGCACTCGAGGTTGATAACGATAACCAAGGAAGGGCTAGAGTTAAGTATTCGATGTGTTTGGCCTTAGGTCCGGAATACAAGTGGGATGAAAGAGTGATACAATGCTTTAAAACCATATTTTTTATGCGGAATGGAATCACGTAATGTACGTGACTTTGAGTCTAGCTACAAGACTCGTTAATAAAGAAAAGCGCTTCTTGGGAGGCAACCCAAGCTTTATTTGTTTTATTTGCTTTGTGTGTTTATTTATTTGTTTGTTTGATTTTATTTGCTTCCGTATGTATGTTTAATTTTTATTATTATTGATTCATGTTCAAAACTAAATTGTGAAAATGCTTTATGTTGTTTTTAACTTCGTCTTAACTACATATAAAGGTATTTTGCAAAAGATAAGTGTAAGGGAAAGTCAAATCGGTTTATTAGAACAAATGAACATGAATCATAATAATATTAAATTAACATACATATTAGTGTTTGTTTGAGTCAAATGCTTGTATCGAGTCATAGTGATGTTTTGCAGGATTTCCAGGAAGTAAGGCAAAGGTTTTTCCAGAAATTTTCCGGAAACTTAAAATGAAAATTTTTGTCAGGTCATTTCTGACGGCGTCAGGGGTTATAACCTGACGGCGTCAGATTTAATTTCCAGAAATTTTTGAAAGTTTTGTTTTTAGAAAAGTTTTTATTTAAATCTCCAACTTATAATCTCCAGGAATCTGCAAAATTATCATTCCACAAGCATTATATCCTTATATATAGATTTTTCCCGCCGATGTTATGCAGGTTTTCGTGTTTGTTTTCTCAGGTTCAACAGGTTATTTTGGATAAGGAGATGTTTATGGAATCAAGCTTATGGCGATGCATTAGTCATGGAGCTTCTACATTACCTTGGAGGAAGATTTAACCGTGTAATTTCACTATCCACCGAACGAATCAGGGGAGTATTTGATTTCATTCTTTTACTTTACGCTTTTACATTTGTTATTTTGAACATTGGGGACAATGTTCATCTTAAGTGTAAGGGGGGGGTAAAAGTACGATTTTAGAGAATACAATTGCGCTTGATTTTTGTTTGTTTAATAGTAGATGTGTAATAAAACTGAGATAAATACCTGTTAGGGTAATTTTAGTGCCAAATTTAAAATTTTTTACAACATATAGGAGTGAAACTTTGATCTTAATGAGCGTCTCATGGATAGGAGTTATATGACTAGCACAAAAAACCGTACCACTAAAAAAATTTTTCCACCCCCAAATATGTGAGGTTCGCCCCTAGAATTGGTAGGAAAAGCATTTATGCTATGATGTGTGTACCGGTAGCACTTAGATTCTAGAACTTGCGTTAGGACCATTCCAAGGCCACAAGTGAGACTACACTCGTGTAGTTAGATTTACTACATGATAAGAGGCATTAGGATTAACCCATTGTTTTACACCTGTGTTTTTGTTACAATTACATTGGCTACATTGGTCAAGTAATTCTCCCACACCCTTTGCGTTGTACTCATTTTTAGTACACGATACCCCTAGTACACCCCTCAGAGCCTATCTTTTCGTTTCGACCTTTAAGCATCTTACTTAAAGGAAGAATTTGTTACACCCCACTAAAATGTACACCCAAATCGCCTTAGCCTACCTTGTATGCACTCATCTTTAGTGCATTATTGTTACAACATTTGTTTAAACCCAAGTTAATTATCTAGTTGATTACATGGTTGCTAAGTCGAGTCATATCCTTGTACATATTGTTTTGGGACGATTGGGACTCATGGGTAAAGTACTAATGTAATGGAGTAATGGGGAAGAACATCATTTATTACCCCCATATGTGCTAAATATTTTAAAAGTACTCCAAGTTTTTCAATTATCTTAATTCGAGTCATTAGATTAGTATTTGTAAAGTTATGTAAAAGTTCAAGTGTAAGGGGGATGCAACGCCCCTTTGATATATTATTTTGGATGGTAGAGTAAAAGTGTATGCAAAAAAAAAAAAAAAAAAAAAAAAAAAAAAAAAAAAAAAAAAAATCGAAAAATCAAGAAAAATACAAAAAAATGAGAAAAATAGAAAAAACATACGGACTACCATCCCGTTTTATTTTATGTTTGTTTCATGTTTTTGTTATTTTGTTATTTCGTTTCTAGCTTAATATCGAGTCTAGTCTTGGCTTAGCAACATTGTATAGTACATGTAATTGATCAAGATCTTTAACTCGCCACCAGTAAAACATCCTTTATCCAACAAAACCGTGTTTTCCTTTTCCCTACACCTGACATTATAACCCATTTAAAAGCCCTCTTTGATAGTTTATCTTAGGTGCTTACGCCTAGTGGAGGAGGTTTTCGATCCTTTCCCAAGCCTATGGTAATCTATTTGCTATGACAGGTAGTGAGAGATATTTTCCGTTTTCATTTATGAGATTTATTTTGATGACACTTGAGAGATGTGAGTATCTAAACACTACTTGTGAGGTGCTAGTTTATAATCTCCGTGCTTATTATGATTGAAGTGGAACGATTATTTGTTGTAATTACTTTTATGTTTGCATTAAATGACCCCTAACTTGTATTTTGATTAGAATAAAAGCGCATTTGCTTGAGGACAAGCAAATCTCAAGTGTAAGGGTATTTGATGAGGCGAAAAGTGTACCGCTTTTAAGGGGTCATTTAAGCCCGAAATCGTATTTATTTGATCAAATATCGCCCTAAATCGTTCCTTTTGTCATTTTAGGTACTTTTGAGGAGAAATCTGGAAAAGGAGGCATTTTGGACGTTTTTGGAGCATAAAAGTGAAGAAAACGGCAAAGTCTCAAAATTGTGCTGAAAGTCACCTTTGACGGCGTCAACATTAACTCCAGACGGCGTCATGCTTTGGCAAGAAAAGTTGGATGTGAAATTTACTCATGACGGGCCAGTGAGTTTGCATGAGAATTCTGACGGCGTCACGCTTTAACTAAATCAAGGGCGTCACGGCTTAAATCAAAGAGGGACGGCGTCACGTTATAGGTCCGACGGCGTCAAGCCTTGATAAGCCAGAATGGATTTTTGAAGAGCTAAAGAGGGACGGCGTCAAGAAGGTCACCCGGGAACCCTAAAAGCGGCGAGGTGACGGCGTCACAATGCATAAGGTGACGCCGTCAGATGTCAAAGTCTATATATAGTTTTCTAATTTTTTGTCATTAAAGGAGAGCTTAGTGTGTGGAATTTTGGGATAAAACCCTAGGACGATTTTAGCTCCTTTTTCAGGGCTTCTTGCCTTGAGATCTTCCATGTTTCATTGAAAGATAAGTTATCAATTAATCATTCAATATGTCTATGTGTTGTTTGATTCTATCTTATGCTTGTCTTTTGTTTAACATGTTAGGCTAAATTATCTTGTGTTTGCTTAGATCTAATGAAACCTAGCTATTGATTATTGGTTGTTAGTGTGTTGTTAGTTGTATTGGATGATTGTTTATCTATGTTAGGCTTAAGAAAACTGGCTAACTTCCTATTCGGTAACTTGCTTGAACGTCTTAAGAAACATGAACCAAACGCGTACTAAAGGTTTTTATGGTTGTATTTAATGCACAAGCGAATTCTAGTGATCCCATGTTAGGAGCTTCCTAGCCGGCTCGACATAGGAGTGAAGTAGGAGCTTGTAGAGTTTGGGGAAGTAAGTACGCCACCCCACGAATGGTATTAAGGAATACACCCGTCATCCACGCGACTAATACACACTAATTAACCGGTAAAAGATAGCTAGGGAGTAAGGAAATCTAAGTAAACACATTTCTCTACACATAAGTTTCTCAACCACATTTTCATTTTGTTATTTTATTTTATTGCATTTGTAGTAATTTGGGTTAGTTGACTAGCAACTAATTCCGCCCACTCCTTCAAACCCGAGATTTTACTTGCTTTCATAAAAAACTATAAAAACATAAAAAGAATCTTCCTCGACCCTTAGACCTAATTAGAGTAGCCTTTCACACCTAACGAACACTATTCCCTGTGGAGAACGATCAATCCCCCGTACTTACCACTACACTATACTACATCGGTCAGGTACACTGCCTGGTGGGGTTGTAAGCCTCTTGAGATCCCTCGAGAGGTAAAACCTGTTGTAAGGTTACAAAACCCACGCATCATGGAGAGAAATGTGTTTACTTAGATTTCCTTACTCCCTAACTATCTTTTACCGGTTGATTAGTGTGTATTAATTGCGTGGATGACGGGTGTATTCCTTAATACCAATCGTGGGGTGGCGTACGTACTTCCCCAACTCTATGAGCTCCTACTTCACTCCTATGTCGAGCCGGCTAGGAAGCTCCTAACATGGGATCACTAGAATTCGCTCATGCATTAAATACAACCATAAAAACCTTAGTACGCATTGGTTCATGTTTCTTAAGACGTTCAAGCAAGTTACCGAATAGGAAGTTAGCCAGTTTTCTTAAGCCTAACATCGATGAACAATCATCCAATACAACTAATAACAGACTAATAACCAATAATCAATAGCTAGGTTTCATTAGATCTAAGCAAACACAAGATAAATATAGCCTAGCATGTTAATCAAAAGACAAGAACAAGATGTAATCAAACAACACATAGACATATTGAATGATTAAATAATCACTTATCTTCAATTAAACATGGGAGATCCAAGGGTATGAAAACCCTTAAAATGGCAGAAATTCGTCTTAGGGTTTCTCCTCCAAAGTTACACACAATAAGTTCCACCCTTATGACAAAAAATTGCAAAAGTATATATAGAGTTTAAGGGCTGACGGCGTCACGTTATAGATCCTGACGCCGTCACCTCGCCGCTTTTAGGGTTCCCGGATGGCCTTCCTGACGTCGTCCCTCTTTAGTGCTCCAAAATCCGCTCTGGCCTATCAAGGGGTGACGCCGTCAGAATTGAGCTTGACGCCGTCCCTCTTTAATTTAAACCGTGATGGCCTTGATCACTTCAAAGGGTGACGCCGTCAGATTTTTCATGCAAAATTCTCTGGCTTATCATGAGTAATTTTCATATCCACCTCTTTTGCCAAGCCATGACGCCGTCAAGAGCAATACTTGACGCCGTCAAAGGTACTTTCCAGCATAATTTTAAGACTTTGCCGTTTTCTTCACTTTTATGCTCCAAAAACGTCCAAAATGCTTCCTTTTCCAGATTTCTTCTCAAAAGTACCTAAAATGACAAAAGGAACGATTTAGGGCAATATTTGATCAAATAAATACGATTTAGGGCTTAAATGACCCCCTAAAAGCGGTACACTTTTTGCTTCATCAAATACCCTTACACTTGAGATTTGCTTGTCCTCAAGCAAATGCGCTTTTATTCTAATCAAAATACAAGTCAGGGGTCATTTAACACTAATATAAAAGTAATTACAACAAATAGTCGTTCCACTTTAATCATAATAAGCACGGAGATTACAAACTAGCACCTCACAAGTAGTGTTTAGATACTCACATCTCTCAAGTGTCATCAAAATAAATCTCATAAATGAAAACGGGTAATATCTCTCACTACCTGTCATAGCAAATAGATTACCATAGGCTTGGGAAAGGATCGAAAACCTCCTCCACTAGGCGTAAGCACCTAAGATAAACTATCAAAGAGGGCTTTTACATGGGTTATAACATGAGGTGTAGGGATATGATAAACACGGTTTTGTTGGATAAGGGATATTTTTACTGGTGGCGAGTTAAAGATCTTGATTAATTAAATGTACTATACAATGTTGCTAAGCCAAGACTCGACTCAATCTTAAGCTAAAAACAAAATAACAAAAAACATAAAATAAACATAAAATAAAACGGGATGGTAGTCCGTATGTTTTTTTCTACTTTTTTTTCTCATTTTTTTGTATTTTTCTTGATTTTTTTATTTTTTTTTATTTTTTTTATTATTTTTTTTTTCATACACTCTTGCCCTACCATCCAAAATAATACATCATAGGGGCGTTGCATTCCCCTTACACTTGAACTTTTACATAACTTTACAAATAACTATTCTAATGACTCGAATTAAGATAATCGAAACACTTGGAGTACTTTTAAAATATTTAGCACATATGGGGGTAATAAATGATGTTCTTCCCAATTACTCCATTACACTAGTACTTTACCCATGAGTCCCAATCGTCCCAAAACAATATGTACAAGGATATGACTCGACTTAGCAACCATGTAATCAATTAGATAATTAACTTGGGTTTAAACAAATATTGTCACAATAATGCACTAAAAATGAGTGCATACAAGGTAGGCTAAGGAGATTTGGGTGTACATTTAAGTGGGGTGTAAGCAAATTCTTCCTTTAAGTAAAATGCTTAAAGGTCGAAACGAAAAGATAGGCTCTGAGGGGTGTACTAGGGTATCGTGTACTAAAAATGAGTACAACGCAAAGGGTGTAGGAGAATTACTTGACCAATGTAGCCAAAGTAATTATAACAAAAACACAGGTGTAAAACAATGGGTTAATCCTAATGCCTCTTATCATGTAGTAAATCTAACTACACGAATGTAGTCTCACTTGTGGCCTCGGAATGGTCCTAACGCAAGTTCTAGAATCTAAGTGCTACCGGTACAGACATCCTAGCATAAATGCTTTTCCTACCAATTCTAGGGGCGAACCTCACATATTTGGGGGTGGAAAATTTTTTAGTGGTACGGTTTTGTGCTAGTCATATAACTCCTATCCATGAGACGCTCATTAAGATCAAAGTTTCACTCCTATATGTTGTAAAAAATTTTAAATTTGGCACTAAAATTGCCCTAACAGGTATTTCTCTCAGTTTTATTACACATCTACTATTAAACAAACAAAAATCAAGCGCAATAGCATTCTCTAAAGTATCGTACTTTTACCCCCCCCCTTACACTTAAGATGAACATTGTCCCCAATGTTCAAATAACAAAATGTAAAAGTATAAAGTAAAAGAATGGAATCAAATACTCCCCTGATTCGCTCGGTGGATAATGTGGTCACACGGTTAGATCTTCTTCCAAGAGAATGTAGAAGCTTTACGACTAATGCATCGCCAAAAGCTTGATCCAACATACATTTCCTTGTCCAAAATAACCTGTTAAACCTGAGAAAACAAACACGAAAACCTGCATAACATCGGAGGGATAAACTCTATATAAGGATATAATGCTTGTGGAATGATAATTTTTTTTTTTTTTTTTTTTTTTTTTTTTTTTTTTTTTTTTTGCAGATTCCTGGAGATTATAAGTTAGAGATTTAATAAAAACTTTTTATGAAAACAAAACTTTCAAAATTTTCAGAAAATTAAAACCTGACGCCGTCAGGTTGTAAAGCCTGACGCCGTCAGAAATGATCTGACAGAATTCTCATGTTAAGTTTCCGGAAAATTTTTGGAAAAACCTCTACCTTACTTCCTGGAATTCCTGCAAAACATCATTATGACTCGATACAAGCATTTAACTCAAACAAATACTAATATGTATGTCAATTTATTATTATTACGATTCATGTTCATTTGTGTTCTAATAAACCGATTTAGATTTCCCTTACACTTAACTTTTGCAAAATACCTTTATATGTAGTTAAGACGAAGTTAAAAACAAGATAAAGCATTTTCACAATTTAGTTTTGAACATGAATCAATAATAATAAAAATTAAACATACATACGGAAGCAAATAAAATCAAACAAACAAATAAATAAACACACAAAGCAAATAAAGCTTGGGTTGCCTCCCAAGAAGCGCTTGTTTTTGTTCGAGTCACGAGCCTGACTCTACCCTTATTTAACGGATAAAGGAGAGGTTTTTCCTACACTTAGGATTAAGTGCGGGTGATAGTAGCGATACACACCATCTTGGTGGAAGTATGCCGCGTGAGGAAAGAGTGGTGGATGAATTATATACTCAAAGGGGTGTGCTCCTTTCATCATAACCTTACCTAGTTCACTTTGGTCAATGGGTGAATTAAAGTTTTCTCCTAAAAAGGGATCATCTTCTATCAACTTTGAGAGATTCCTAGTTGGGAATCTATCTTGACTTAATAAACCCGGTTTAAACCCATAATGTTTCTTGTGATCAATCATAAATGGGTGATGTAAGTATGTAAGGTCATGATTCACTCCTATGTTAGCTTCCTCTCTACAAGGCCTAGAGTCTACTACCTTAATCTTAACATTACCCGGACTACATGGTTTGATGGGTGGATCGGGACCTAATTCAATTCCTAAGTTCACATCTAAGGATGGAAGATTAGGTAACGGTTTTGGTTTAGGCTCCGGTTCATCAAAACTAGGAACTTTCATAGAACTAAAATAAAGGTTATCACTACAAGTATTCAAACCTATTTCTTCTAGTTTTGTTTCTTCCAAAGGTTCTACTTCAATTGGGGTTCCTATAGTCCCTTCTACTTCTTCCGGGTAAGTCACGGGCGGTGTGTATGCCTCGAATGATGGTAGGACTTGTGGGGTACTTTGTAGGTTTGTGTTATTTACCTCATCCTTCCTTGTCTCTATATCAATTATATCCACATCATGTGTTTTAGTAGAATCTAACCCAAACATGTTCCTAAGTATCTCAAATCCTTCTCTAGCCATTTCAAGTTCTAAGTCCGATTCATAAGAATCTTCCCCGATAACATGATTACTATGTTCAATTTGCCTAAAGGATTCATCATGTGTTCCTTGAGACTCAAAGTCATTGATCATAAAACCTAGGTCTTTTTGCTCAATATGCTCATGTTCGGCTAAATCCTCCTCAATTGTTTCCTCAAGTTGTGATGTATACGAACCCATTAATTCATTAAACTTATGGTTCACGGTTAGGAGGCTTTCCTCAAAATTTTTCCAAAGGGTCTTATTAAAAGGAGTTGATCCTAACAATGATTGTTTAATAGAAGCCACACATGCACATAATTCATCAAACCTATCAAACTTTATACCCATCTCCTCTTGTATATATCTAAGATCACTTAAAAATTCATTGGAACAACAGGAAGCAAATCTATCCGTGTAAAGCAATTGTTCCTCTATTGTTAATGATCTAAATGGAATTTCATCCGCCATGGTGACAAATGAAAATGGTTTTACAAACAAAGGGCACAAAGAAAAAGATAGACTAAAGAAATCTAATAAAAGGAAAATAAAAATCTCACTAGAAAGGAATCTAGTGAGTAGACCTAATAAAATAAAAATTCAACCTAAACAATAACTATTCCCCGGCAACGGCGCCAAAAACTTGATGCGTGGTTTTGCAACCTTACAACAGGTTTTACCTCTCGAGGGATCTCAAGAGGCTTACAACCCCACCAGGCAGTGTACCTGACCGATGTAGTATAGTGTAGTGGTAAGTACGGGGGATTGATCGTTCTCCACAGGGAATAGTGTCGTTAGGATTGAAAAACTACTCTAATAGGTCTAAGGGTGAGAGAAGATTCTTTTTATGTTTTTATATTTTTATGAAAGCAAGTAAAATCTCGGGTTTGAAGGAGTGGGCGGAATTAGTTGCTAGTCAACTAACCCAAGTTACTACGAATGCAAATAAAATAAAATAACTGAAAATGAAAAGGTCGTGAAACTTATGTGGAGAGAAATGTGTTTACTTAGATTTCCTTACTCCCTAACTATCTTTTATCGGTTGATTAGTGTGTATTAATTGCGTGGATGACGGGTGTATTCCTTAATACCAATCGTGGGGTGGCGTACGTACTTCCCCAACTCTATGAGCTCCTACTTCACTCCTATGTCGAGCCGGCTAGGAAGCTCCTAACATGGGATCACTAGAATTCGCTCATGCATTAAATAAAACCATAAAAACCTTAGTACGCATTGGTTCATGTTTCTTAAGACGTTCAAGCAAGTTACCGAATAGGAAGTTAGCCAGTTTTCTTAAGCCTAACTTCGATGAACAATCATCCAATACAACTAATAACACACTAATAACCAATAATCAATAGCTAGGTTTCATTAGATCTAAGCAAACACAAGATAAATCTAGCCTAGCATGTTAATCAAAAGACAAGAACAAGATGTAATCAAACAACACATAGACATATTGAATGATTAAATAATCACTTATCTTCAATTAAACATGGGAGATCCAAGGGTATGAAAACCCTTAAAATGGCAGAAATTCGTCTTAGGGTTTCTCCTCCAAAGTTACACACAATAAGTTCCACCCTTATGACAAAAAATTGCAAAACTATATATAGAGTTTAAGGGCTGACGGCGTCACGTTATAGATCCTGACGCCGTCACCTCGCCGCTTTTAGGGTTCCCGGATGGCCTTCCTGACGCCGTCCCTCTTTAGTGCTCCAAAATCCGCTCTGGCCTATCAAGGGGTGACGCCGTCAGAATTGAGCTTGACGCCGTCCCTCTTTAATTTAAACCGTGATGGCCTTGATCACTTCAAAGGGTGACGCCGTCAGATTTTTCATGCAAAATTCTCTGGCTTATCATGAGTAATTTTCATATCCACCTCTTTTGCCAAGCCATGACGCCGTCAAGAGCAATACTTGACGCCGTCAAAGGTACTTTCCAGCATAATTTTGAGACTTTGCCGTTTTCTTCACTTTTATGCTCCAAAAATGTCCAAAATGCTTCCTTTTCCAGATTTCTTCTCAAAAGTACCTAAAATGACAAAAGGAACGATTTAGGGCAATATTTGATCAAATAAATACGATTTAGGGCTTAAATGACCCCCTAAAAGCGGTACACTTTTCGCTTCATCAACTATGCCATGCTGGGGGTAGTTCTCTAAAATTTTTATTCCAAAAGTCAAACTTTCTATTACTGTTTTTGAGAAATCATAAACTAGCATAAAAGTTGTGCAAGTCATGGGCATCTGTACTAAGGAGCACAATAACCAAGTAGACTTCGACACCATCTTATCACATGAAATCAGTCTCGTCTCGCCGCACACTCTAATCCGTAAGGAACAGTTACATCATCACCCATCATAGAAGCAACCTATCAACGAACGTAGCCACAATCAACGGGATTACCTACGAGCGTTACCATAAGAATTCGTACGAGACTTAACCTTATGACATTTCACTTACTTCACATCATCCGATTTCAAAGGATCCCACCTTGAAACAGACAACCTCTAAATTCGATAACTACCAAATGACTCGTAACCCCAAAGGTGATTAAGACTGATTCGTGGTAAATAGTGTATATAAATATTATGCAGACGGATACACGTGAATAAATACAAATCACCCCTTTGTGAAAAAGGATACTTGCAAAAACTCACGTTTGTGTGTGTGATACCAGGTAAGTGATTACCCGGGTCGTTTCCCAACGAGGCGTGAATGGGCAATCGTTTAAGGTTTGAGATTAAAGTGACTGATGATTAGATATGAGATTTTGATTTTTTAATATTCTAATTAACAAATGAGAAACAAATTCTCAAAAGAAAATAAAGATTAACAAATTATATTTAAAAAACGCAAAACGGGAAATCTAAAAACGGGATAAAAACTGAAATATTAGAAAACTAATCCTACAAGTGTAAAATTATTTTTCTTAAATCCTAAATAATAAAAGAAAATTTTAGAAAAAAGATTTATATTTTTCTGATTTATATATTTTTTATTATGAATTAAAAACTATTAAAACTAATTAAAAGGATTAAAAATAGAAAATGAAAACAGAAAAATCTGAAAAAATTCAAGTAATTCTAAAATTTAATTTAAAAGCTAGGAAAAATAAAAGCAAAGCTTATCTAACCCTAAAAAGCTGTTTTGGGCAAATAAGCAGTTTCAAAATAAGCTAAAAATAAGCTACAGATGACCAAAAATTATCAAAAGCTGGAAAACAGTTTAATACACTAATTGAGACTTAACACAACTGAAAAAGATCAAAATAAGCTAAAGAAATAAGCAGATAAGCTTCTGCACAATACAAGCTTATGGACAGATTCAAGTGACTCAACAGCCACTTTTAAGCTGATCTAGAAGCTACAGGAAAGCTTATCAGGGAAATCAAAAAGCAGAAATGGAAAGCTAGTATAACAGACTACATGAAAACTAAAAATGCCCAAAAGTTGAAATCAATTGCTAATCCAAAATGGATCTAGAATAGGTGGTTAAAATCCAAAAACTGCACAGGGCAAATGTGCAGTTCTGCAGAACAGATCTGCATGGCTATTTGCAGACCAGTAAAAAGCTATTAAATAAGCTGATAAGATTTAAATAAGCAGAAACAGATAAATACTACCCTACAAGCTATTGATAAAAGCAAAAATCATGCAAAGTTATTAACTAAATAAGCATAAACACTTCAACAGAAAAAGCTAAGAAATGCAAATAAAGAACTGATGCAGCAGAAAGACATATTGGACTTAACTCTAAGAATGATCAATGGAACAGAACCAATTTATACTCCTACTCTTAAAACACTAGATGGAACTCAAAAATGCTAAAAATGTTGATCCAAATAAGCTCAGCTTATTGGAGGCTTACATAGGCAGGTTTGGTTCTAAGCTTGCAACTATGGGAGTAAAACTTCCAAATCACTGCTAATCAACTAATTACCTCCAAAAAACAGCTAAGATCACTTAGTTAAAGCAAAATCAAAGTATCTAAATAGGCAAAGCTAAAGTACCAAGCTAAACCACCCCTAACAGTTACTATCCCAAACACACCTTATAACACTGAATTTGCAATTTTAAATTAAAAACTGATAATTTAACCCATGATTTACCCTAAACTATGATTATCTAAGTGGTTAATGATCTAAGAAACAGAAATACATAGACAAATAAGCAGTAAATAGCTGAACACAAATAAGTGGAAAATAAGCTAAAATGGAGAGTGAAATAATGCTTACAAGTTGTCCTGATATGAAAAACAGATCTGATCACCACAAACTATCACCAGGCTTATCCAATAAGCCAGAAAACACCCAAATAAGCTGATCAAATCAGCTTATTCCTTCCTTAGCTTATTTGACCAAAGCCAGTTGACTTTGGTTGACTTTTTTGGTTTTTCTAAATTAAACTACTAGAGTCGAATACAGGCTCATGAAAAGCTATAATAAGCTTATCTGAGCTTGTATGAAGGGTAAAAGAGCTTGTGTGACTTCTAATCAGTATATATGACTTAATACGAATTAACAAGAAACATGAAAACTTGAAATCTTATCAAACTTGGAATGATTACAATACAGAAGTGATAGTTAACTTGAAATAAACTTGAAATTACAATGAGAACTTAAATTTAAACTGGAACAGACATTAAATAAATTTTACACTATGAAATGGTCTAAATCTGGTGACAATCTTCTCTCTGTGTTTTCTTTCCTTTAAATAGCCATCCCAGAAGACTCTTCTCATCCCTCTGATCAAATCCCAGCCATTGGTTTGCTTCCAATCAATCCCAGTCGTTTATTGGCGAGAAATTGGGAAATGGGTTTTACAGACCTAGTGAGGGTATGGGAAAGCATTAAATGAGTAGGGGGTGGTGGAGTGTCAGGGATAAGGCGGTGGTTTAAGGTGATGGGTCAGTGGAGAGGGGATTGAGGTGGTATGGTTTTGCAGAAGCTATTGGCGGGGTGGTATTGAAGAAGGAGAGTTTGACTAAAAGTCAAACGTGGTATTGGGTCTGGGTTTAATTAAAAAAGGGTCGGTTGGGTTTGTTGGACTTGGGCTGGGTATGGCTTGTGTTGGGCTTGGGTTATTTAAGTTTGTAACTGGGTTTAGTAATTAGGATTTACTTTGGATTTGGATTTAATTTTAAGGGACCATTGATGTAAATTCTGAAAATCCAAGGACTTAAGCTGCCAAAAATCAAATCTATTTCCAGGGACCATTTGTGTCATTTTGGGATTTTGGGGGTTGACTTTGACTCTGTCTTTGACTTTCGTCTTCACTTGATCAAATGCACAATTATTGCCAAGTCGATCCGAAAATGCTCGTTTTTCTCCGTTTTTAATCCTTTTGCACATGAAACAGATAAAAACACAATTCAAGGATATTTTCTGTATTTTGAAGCATTTCTGAGTGTTTTTAAATGTTTTTTCAGTTCAGATGGGACAAAAATGATGAATATTTACACACTCATCAAAGACTTACCCTCACATGTACCCGATGTCAATCATGATGATGATTACATTTAGTAGAAACTGATGCGTTTTTCGTTCTAATTCTTTTATATCCCCGGCAACGGCGCCAAAAACTTGGTGCGCGCGTGATGTGTCGTTGCGGTTTAGCAGTATTAATGCCTACTCAAGTTTTAAATTTATATTTAGCCGAATTATCAATAACACACACACTTAACGAGTAGTGTACCCGGTCAGTATGAATATAATGGTAAGTAGAGTGTCGATCACTAAGAGTGGAACGTATTATCTAGTTATTCTAATCAGTATTTTAATATCCTAAGTTAGCTATACAAACTAATCTAACGCAAGGGGGGTTCAGCCTGAGAGACTGGCACGGTTTGGTTATGATTAAATAGTAAACTAAACTAATGAGCACGAATCAGCGATTAGCACACACGTACACAGATATATACTTGAGACAATAAGAAGACCTGTCCTGATAATTAAGTAGCTTGTCACTTGTTTTATTGCTAGTTTTATATGAAGTGTATATAATTAACCCTTTCTCGTTGGCTCTAATCTTATCGGCGAGTAAACCCTTAATGATCACTTATGTCTATCCCACTATCCTAGAAACGATAGAATAAATAGGCGAGGAAGGGGCATGGCGACCCAAGCAATGCTCAGCTAGACACAGAGGTTATCAATGCACTAATAAAAGTCACCAAAGACATCAACATATAAACTTTAATTAATGGGAAAACAATTTTAAGGGGTGCGCATGATTTTTCGTAGTCACATGACATCATCCCATCAATCCTGATGAATTAAAGTGTATTAATACAATAAAACAAAACTACTTAATGAATTGAATACATGCAGGACCTTCTTACAGCTCTTGTATCTTCGTTCAGGGTGTGTCTTGTGCTGCTAATATGTCTGAATTCGTATCTGGTTTGGTACTCGTACGTATGGTATCTTGCACTGTTCCATCTCGAAATTCGTCTGAATTTGGGGTATTTATAGTTTCTGTCTGAGGGTTAGATGCGGCGCATAGGATAAGTAGATGCGGCGCATTGACTTAACTTCGCGTGGGGTCCAAGATTAATATATTCAGGAATATTCGTACACCGCCTTAAGATGCGGCGTAACTTCATTTCTCTATGCGGCGTATGTCCTTTGCTGTCTTGGATTGTAACTTGTGAAATCTTGATAGTGATACGCCGTATGTAAGAAGTATGTTGCGGCGTATCTGGAGCAGAATGATCTTGATCTTGTACATTTCAGTAGACTCTTAACATCTTGCTTGTTTTGCTCCATAATTAGTCCAAAATTGCCAAGTTTCACATAATACTTGTTTTTACCTGAGAATTACAAAAGTAAACATTAACGTATCAATTCTCATATATAATATAATAAAACAAGTCAAGTAAATAGGATAAATGATGATAATAAAATGTACTTATTTGAGTTCATCAAATATCCCCCCACTTGAACTTTACTTGTCCCCAAGTAAACCTTAGAATAAATCTTATGAAAATGTATCCTAAAAGATATTAGGATTTATTTTTATATTTAAGCATGTATTTGTTTTGTCATAATTGCACAACCAAACACTTAACGAATTAGAAATAAAATAAAATATTTCGATAAAAGCAAATCTAATCGTTTAACTGTCCAGTCGTGACGAATATTCTATCATAAGCTTGGCAAGTATACGCATCTCCCCCACTAAAGCCAAGGAATGACACGTCTAAAGCGGTAAAAAGGGTTTGTAGGTTAAGGGTTAATCATTCTTCTTAATCTCTATCGATCTCACATTCCAGAAAAGGCGACAAAATCACAAATACATGATCGAATCCACGACCACGATACTTGCAATTGCTCAAATCCTTAACTCGAATAGGCTAAAGATAAGACCAAGTAATCTTCACCAATAATATTATATCAAAAAGGGCGACAAAATCATAAATACATAGCCGAATCCACGACTACGATACTTAAGATTGCTCAAATCCCTAAGCTCAATAAATCAAAGGTTTGGATAAAGAATGATATAGGGTATGGATAATATTTGGGATACAAATTGGTGTAAAATGAAAGATAAACAAAACAGATAAATTAAAATCCTAAGTGTGGTAAATTACTTTCCCAACCATCCCATGAATAAGACTCATATCATTGAATAACTCACGCTTTAACACTTGAAACACACGCTTTAGGTAGACACGAATTATACTCAACAAGATCTCAATCAAAGAATAATCCTAGTTGGCGTTCCCATAACGGCCAACTCCCATTTAATCCATAAATATAATATACAACAACTAGTGGTGATATCAACCACTTAATACAAAACTTTACATAAGTTGGTTAAAACAAACTTCCAACTTTTTTTTTCTATTTTTTTTTCATTTTATTTTATTTTATTATTTTTTTTTGATTTTTTTTTATAAACTTTATATGTGTAAAATTTCACACTTTTCTATCACTATTTTTCCGGATAATTTTTCCATATTCTTCATACTTTCAGAAATAACTGTAATAGTGAAAGTAGTAAACACACGAAAAATAAACTCAAAGTTATACAATATTTACTTTCATACCAATTGCATTGTGCAATTTCCCGACCTAACCAAAGATAATGAATTACGCACGCGAACACAGGTAATGTAAGGAAACACACTTTGCCTAAAGCAATTAACCACGAATTTTAATCTACAGGGTAGGCTAAGGTGTAAGGGTGTATCGAAACATTATAACAAAGGTGTAAGAAACGAAATGAATGGCTCTGAGTGTTTTTCTAGGGGTATCTTACTCTAAAAGTGAGAGTAACAAAAGGGTTTATACGAGGGTTAACTAACCAGTGTAGTTAGTTAATATCACATAACATATAAAGGCTATTTGGGTGTAATCCTAGAATTTTACCAAGTTAGACAAGTCATTCCAATTATATAGATAATACTTATTATGGTGGTCTCGAATAGTATACAAGCCAAGTTCTAAAGTTTACAAGTCACCGGCACACTCATAGATTTGTGAATTTTGATAAGTTCACAATTTTTAGAAATAATGTTATGTGTGCAGCTATGTAATTTAGACTTTAAACAAAAACATGCTATAAAATTTTAAATTTTGATATATTAAGCGCATTTTAAGCATATTTTGAAAAAGTTTAGGACAAGTAAGTGTTCTAATTCTCCAATCCCCCCACTTAAGTTAAACAACGTCCTCGTTGTTTGTATCAAAGATTAAAAACTGGGAAATAAAAGAATTAGAACAGAAAAACTCCCCTGAGATTTGCTCGGTATGATCCTCCATTATTCGTATAAAAGCAAAAATCAACTTTCTTGTGGATTAGAACGTTTAAGCTTCATAGATGATGTATCCACAGGAATGCAGGAATCTATAATACCATTCAGACTTTAACACACCTGAGTTAAGAAGGTTCAAACTTGCATAATACATTAGTAGTTAGAAAAAATAAAACTTAAAAAATTAAACTGAAAATCATCAGGTCAGTCGATATGCCGTATCTTATGGAAGAAGATACGCCGTATCGAGCCTGGAATAAATACGAAATAAAATAAAATAAAGGATAGGATGCGTCGCATCTGTTTTACTAGATGCGGCGCATGTATTTACCAAACAGATTGTTAACAGTCTGTTGTAAAAAATGGGCTCGTTCCCCGGTTTACCTCTCGGGTTCTCTCGTTCACTCGTGCTGAACTTAATGCCAGTCTTCATCAAATATAACAAGAAACATAAACTGGAACATTAGATAAATACATGATAATATAATTCAATACAATCCCAAAAATGATAAATATAATGTATGAGGATTAATGTTTATAAAATCGAGCACATGAGATCATGGGTCTGTGGGGTCGTCTCCTGCAGGTGAGCGGGTCCCGGAGGTGCTGGCATCGTCGGTCCTGGGTCGGACTCTGCGAGGGAGACGAGAGTATCTGATGCGCGTGATGTGTCGTTGCGGTTTAGCAGTTTTAATGCCTACTCAAGTTTTAAATTTATATTTAGCCGACTTATCAATAACACACACACTTAACGAGCAGTGTACCCGGTCAGTATGAATATAATGGTAAGTAGAGTGTCGATCACTAAGAGTGGAACGTATTATCTCGTTATTCTAATTAGTATTTTAATATCCTAACGCAAGGGGGTTTCAGCCTGAGAGACTGGCATGATTTGTTTGCAATTAAATAACAAAATAAACCAATAGGCACGAATCAGCAAGTAGCACACACGTACACAGATAAATACTCGAGACAATAAGAGGGCTGTCCTTATGATTAAGTAGATTGTCACTTGTTTTATTGATAGCTTTATATGAAGTGTATGTAGTTAACCCTTTCTCGTTGGTCCTATTCTTATCGGCGAGTAAACCCTTAATGATTACTTATGTCTAAAAGTTATTCCTAAGTGATCAATTTAGTAATAACCGTGGGAGCCACATTATTTTCCGCAGTCAAATGCCCACAAGCCATTAATAAACACAGAGGTTATCAATGCACTAATAAGTAGTAACCAAAGACATCAACATATAAACTTTAATTGATGGGAAAGCAAGTATTAAAGGGAGTGCAATCTTTCGTTGTCACATTACACAAGCCACCAATCCTGATGAATTAAAGTTTGCTAACACAATAAAACAAAACTACTTAATGAATTAAACACATGCATCACCTTCTTACAGCTCTTGTATCTTTGTTTGGTGTGTCTTGTGCTGCCTCCTTGACTGAATTCGTCCTAGGGTTCTGCTGATTCGGTCTTCGAATCTAATATATTGCTTCGATAAAAGCTCTGGAATTCGTCTGGTCTTGGGGTATTTATAGTTTCTGTCTGAGGTGAGATGCGGCGCATCTATTAAGTAGATGCGGCGCATTGACTTAACTTCGCGTGGGGTCCAAGATTATAATATTCAGGAATATTCGTACACCGCCAGAAAATGCGGCGTAACTCCATGATTAGATGCGGCGCATGTCCTCTTGTATCTTGGATCGTATCTGGTGGAATCTTAATAGAGATGCGCCGTATGTAATGAGTGAGATGCGGCGCATCTGGAGCAGATTAGTCTTGATCTTCTTCATTTCAGTAGACTCTTAACTTCTTGCATGTTTTGCTCCATAATCAGTCCAAAATCACTAAGTTTCACCAAATGCTTGTTTTTACCTGAGAATTACAAAAGTAAACGATTAAGTATCAATCCTCATACATAATATAATAAAACAAGTCAAATTAATAGGATAAATGATAGTAATAAAATGTACTTATTTGAGTTCATCAAATATCCCCCCACTTGAACTTTACTTGTCCCCAAGTAAACCTTAGAATTTCTCTTATGAAAATGTATCCTAAAAGATGTTAGGATTTATTTTTATATTTAAGCATGTATTCGTTTATTTCATAATCACACAACTAAATACTTAACGAATTAGAAGTAAAGTAAAATAAGTTGATAAAAGCAAATCTAATCGTTTAACTGTCCAGTCGTGACGAATATTCTATCATAAGCTTGGCAAGTATACACATCTCCTCCACTAAAGCTAATGAATAACAAGTCTAAAGCGGTAAAAAGGGTTTTTAGGCTTAAGGGTTAATTATTCTTGATCACTATCGATCTCAAATTCCAGAAAAGGCGACAAAATCACAAATACATGATCGAATCCACGAACACGATACTTGCAATTGCTCAAATCCTTAACTCGAATAGGCTAAAGATAGGTCCAAACTTCACCAATAATAATATATCAAAAAGGGCGACAAAATCATAAATACATAGCCGAATCCACGACTACGATACTTAAGATTGCTCAAATCCCTAATCTCAATAAATCAAAGGTTTGGTTGGATAAAGAATAATAAAGGGCATGGATAACATTTGGGATATAAATTGGTGTAAAATGAAAAATAAACAAAACAAATAAATTAAAATCCTAAGTGTGGTTAATCACTATCCCAACCATCCCATGAATAAGACTCATATCATCGAATAACTCACGCTTTAACACTTGAAACACACGCTTTAGGTAGACACGAATTATACTCAACAAGATCTTAATCAAAGAATAAACCTTAATTGGCGTTCCCATAACTGCCAATTCCCATTCAATCCATAGATATAATATACAACAAATAGTGGTGATATCGACCACTTACATAACTTCACATAAGTTGGTTGAAACTAACTTCCAACTTTTCTTTCTTTCTTTTTCTTTTCTTCTTTTTTCGATTTTTTTTTTTTTTTTTTTTTTTTTTTTTTTTTTTTTTTCAAACATAGACATAGATGTGTAAAATTTCACCACATCACTAAAATGATAATTCTGGATAATTTTTTTTCATACTTTTCATACTTAAGAAATAACGGTAATAGTGAAAGTAGTAAACACACGAAAAATAAACTCAAAGATATACAATATTTACTTTCACTCCAATTGCATTGTGCAATTTCCCGACCTAACCAAAGATAATGAATTACGCACGCGAACACAGGTAATGTAAGGAAACACACTTTGCCTATAGCAATTAACCAACGACGGATTCTAATCTACAGGGTAGGCTAAGGTGTAAGGGTGTAACGAAACATTTTAAACATAGGTGTAAGAAACGAAAGGAATGGCTCTGAGTGTTTTTCTAGGGGTATCGTACTCTAAAAATGAGAGTAACAAAAGGGTTTATACGGGGGTTAACTAACCAGTGTAGTTAGTTAATAACACATAACATATAATAGGCTATTTGGGTGTAATCCTAGAATTTTACCAATTTAGACAAGTCATTCCAATTATATAAATAATACTCATTATGGTGGTCTCGAATAGTATACAAGCCAAGTTCTAAAGTTTACAAGTCACCGGCACACTCATAGATTTGTGAATTTTGAAAAATCACAATTTTTGAAAATAACGTCATGTGTGCAGCTATGCAACTTAGATCTTAAACAAAAACATGCTAAAATTTTTTTAAGTTTGATATATTAAGCACATTTTAAGCATAATTTTTGAAAAAGTTTAGGACAAGTAATTGTTAAGTGTTCTAATTCTCCAATCCCCCCACTTAAGTTAAACAACGTCCTCGTTGTTTGTATAAAAGGTTAAAAACTGGAAAATAAAAGAATTAGAACAGGAAAACTCCCTTGAGATTTTCTCGGTATGATCCTCCATTAGTATATGAGCAAAAATCATCTTCTTGTGGATGAGAACGTTAAAGCTTCATACTTGATGTATCCACAGGAAATCCTTAAACTATAATACCACCAACACTTTAAAACACACCTAAGATAAGAAAGGTTCATACTTGCATAATACATTAGTAGTTAGGAAAAATAAAACTTAAAAATTAAAACTGAAAATCATCAGGTCAGTCGATGCGCCGTATCTTATGGAAGAAGATACGCCGTATCGAGCCTGGAATAAATACGGATCAGAATAAAGATGCGCCGCATCCTTAACCAGGGATGCGCCGCATTAAAATAAACTGATAAATAGTTTTAAAGTCGAAAATAAAAATGCAGAAAAATTAAAATAAGATATGACCATTGCAGGAGATGCGTCGCATCTCAGAATTGAGATGCGCCGTATCCTTATGCGGGCCTGACTGACTCGACAAAGAAACAGAATAATAAAAATTCTCCGGGTTGTCTCCCGGTAAGCACTTGTCTTTATTCCAGAGTCTTCAAGTTAGACTCACGTTCAGCTCTTTATTTAGTCCTTGTCACGGTCCATCCTTCTTCCTTCATTCGAAAGATGTTCCCGTATAGCTCCGCAACGTTTTCTTCCGTTCGACTTAATCTAATATAACTCTTGGTCTTTACTGCAACATATTCCTCATCGGGTCCCAAAGAGTATTTGATGATTTTAAATTTTTCAGAAATAATCATGGGTGGCTCATTGTAAGGAATCCCAAGTAGTTGACACTTTCTTTTGGTGAACTCTTCCTCGTCTTTATCAACAAACTTAAAATAAGGATCCTTAATCAAATAATCATCTAGTTCTTCAATTAATGACTTATTGTCTTGAATCGCCTCCCACTCTCTTTCCAAATCATATTGTAACCGTCGACTAAGCTTCGTGAAATCATCAAACTGTTTATGCACCCATTCCCAGAAAGTAGTATCCGATGTCCCCTTAAGTCCTTTCAAGCGTTCAATTCTGCCCTTTTCTTGTAAAGCCTCCAATTTTTGTGGGCAGTCTTCAACATTATCGTACCATTCATAATCTTCAAAGGTTACATCGTTTCCAACCCGTTTCATCCCAATTATACTTCCCCCATTACAGGTTCCGTTACTCTTATAATCACAGGTCGGCCAAACACTACTCCCATCCTTGAAAACGAAGGGTGTACAGGTGTGATTAATGTGCTCAAATTCCCATGGTTTATCCCAAACCCATGGTACTTGGTCATTCCATTCGTAGCACCAGGTGTTTTTGAAATCATCATAAGTCTTAAATCCTGGTAGATCTCCAGTTAGCACATCATCGTCGACTCGAAGAAGATAGTTAAATTCTTTGAACTGCTTGCACAAGGGTGTCTCATAATCGAACACATCAATGTCAATTCTGAAAAGTTCTTCAATGCCCTCATTGATTGTTGAATCATGAAGTGACGACCCATAATCGCTTTCTACTTCTTCATCTTCTCCTCTCATCCAATATACCCATAATGCATCCTTAGTAGCTCGATCCATGCTCTTATGGTTATTAAACTTACTAGCCAACCATTCTGAAAAATCAACATCGTTAGGATCGTGGTTAACGTCAAAGCAAGCCTTTCCAATCATATTATTTTTTATCTCCATGAACTCGTTAAATTGCTTCTTAAAACTCCGTGTCAACCATGAAGTCATAATCTGCTTGACTTCATTTGCAGGGGCAAATTCCGGACTACCATATTTGAGTTCTAGCCAATCATTGAGGGAGAGGTCTATCAATCTTACCAATCTGCCATGAAATAGTAACTCCGCCAAAGCATAATTTCTGTCATTATCCAGATAGTTCTCATTTAATCCCCAGTACTGCTCGGAATATGGCATGTAAGAGTTTTGGGTATTGCCTCCACCACAGCTTTCGTTGCTTGAATCCGTGTATGCAAGATAGAATTTCCCATCATCTTCTTCGATAGTAGTCCAGTTCAATCCTTCGGCTTCAACGATAGGCCATAAGAGCGACAATTCTTCTCCAGTGTACCTCACAAATACATCATAAGAGAATACCTCTTTGTCAATGTTGCATAAACGCATGAATTCCTTAAAAGCAGCTTCAAGAGGAGTCTCCCAAAAGAATAAATCCGTATCAATCATGAGCACATTGAAGTTGACATCATCAAAAACCTTCACATCGAATGAATCCGAAAGAAAGAGTTCCTTAGCAAGATATCCGTTCACTGAGATGTCTTCCATAGCAAAACCTGTCATCATAGGTAAAATCATCAGTAGGATTTGTTCGCTAGAAGAGAAATTAACGAATATAGAAACGGATATAAGAATACAAATTTCTGATGTCTGCACACGATGCGCCGTATCCAAAAAGTTGGATACGCCGTATCTTATAATCGTTAAAATTTAATCAGACTTTATCCAGAAAATAGATACGCCGCTTAGAATTTATGAATGCGCCGTATCGAATTAATTAATCAAAAATCAATATTTATTTAAAATTAAATACGTCGTATTAACGAAAGTTAATGCGCCGTATTTTCGTTATGTTTCAAAATACAAGATTTTTGATTCAGTAAGATGCGCCGTATCGACAGAGATCGATACGTCGTATCTGTTTAATAATTCGCAAACTGTTTTTAATTAAAATAATAGATACGCCGTATCTGCTAAAGCAGATGCGTCGTATGGCGTTAACGTTTAGAAATTTTTTTTTTTATCAAAAACAGATACGCCGTATCTGCTAAAGCAGATGCGTCGTATTACTTTATCGCTTAGAAAAAATTTTCTTATTAAAAACAGATACGCCGTATCTTGGGGAAAAGATGAGTCGTATCGAATTAATTAAACGCGTTGTATTTAAAAAGAATTAAACGCAATACGCCGTATCTGAGAGATCAGATGCGCCGTATCGTTTGATTTAGCACAGTACAACGATAGCAGAACACACAAAAATACGAAAAATAATAAAAAAAACAAATAAAAACACACAAACAAAAATAAACACAAAAACAAAAATAAAAGCAAACAAATAACACACAAAACAACAAATATGCAAAATAATACAATGATGCAATTAATCTAATAAAAAGAAAAACCTAATTAAAATACTAATCAAATTAACAGATAATAACAATTCACTCCCCGGCAGCGGCGCCAAAAAACTTGATGCGCGTGATGTGTCGTTGCGGTTTAGCAGTTTTAATGCCTACTCAAGTTTTAAATTTATATTTAGCCGACTTATCAATAACACACACACTTAACGAGCAGTGTACCCGGTCAGTATGAATATAATGGTAAGTAGAGTGTCGATCACTAAGAGTGGAACGTATTATCTCGTTATTCTAATCAGTATTTTAATATCCTAACACAAGGGGTTTCAGCCTGAGAGACTGGCACGATTTGTTTGCAATTAAATAACAAAATAAACCAATAGGCACGAATCAGCAAGTAGCACACACGTACACAGATAAATACTCGAGACAATAAGAGGGCTGTCCTTATGATTAAGTAGATTGTCACTTGTTTTATTGATAGCTTTATATGAAGTGTATGTAGTTAACCCTTTCTCGTTGGTCCTATTCTTATCGGCGAGTAAACCCTTAATGATTACTTATGTCTAAAAGTTATTCCTAAGTGATCAATTTAGTAATAACCGTGGGAGCCACATTATTTTCCGCAGTCAAATGCCCGCAAGCCACTAATAAACACAGAGGTTATCAATGCACTAATAAGTAGTAACCAAAGACATCAACATATAAACTTTAATTGATGGGAAAGCAAGTATTAAAGGGAGTGCAATCTTTCGTTGTCACATTACACAAGCCACCAATCCTGATGAATTAAAGTTTGCTAACACAATAAAACAAAACTACTTAATGAATTAAACACATGCAGCACCTTCTTACAGCTCTTGTATCTTTGTTTGGTGTGTCTTGTGCTGCCTCCTTGACTGAATTCGTCCTAGGGTTCTGCTGCTTCGGTCTTCGAATCTAATATATTGCTTCGATAAAAGCTGTGGAATTCGTCTGGTCTTGGGGTATTTATAGTTTCTGTCTGAGGTGAGATGCGGCGCATCTATTAAGTAGATGCGGCGCATTGACTTAACTTCGCGTGGGGTCCAAGATTATAATATTCAGGAATATTCGTACACCGCCAGAAAATGCGGCGTAACTCCATGATTAGATGCGGCGCATGTCCTCTTGTATCTTGGATCGTATCTGGTGGAATCTTAACAGAGATGCGCCGTATGTAATGAGTGAGATGCGGCGCATCTGGAGCATATTAGTCTTGATCTTCTTCATTTCAGTAGACTCTTAACTTCTTGCATGTTTTGCTCCATAATCAGTCCAAAATCGCTAAGTTTCACCAAATGCTTGTTTTTACCTGAGAATTACAAAAGTAAACGATTAAGTATCAATCCTCATACATAATATAATAAAACAAGTCAAATTAATAGGATAAATGATAGTAATAAAATGTACTTATTTGAGTTCATCAGTATCTGATCATGCCCCTGACGTGTGTGCCATCTGGGAGATGATGGCTCGTGCCCTGATGCTCTAGGAGCTGACTCACACTCTCTACTAGCCAACCTAAGTCCCTCCTGACTATAGTGAGGTCGGCTCTCATCCCGTCGACTACGCCTCTCAAAGCTCTAACCTCCCCCTCAACTAGCTCAACTCTCTGCCCCACTGTACGTGCAACTGGTGGCTGGGGTGCTGGTGCCTCCTCCTCCTGGGCTGGAGCAGCAGCCGGAGCTCCCTGGGGACCTCCCTGCTCAGCCTCTACCTCTGCTGGTCTCGCGGGGCCCAATGCCACCCAGTAACATCCCCCCATAACCATCTCACAAATCCCCAATCTGACCAAATAATCCTGCCCAATAACCGGTAGACTGGTCACCTCAACCTCTAACCCGGCAGGAATCTCATCACCGATCACACCAAAATGACGGGCCAGCCTAGATACAAAATGCCCTCCAGTCATCTGGCTCCTCCTATCTCTCCCCAAAGCACCCCTATGAAGGAAATGCGCCAAAAAGTGAGGGATGTTCACCGCCAATCCCTCATCCATGCTCCTCAGAAGGAAGAGGTCAAGAGTGGTCACCTTCTCAGGTGACTGACCTCTCCCAGCAATGGTCAGTGCTATCATCCTATGGCATAATCTCCTCATAGGCTCCCTAATCAATGTGTAGGATGGGGTGGAAGCAGTAGAATCACCTCCGGAGGATATCCTCTCCCAGAAATCTCCCAGCAACATCCTGTCTGGCACTGCCCTCAAACTCTCAGCCCAGTACCTGGCAAACCCAGCAGATCCAAGCTCCTCAACAGTGTGTAACCCCATAGCCAAAATAAACTGCCTCATCGACATCTGTCTATGCACACCACCCAACCTGAAAACAAGAGTATCAGCTGTATCAATCTCCAAATCCGTCTCCCTGTAATGAACTGTACTAAGGAACTCCAGCATGAGCTCCCTAATCAGAGGCTCGTCAATCTTGAACAACCTCTCCCATGCATGTGACCTAAACACAACCTCATCATCATCATCCCTCACAACCATCTCCAGCCTATCATGAAGACCACCAACTGCGTTCCCCCCGTCAATCAACCCAACATCCGCAAAATCCAAAACCGAGACTCTAAAGATTTTCCTAAAGAAAATCGATCTAAGTCTCTGCACATAATAGGCCTCAGTATCTGCTGTCAGTCCCATGGTCTCGAAACGGAGCCACATGTGCCTGCGTTCAGCAACCGGTAGTTCCATCTGAAATAAATTTTAAATGTTAGAAAGCAGTTCTGAAGTGAGGTTGATACGGCGCATCTGATAAATCAGTGCGGCGTGTCTATGCTGCATAAAAGCGATGCGGAGCAAGCAATAGAATACGGCGTATGGGGGATGCGTCGTATCTAAGTTAAGTAATACGGCGTATATGGAAGTATTTAAATTGGAAATAGGTTGTTACGCCGCATCAAGTAACTTAGATGCGCCACATCTAGCAATATATCAGTATAAAATAGAGGGGGTCAGGCACGTTTTCCAAGAATCCAGACCCGTGACGTAAACTACCACTTAACATCACAGTTCCATTTATCCCAATATCAATATCTAAAACTTCCTGTTACATCATTTTCCCTCCAAAGTTCAAAAATAATTCCCCGAACCCTAATTTTCATTCGAATCAAAGTGGTTTTTAATTCAATAGTCTATAAAAAATTAACATAGGGGAATTCATCTAGTCCAAGTTCTAATCAAATCCCTTAAATCTTTCAAGCCCTAATCGAATTATTGCATAAACCCTAATTTTTAAATTGAACAAAATTAAATAGAATAATTACCTTATATTACGATTAGGATTTGGTCTAGAGTTCGGATTAGAAGGTTTTGATTCGAGGAAAGCACTTCGGATTAAAGGGTTTAATTAGGTGCGTTTTTAACTGTGTGTGAATTGGGTAAGAAATTGAAATCCGGCGCATCTCTTTCATATTTATAGGGTAAATACGATGCGCCGTATCGCATAATTGTATGCGCCGTATCTTATCTAAATTCGTTGACTGGTCAATAAGTGTTAATTAGTCACAGATACGACGCTTAGAATACTAAGATCCGCCGTATTGTTGCGACAGTGAACTAAATTTAAATAAGGAACGTACCTTGGCCTCCGCAACACATTTCCTTACACATCAAATTGGGGTAAAACGGTATACCATATGATATATATAAATTCAAGATAAGAGCAATAAGCATATCCGTTTTATTAATGATTATAATCTTTATTGTTTAGTGGATAATGATTTACTCCAAGGTTAGGAGCAAATATCGTTTTAAGCTTACAAAATTGAGATTATATTCGGGAGAGGTTTCGTAGAGAACTCTCTATAAGGCTAGGTAAATTATTGTAGAGGATACCTGGAATTCTATTTCAAGAATTTTAAGATACTCAATGTTACCAGTACTGAATTCTCCTCCACTCTTGTCGTCTTATTACAGCCTTTCAATCATCTAAGGTTTGATTACTCCAGCTAGCGTCTCTTGGTTAGGTTCAGAATGTAATCTTCCATAGTGATGCTTAAGCCATCATTTATCCTGAAAGTAAACCAACTTGTGCACGAGAGTAGTGGAACGATCAAAGTGAATATCAAAAATCAACTATATTTATTAAATGCGTCGTATTAACAAAAGCTAATGCGCCGTATTTTCGTTACGTTTCAAAATACAAGATTTTTGATTTAGAAGATGTGCCGTATCGATAGAAATCGATGCGTCGTATCTGTTTAATAATTCGAAAACTGTTTTTAATTTAAATCGAAAATACGCCGTATCTGTTAAAACAGATGCGTCGTATGGCGTTAGGGTTTAGAAAAATTTCTTATTAAAAACAGAATACGCCGTATCTTGGGGAAAGATGCGTCGTACTCGAATTTATTAAACGCGCTGTATTTTATAAAAATTAAACGCAATATGCCGTATCTGTGAAAACAGATGCGCCGTATCGTTTATATCAGCACAATACAACGATAGCAGAATGCAGAAAAATAGAAAAAGAAAAAAAATAAAAATAAAAACAAACAAAAAGAAACACAAATTATAGAAAATAAAAACACACAAAAACAGAAAATATGCAAATAATACAATGAATGCAATTTATCTAATATATAACAGGGTTAGTGGTTAGAATCTAAAAATTAAAAAGAAAAACCTAATTAAAATACTAATCAAATTAACATATAATAACAATTCACTCCCCGGCAACGGCGCCAAAAACTTGATGCGTTTTTCGTTCTAATTCTTTTATATCCCCGGCAACGGCGCCAAAAACTTGGTGCGCGCGTGATGTGTCGTTGCGGTTTAGCAGTATTAATGCCTACTCAAGTTTTAAATTTATATTTAGCCGACTTATCAATAACACACACACTTAACGAGCAGTGTACCCGGTCAGTATGAATATAATGGTAAGTAGAGTGTCGATCACTAAGAGTGGAACGTATTATCTAGTTATTCTAATCAGTATTTTAATATCCTAAGTTAGCTATACAACCTAATCTAACGCAAGGGGGGTTCAGCCTGAGAGACTGACACGGTTTGGTTATGATTAAATAGTAAACTAAACTAATGAGCACGAATCAGCGATTAGCACACACGTACACAGATAGATACTTGAGACAATAAGAAGACCTGTCCTGATAATTAAGTAGCTTGTCACTTGTTTTATTGCTAGTTTTATATGAAGTGTATATAATTAACCCTTTCTCGTTGGCTCTAATCTTATCGGCGAGTAAACCCTTAATGATCACTTATGTCTATCCCACTATTCTAGAAACGATAGAATAAATAGGCGAGGAAGGGGCATGGCGACCCAAGCAATGCTCAGCTAGACACAAAGGTTATCAATGCACTAATAAAAGTCACCAAAAACATCAACATATAAACTTTAATTAATGGGAAAGCAATTTTAAGGGGTGCGCATGATTTTCTATAGTCACATGACATCAGCCCATCAATCCTGATGAATTAAAGTGTACTAATACAATAAAACAAAACTACTTAATGAATTGAATACATGTAGGGCCTTCTTACAGCTCTTGTATCTTCGTTCAGGGTGTGTCTTGTGTTGCTAATACGTCTGAATTCGTCTCTGGTTTGGTACTCGTACGTATGGTATCTTGCACTATTCTACCTCGAAATTCGTCTGACTTTGGGGTATTTATAGTTTCTGTTTGAGAGTTAGATGCGGCGCATAGGATAAGTAGATGCGGCGAATTGACTTAACTTCACGTGGGGTCCAAGATTAATATATTCAGGAATATTCGTACACCACCTTAAGATGCGGCGTAACTCCATTTCTCTATGCGGCGCATGTCCTTTGCTGTCTTGGATTGTAACTTGTGAAATCTTGATAGTGATACGCCGTATGTAAGAAGTATGTTGCGGCGTATCTGGAGCAGAATGATCTTGATCTTGTACATTTCAGTAGACTCTTAACATCTTGCTTGTTTTGCTCCATAATTAGTCCAAAATCGCCAAGTTTCACATAATACTTGTTTTTACCTGAGAATTACAAAAGTAAACATTAACGTATCAATTCTCATATATAATATAATAAAACAAGTCAAGTAAATAGGATAAATGATGATAATAAAATGTACTTATTTGAGTTCATCAGAAACCATGCTTGCTGCATTGGACACTAAGTACACTAATGAATCAACTAACTGATTGCTAGTAGCAACCATCACCATTCTTCAAGACTCTACCCTTTACGTTAAGTATTAAGTGTACCGCCGAACTAGCCATTTGACTGCTAATAGAACCAATGTCATCTTTCGAAGTTGCACCCTAAAACCTACTAGATACCCATGAGACATCGACCTAGTGTCCACATAACTTGAGGTTTAGACATTTTTGGTCTAGTTACTGAATTATCCATGATGAGAAACTCGTCTGCGTACCTTATAGTAAAAGGATCTTAACAATACAATGAGAACCCCTCGAGGAAGGTAAACAATGAAGGAATCAATGGAACTTTTAACAAGGGCTAGGAACTTACAATGGGATGACAAACTAACGAAAGTCTTAAGACCCTATAGAACAAACCAAGCCACTACCTTAAGAAATTGCCAAATCTTTCACTAATTCTTAGAGGGTATTAACCTGACTAGGACGTCAGAGTGATCCAAAACGCCGTTGTCCACTAAACCAAACCTTAGAGGTAAACCAAGCATCCCTGTCCTCAATTAGGAATGACAAGATACCATGACTTGACACTGTTCGGCCAATGTACAATTCACCCTTTCCACACCGTATAATAAGAATTCCCTTATAAGTAATGGATACCTTGGATTGGACAATCAATATACGATCACCCTTACAACGTGTCCCCTAGGAGTTCTATATTATTTAACCTCAAAAATATGTTTTGAATTAAACTCACTCCCACGCTGTAATACCAAGCAGTCTCAACGTACCAAACAGCCATTGATACACAACTTACACTCGTAGCCAAGGAAAATGCCCATGGCATAATATCCAACTCACCCATAAGTCATGACACATTCCAATACTGTCCTAGTGAATTAAGTACCATATCTATAAAACTTCACCCGGCATTTAACCACCAAACACTATCAGACATTGGAAAATAGACTATGTCCTTAAATTTTTTGAAAACTTGTATAAATGCCATACCCAACTATACCATCAACTGTGATGATCTCACTTTCAAGAATCTTTCTTTAAAAACGCGTTTATAGCAATTACAAAAAGTATTTCTCTAGGATACTCACTTTGTAAGTTAAAAGTTGTTGGGAATAAAATGTTCAAGTCAAAGAGCCTGCCAGATGAGCTATTGAGCCTGCTAGTTGATTTTCAAGAAGTTGAAGATGTACTAACAGTACCTTCTGGGTAAGAAGGTACTGCTAGTTGAAGAAGGTCCTGCTCAGTTGAATGTTAAGTTGATAGATATTTATTAGTAGATATTTTGTTGTATTATTAGTCTTTGTACAATGTAATACGTTAAGTAAAAGTAGTTCAGTCTTCTATGTTGTGAAGAAGAATATACAGAGTAGTTTACGTTGGAAGTTGTAAATAATAGTAGGCTAGAAAAGTCCAAGTATCTTATTATATTGTGCAACTTGACAACATGTAAAAGGGTTCCTTATCTTATAAAAGGATCCCTTAGTCACCACCTTTGAATCAATCTTTTTCCAACTAATAACCTTAGCAATATCCAAAACAGAACAACCTATTTAGTAACTTAGTTACTAATTCACAAATCCTTTACAAATTAAAGATTCAAGGTTACTTTGTAATCCTGGTGATAGTTAGATCATCCGTATTATTTCATCAATAATATTGAATCGTTTTGTGTTACTAAAGTTGTGTTCTTTGTTCATTATAACTCATGTTTACATACTCACCACCTTTTGTTTCTTTTAAGTGTGTTATAGTAGATTCCGCATACTAAAGCACATTCATTCCTAAATATCCCAAACACATTATTAAGATAAACATCCCAAGTGTTTGTATAATCCTTCACAAGTGGTATCAGAGCTAGGTTGATATTTACGATTTAAAAGAACAATGGATGTTGAACACATTCAAACCAATGTTGCTGCAAAACTTCCATTACTCAAACAAAATGAGTTTGATATGTGGAGACTGAGGGTAGAGCAATACTTTCAAGTGCAAGACTATGCACTTTGGGAGATCATTGAAGAAGGAAATTCATTTAAACCTTCAATCACCACCTCCACAGTAAACGATGCAATAGTAACAAACTTGCAAGTGAACCCTGCAACCGCAGAAGAAAGAATCCAAAAGAGAAATGATCTTAAAGCCAAAAGTATGCTTCTCATGACTATTCCAAATGACCGGCTTTTGATCTTCAACAAGTACAAATGTGTTAAAACCCTTTTTCAAGCTATTGTGGCTAGATTTGGTGGAAATGATGCCACCAAGAAAAATCATAAAACTCTCCTCAAACATCAGTTTGAAAACTTTACAGCCACAACAAATGAGTCTTTGGACAGCATGTTCAATAGACTTCAAAAGCTTTCAAGTCAGTTAGCCATTCATGAAGTGCTGGTATCACAAGAAGACTTAAACTCCAAATTTCTTAGGAGTTTACCCTCTGAATGGGCCATGCATGTCATTGTCTGGAAAAACAAACCAGATATTGATCACATGAGTCTTAATGATCTTTACAACAATTTCAAGATAGTAGAGCATGAAGTGAAGAAGTCTACTGGTTCAAGCTCGGGAAATGTGACCTTTGTTTCATCTCCAAGCACCTCAAGGGTAGTAGATGAAGAAAAAGATGGTAGTGAAGAAGGTACTGCCAACTCAAATTTTGGTACTGCCAATACTTCTAGCAGTACCAAAACAATTCTAGATGAAACAATTGGCTGTGCTTTCCTGACCTCACAACACAATGGTACCATATTGAATTTTGAAGATTTTCAAGAGATCAATGATGATGATCTTGAGGAAATTGACATAAAGTGGCAACTTTCACTTCTTAGCATAAGGGCTAAGAAATTACTGATGAGGACTGGAAAGAAGATTATCATAGATGGTAGTGAGCCTGCTGGGTATGACAAGTCTAAAGTGGAGTGCTACAACTGCCACATGAAGGGTCACTACTCAAGAGAGTGTAGAAGACCAAAGAAGCAGGATGATAAGGGAAGAGGGTTTGAGAATAAGAACAAGGGAAGGTTTGAGAAGAAAGGAAGCTTTGAGAACAAGAGCAAGGCTGTGGAAATCATTGAGCCTAAAGCTATGGTAGCTATAGATGGGCTGGGTTTTGATTGGAGTTTTATGGGTGAAGAAGAGTCAACTTCAGATGAAATGGCTTTGTTGGCTTTCTCCACTCCTGAGGTACAAATTACTAAATGTTCTATTACTTGTAAAATTTTTGAAGAATTACAAACTTTTATAAAACTTTATGATGAACTGAAAGTAGAAGAAAGAAAAACCCATCAAGACCTAATTAACCATAAGTGTGGTATGACCAAACTTGAGAAGCAGATAATCCATTTTAGGGAAAATGAACTCACTTTTTCTGACACCAAGGCCATTCTTAACAGGGAAATATTTTTGAAAGATGCTGAAATAAATATGTTAAGAACTGAGTGTGCTAAAATGACTTTGGCAAAGGATAATATTCAACTAACTGTTACCACATTGGAAACTGCTTCTGACTGTACTAGAAGCATAGTTGAAAATCAAATGAACAAGAGAATCAAATCTGGGATTGGATACAATACTTGTCCACCTCCTTATAGAGGAATCCCTTGTCCCCCAGGATTAGATCTTGCAGAATCAGGTTTACATGAATTCATCAACAAACCACTAGCTAAACCTGTAGAGAAAAGTGAACCTGTTGAGAGTACTAAGGTTGCTTCACTCTCTAAGGTGCTCACTGATAAGAAATCAGATGTTCTAATTATTGAAGATTGGACATCTGATGATGATGAAGAAGAGACTGTTTCAAACAAAGGAAACAACATAGGACCAGTCAGTCCTAAAAGAGTAGAAATTAAGACTAAGGCTAAAGCTGTTCTGAAAACAGTTGAATGTTGTGCTAAGTGTAATAGCAAACCTAGAGGTAGCCAGAGAAATTGGAACAATCTTAAGTCACACCAACTTGGTGATGATTTTGTTATGTACAATAAGGCTTGCTATTACTGTGGTAGTTTTAATCATACTCATGCTTATTGTAACAACTGGGTTTCTGGGAGTAAATCAAGGTCTAAAACAAATGGAACAAACCCCAGAAAAAGTTTTGTAAAGTCTAACACACCAAAAGTTAATCATACTGTTAGACCAAATAAGCCTGTTAACTCAAAACCAACTACTATAGGTGCAAGAAATACTTTCAAACATGCACCAAGAGTTGTGAAAAGTCCCATTGAAAAGAAATCTGTGGTCAAAACACAAGATTGGAGACCAAAACCAAAAGGTCCTGCTAGACCCAAAGGTCCTGCTAGACCAAATGGTACTGCCAAAATTGGTATTGATAGACCAAGGACCACAAAATGGATTAAAAGGGAAAATGCTGTTAAGTCCTCAGCATGTTGGATATGGAGACCACTCCAATCAAATGGTGCATCAACAATCCTAAAGAGGTTTGATTACATTGATGCAAGAGGCAAACCCAAGTCAGTCATGGCTTGGGTACCCCAAGGAAACTAATATGTCTATATATGTGCAGGAACATTCCAATGATATGGCTGATAAAGGATATGTAGATAGTGGATGTTCAAGGCACATGACAGGTAACATGTCTTACCTCACATAATTCAAATCATTTGATGGAGGATATGTTACCTTTGGGGGAGGAATCAAAGGAATGATTACTGGTAAAGGTACAATCAAAACCAGTAAATTAGATTTTGAAAATGTGTACTTTGTGAAAGAACTTCAGTTTAATCTCCTCAGTGTCTCACAAATGTGTGACAAAAAGAACAATGTTCTCTTTACTGACAATGAATGTATGGTTCTTTCTTCTGATTTAAAATGCCTGATGAAAGTCAGATTCTTTTTAAAATCCCAAAAAGGAACAATATGTACAGTGTTGATTTAAAGAACATTGATCCTAAGGAGAGTTTAACTTGTCTAGTAGCAAAAGCCTCATTGGATGAATCTATGCTATGGCATAGAAGGCTTGGTCATATAAACTTTAAAACAATCAATACAATTGCAAAATATGATTTGGTTAGAGGTTTACCCAAAAAGATTTTTCAAAATGACCAAACCTGTGTTGATTGTCAAAAAAGCAAACAACATAGAGCTTCTTGTAAGCCCAAGACCCATAACTCAATTTCTCAAGCTTTATACATGCTTCATATAGATCTTTTTGGTCCTACTAATGTGAGTAGCTTGAATGGTAAAAGATATTGTCTTGTAGTTACTGATGATTACAGCAGATTTTCTTGGGTTTTCTTTTTAAGATCTAAGCATGAAACAAGTGAGATTCTTAAGTCTTATATAACTGAGGTAGAAAACCAAGCTGATAAGAAAGTGAAAGTAATTAGATGTGACAATGGGACAGAATTCAAGAATAGGGTTATGGATGAATTTTGCAAAGAAAAAGGAATAAAAAGAGAATTTAGTGTAGCTAGAACCCCACAGCAAAATGGAGTAGCAGAAAGGAAAAATAGAACTCTTATAGAGGCTGCTAGAACAATGTTAGTAGACTCTAAGTTACCTATTTCATTTTGGGCTGAAGCAGTAGGTACTGCTTGTTATGTGCAAAACAGGGTTCTTGTAATAAAACCACATAAAAAGACTCCTTATGAACTTTTATTTGGTAGAACACCATCTTTAAGTTTTATGAGACCTTTTGGATGTCATGTCACTATTCTCAATACCAAAGATCATTTAGGCAAGTTTGAAGGAAAAGCTGATGAAGGCTACATGATAGGGTATTCTTTGCAAAGTAAGGCCTATAGAGTGTATAATAGTTGCACTAGGCTAGTGGAAGAAAATTTGCACATAGAATTTCAAGAGAAACTAGCAAATGTTAAAGGCATTGGACCAGATTGGATGTTTGACATTGATAGGCTTTCAGAATCTATGAATTATGTGCCTGTTACAGGTACAAATACTAATGATAATGCAGGTTTTGAAGACAATGTTGAAACACCTAAAGATCAAGATTACATCTGGATGCCAATTTGGAAAGGATTGGATTTATCTTCAAGTCATGAAGAACCTTCAAATACAACAAATGAAGGTACTGAAGATGATCATGGAACTCAGGGTCAAGAGAATCAAGAAAGTAGTGCAAATGAAAATGGTACTGCTAGTTCACCAGATGGTACTGCCAGTTCACAAATTGGTACTGCTGAACCATTAAATGTTCAATCAGATGATTCTTTACCAGAAAAAGTGGGGATTGGCAATCTTCCATTTACCTATGAAGTTCCTACAACTCACAACACAAGAATTCTTAAAGATCACTCCATTGATGATGTGATTGGTAGCATTGATTCTGGTGTTAGAACAAGAACTAAAGTTTTGACTTCAGACCAAGAAGGGTTTATCTCATCTATCTATGAAGAAAAGAATCATGAAGTTGCCAACATATGCCTGTTTTCATGTTTTCTCTCACAAGCTGAACCCAAAAACATTAACAAAGCCTTAGATGATGCAAATTGGGTTGAAGCAATGCAAGAAGAACTTCTTCAATTCAAGCTTCAGAAGGTTTGGAAACTGGTTGATTTGCCCAAAGGTCACTGGGCAATTGGAACCAAATGGGTGTTCAGAAACAAGAAAGATGAAAGGGGGATTGTAATCAGAAATAAAGCAAGATTGGTGGCCCAAGGGTATACTCAAGAAGAAGGGGTGGATTATGAAGAGGTTTTTGCTCCAGTTGCAAGACTTGAAGCAATTAGGCTATTCTTGGCCTATGCTTCCTTTATAGGCTTCACTGTTTATCAAATGGATGTCAAGAGTGCCTTCTTGTATGGCATTATTGGAGAAGAAGTGTATGTTTCTCAACCTCCAGGCTTCATTGATGCAGAGTTCCCAGACAAGGTGTATAGGGTTACCAAGGCTCTTTATGGTCTACACCAAGCTCCTAGGGCATGGTATGAAACATTGGATTTCTATCTATTAGAAAATGGATTCTGATGCGCGTGATGTGTCGTTGCGGTTTAGCAGTTTTAATGCCTACTCAAGTTTTAAATTTATATTTAGCCGACTTATCAATAACACACACACTTAACGAGCAGTGTACCCGGTCAGTATGAAGATAATGGTAAGTAGAGTGTCGATCACTAAGAGTGGAACGTATAATCTCGTTAATCTAATCAGTATTTTAATATCCTAACGCAAGGGGGTTTCAGCCTGAGAGACTGGCACAGTTTTGTTTGCAATTAAATAGTAAAATAAACAATAGGCACGAATCAGCAAGTAGCACGCACGTACACAGATAGATACTTGAGACAATAAGAGGGCTGTCCTTATGATTAAGTAGATTGTCACTTGTTTTATTGATAGCTTTATATGAAGTGTATGTAATTAACCCTTTCTCGTTGGTCCTATTCTTATCGGCGAGTAAACCCTTAATGATTACTTATGTCTAAAAGTCATTCCTAAGTGATCAATTTAGAAACAACCGTGGGAGCCACATCTTGTCCCGCAGTCGGATGCCCGCAAGCCACTAATAAACACAGAGGTTATCAATGCACTAATAAGTAGTAACCAAAGACATCAACATATAAACTTTAATTAATGAGAAAGCAGTTTTAAGGGAGTGCAATCTTTCCGTTGCCACATTACACAAGCCACCAATCTTGATGAATTAAAGTTTGCTAAAACAATAAAACAAAACTACTTAATGAATTAAATACATGCAGCACCTTCTTACAGCTCTTGTATCTTCGATTTGGGTGTGTCTTGTGCTGCCTCTTGACTGAATTCGTCCTTTTGCTCTGCTGTCCGAACTTCGGTTTTAGGGTTTCGAACTCTCTTTTCTCGTCTGGTCTACGGGGTATTTATAGTTTGTGTCTGAGGGAAGATGCGGCGCATCTACTAAGTAGATGCGGCGTATGTACATAACTTCGCGTGGGGTCCAAGATTATAATATTCAGGAATATTCGTACACCGCCAGAAGATGCGGCGTAACTCCATGATTAGATGCGGCGCATGTCCTCTTGTATCTTGGATCGTATCTGGTGACATCTTGATAGAGATGCGGCGCATGTTGATAGTGAGATGCGGCGCATCTGGAGCAGATTAGTCTTGATCTTCTTCATTTCAGTAGACTCTTCACTTTATGCACGTTTTGCTCCATTATTAGTCCAAAATCGCCAAGTTTCACCAAATGCATGTTTTTACCTGAGAATTACAAAAGTAAACGATTAAGTATCAATCCTCATACATAATATAGTAAAACAAGTCAAATTAATAGGATAAATGATAGTAATAAAATGTACTTATTTGAGTTCATCAAATATCCCCCCACTTGAACTTTACTTGTCCCCAAGTAAACCTTAGATTAAATCTCATGAAAATGTATCCTAAAAGATGTTAGGATTTATTTTTATATTTAAGCATGTATTCATTTATTTCATAATCACACAACTAAACACTTAACGAATTAGAAGTAAAATAAAATAAGTCGATAAAAGCAAATCTAATCGTTTAACTGTCCAGTCGCGACGAATATTCTATCATAAGCTTGGCAAGTATACACATCTCCACCACTAAAGCTAAGGAATAACAAGTCTAAAGCGGTAAAAAGGGTTTTTAGGCTTAAGGGTTAATTATTCTTATTTCACTATCGATCTCAAATTCCAGAAAAGGCGACAAAATCACAAATACATGATCGAATCCACGAACACGATACTTGCAATTGCTCAAATCCTTAACTCGAATAGGCTAAAGATAGGTCCAAACTTCACCAATAATAATATATCAAAAAGGGCGACAAAATCATAAATACATAGCCGAATCCACGACTACGATACTTAAGATTGCTCAAATCCCTAATCTCAATAAATCAAAGGTTCGGTTGGATAAAGAATAATATAGGGTATGGATAATATTTGGGATATAAATTGGTGTAAAATAAAAAATAAACAAAACAAATAAATTAAAATCCTAAGTGTGGTTAATCACTATCCCAACCATCCCATGAATAAGACTCATATCATTGAATAACTCACGCTTTAACACTTGAAACACACGCTTTAGGTAGACACGAATTATACTCAACAAGATCTTAATCAAAGAATAAACCTTAATTGGCGTTCCCATAACTGCCAATTCCCATTCAATCCATAGATATAGTACAACAAATAGTGGCCATATGAACCACTTACATAACTTTACATCGTTGGCTTAAAATAAACATCCAACTCTTTTTTCTTTCTTTTTCTTTTCTCATTTTTTTTTTTTTTTTTTTTTTTTTTTTTTTTTTTTTTTTTTTTTGAAACATAAACATAGATGTGTAAAATTTCACCACATCACTACAACTTTCTTTCCGGATAATTTTTTTATACTTTTCATAACTTCAGAAATAATGGTAATAGTGAAAGTAGTAAACACACGAAAAATAAACTCTAAAATATACAATATTTACTTTCACTCCAATTGCATTGTGCAATTTCCCGACCTAACCATAGATAATGAATTACGCACGCGAACACAGGTAATGTAAGGAAACACACTCTGCCTATAGCAATTAACCAACCACGGATTCTAATCTACAGGGTAGGCTAAGGTTTAAGGGTGTAACGAAACATTTTAAACATAGGTGTAAGAAACGAAAGAAATGGCTCTGAGTGTTTTTCTAGGGGTATCTTACTCTAAAAATGAGAGTAACAAAAGGGTTTATACGGGGGTTAACTAACCAGTGTAGTTAGTTAATAACACATAACATATAATAGGCTATTTGGGTGTAATCCTAGAATTTTACCAAGTTAGACAAGTCATTCCAATTAAATAAATAATACTCATTATGGTGGTCTCGAATAGTATACAAGCCAAGTTCTAAAGTTTACAAGTCACCGGCACACTCATAGATTTGTGAATTTTGGAAAAATCACAATTTTTGAAAATAACGTCATGTGTGCAGTTATGTAACTTAGATCTTAAACAAAAACATGCTAAAAAATTTTTAATTTTGATATATTAAGCACATTTTAAGCATAATTTTTGAAAAAGTTTAGGACAAGTAAGTGTTAAGTGTTCTAATTCTCCTATCCCCCCACTTAAGTTAAACAACGTCCTCGTTGTTTGTATAAAAGGTTAAAAACTGGAAAATAAAAAGAATTAGAACAGAAAAACTCCCCTGAGATTTGCTCGGTATGATCCTCCATTAGTGTAAGAGCAAAAATCATCTTTCTTGTGGATTAGAACGTTAAAGCTTCATACTTGATGTATCCACAGAAAATCCAGGAAACTATAATACCACCAACACTTTAAAACACACCTAAGATAAGAAAGGTTCAACTTGCATAATACATTAGTAGTTAGATAAAAATAAAACTTAAAAATTAAAACTGAAAATCATCAGGTCAGTCGATGCGCCGTATCTTATTGAAGAAGATGCGCCGTATCGAGCCTGGAATTAATACGGATCAGAATAAAGATGCGCCGCATCCTTAACCAGGGATGCGCCGCATTAAAATAAACTGATAAATAGTTTTAAAGTCGAAAATTAAAATGAAAACGAAATAAAGGATAGGATGCGTCGCATCTGTTTAAGCAGATACGGCGCATGTAGTAACCAAACAGACTGTTAACAGTCTGTTGCAAAAATGGCACGTTCCACGGTTTAATCTCATACGTCCTCTCGTACTCTCATGCTGAACTTAATGCCAGTCTTCATCAAACACAACAGGAAATATAAACTGAAACATTTAAACATAAACATAAGAATAGCGATTAGTACAATCCAAAAAAAAAATAATAATAATGTGTGGAACAATGTCAGTAAAACAAAAGGGTAAGATCATGGGTGAGCGGTGTCGTCCGGATGGGTCCCAGAAGTGCTGGCTCCATCAGTCCTCTGGCGGACTCTGCGCTCGTACGTACGTGCTACTCCCGTAACCTCAGTACCATCAGGACGGGTGTGGGTGATACCCTGATGCTCTAATAGTCTGCTCACACTCCTGACCACCCACTCTAAGTCTCTCCTCAGTACCATCACCTCTCCCTCGACTGCGTCGAGTCTCTGAATCACGGTGCGTGGAGGTACTGGTGCCTGTGGCACCTCCTCGTCGGCAGGAGCAGCAGCCGGAGGATCCTGAGGTCCTCCCTGCTCCGCCTCCGCCCCTGCAGCTCTGGCGGGCCCTAATGCTGCCCAAAAGTGGCCCCCAGCAGCCACCTGGCAGATCGCCAGTCTAACCAAATAGTCCCTATCGATAACTGGGAGACGAGCCACCACAACCTCCAGCCCCGCTGGAATCTCTGCTCCAATAACTCCAAAATGGCGGGCCAGCCTCGAAACAAAATGCCCGCCAGTCATGTGGCTCCTCCGATCTCTCCCAGCAGCTGATCGGTGGAGGTAGTGTGCCAAAAAGTGGGGGATGTTCACCGGCATCCCCTCATCCATGCTCCTAAGTAGGAAGAGGTCCAGAGTGGTCACCTTTTCAGGCGACTGACCCCTCCCAGCAATAGTAAGTGCAATCAGCCTGTGACACAGCCTCCTCATCGGCTCCCTGATCAAAGTATATGAGGGGGTGGAAGTAGTGATGTCGCCCCCCGAAGAAATCCTAAACCAGTAATCACTGAATACCCCTCTGTCAGGGACAACCCGTAAACTCTCAGCCCAGTACCTGGCAAACCCAGCAGATCCAAGCTCCTCCTCAGTGTGTAGACCCAAGGCTAAAATAAACTGCCTCATCGACATCTGCCTGTGCACACCTCCTAACCTGAACACCAGAGTGTCAGCTGTATCAATCTCCACATCCGTCTCTCTGTAATGAATAGTGCTAAAGAACTCCAGCATGAGCTCCCTAATCAGAGGCTCGTCAACCCTAAACAGTCGCTCCCAAGCACTAGACCTGAACTCCACCTCATCATCACCTCCAACAACAACCATCTCCATACGACGCTGTAACCTCGCAGCTGCATGTCCACCACCGATCAATCCCACATCGTCAAAATTCAGAACCTGGACTCTGAATATTTTCTTGAAGTAAACTGAGTCAAGGCTATGCAAATAATCCTCTAGAGTGCCATCAGTAAGTCCCATGTTCTCGAATCGTAACCATTGGTGCCTTTGTGCGATATCTGGTAGTGTCATCTGAAATAAACATTCAAAGTCAGTAAACAGTCTGCAAGAAAGGTAGATACGGCGCATTTGATTAAATCAATGCGGCGTATCTGTATAAAGTATAAGAGATGCGGTGCAAGACAACAGATACGGCGTATTGAGATGCGTCGTATCTAGATTAATCAATACGGCGTATCTAAAATTTTAGCAATTTTGAAATAGGTCGTTACGCCGCATTAATCAACCTAGATGCGCCGCATCTAAAAGCATATCAGCATAAAATAAAGGGTTAGGCACGTTTTTCAAGAATCCGTATCCGTGACGTAAACTTCCACTAAATATCACAGTATAATATTCTCCTTATATCAGTTCAAATATCTCAATCAACCACAGCTAATTTACCTTCCCGCTAAATATTCAAAATCAAACCCAAAACCTAAATTTTCGGTCGATTCAATTAGTGCCAAATTCGATGTCCAAATCTAAAATTAACTTAGGGGAAATAATTAATTCCAAGTTCTAATCATATCCCTATATCGTTTAAGCGCGAATCGATTCAATCCTATAAACCCTAATTTTCGTATTAATCAAAATTAAATCGAAATGTAACAATTACCTTAGTATTTGTGATTAGGAGAACGTTTTAATGCTCGGATTAAAGGCGGATTGAAGAAAGATGATCGGATTTTGAGTATAATTTTAGTGCGTGTTCTTAACTGTGTGTATTTATGCGGCGTATTCCCGTCGTATTTATAAGGCGACACGATGCGCCGTATTAGAAAATGGGGATGCGCCGTATCTAGTTAATTCCGTTGACTAGTCAATAAGTCCTAGTTGGTCAGGGATACGGCGCTTCGGATATTTAGATCCGCCGTATCTCTATGTTAGTTAACGAAATTTAAATGAAGAACGTACCTTGGCCTCCGCAACACAGTTCCTTATACATCAAATTTGGGTAAAAACGGCACGCCATATAGATGAATTCAAAATAAGAGTAATGGGCATAAACGTTTCATTAATAATCGTAATCTTATTGTTTAGTGGATAAGGATTTATTCCGAGGTTAGGAACAAATATCGTTTTTGAGCATACAAAATTAAGATTACGAATTGAATCAGACGTATAATAAGGATAATAAAACTGAGATCATAGTGTAGAGAACTTTCCTTTGGGCAGTTGAATTATTGTAGAGTTTACCTGGGATTCTATTTCAAGAATTAAAGAAGTTCAATGTTACCAGTACTGAGTTTTCCTCCACTCTTCCCGTCTTATGTTCGGTCACTTCAGCTAGCGTCTCTTGGTTTGGTTCAGAATGTAATCCTTCTTGGCGATGCTTGAGTCATCATTTATCCTGAAAATAAACAACTTGCACACGAGAGTAGCGGACCGATCAAAGTAAATATCAAAAATCAACTACATTTATCAAATTATATTCGTCGTATTAACAAAAGTTAATGCGCCGTATTTTCGTTACGTTTAAAAATAAAAGATTTTTGATTCAGTAAGATGCGCCGTATCGACGGAAATCGATACGCCGTATTTGTTTAATAATTCGCAAACTGTTTTTAATTAAAATAATAGATACGCCGTATCTGCGAAAGCAGATGCGTCGTATGGCGTTAACGTTTAGAAAATTTTTTATCAAAACAGATACGCCGTATCTACAAAAGCAGATGCGTCGTATTACTTTATCGCTTAGAAAAATTTTCTTGTTAAAAACAGATACGCCGCATCTTGGGGAAAAGATGCGTCGTATCGAATTAATTAAACGCGTTGTATATAAAAATTAAACGCAATACGCCGTATCTGAGAGATCAGATGCGCCGTATCGTTTGATTTAGCACAGTACAACGATAGCAGAACAGAAAAATACGAAAAATAAAAATAAAAATTAAACACACGAAACAAAAATAAAACACACAAAAATAAAAACAAAAGCAAACAAATAACACACAATACAACAAATATGCAAAATAGTACAATGATGCAATTAAATCTAATAAAAAGAAAAAACCTAATTAAAATACTAATCAAATTAACAGAAAATAACAATTCACTCCCCGGCAGCGGCGCCAAAAACTTGATGCGCGTGATGTGTCGTTGCGGTTTAGCAGTTTTAATGCCTACTCAAGTTTTAAATTTATATTTAGCCGACTTATCAATAACACACACACTTAACGAGCAGTGTACCCGGTCAGTATGAAGATAATGGTAAGTAGAGTGTCGATCACTAAGAGTGGAACGTATAATCTCGTTAATCTAATCAGTATTTTAATATCCTAACGCAAGGGGGTTTCAGCCTGAGAGACTGGCACAGTTTTGTTTGCAATTAAATAGTAAAATAAACAATAGGCACGAATCAGCAAGTAGCACGCACGTACACAGATAGATACTTGAGACAATAAGAGGGTTGTCCTTATGATTAAGTAGATTGTCACTTGTTTTATTGATAGCTTTATATGAAGTGTATGTAATTAACCCTTTCTCGTTGGTCCTATTCTTATCGGCGAGTAAACCCTTAATGATTACTTATGTCTAAAAGTCATTCCTAAGTGATCAATTTAGAAACAACCGTGGGAGCCACATCTTGTCCCGCAGTCGGATGCCCGCAAGCCACTAATAAACACAGAGGTTATCAATGCACTAATAAGTAGTAACCAAAGACATCAACATATAAACTTTAATTAATGAGAAAGCAGTTTTAAGGGAGTGCAATCTTTCCGTTGCCACATTACACAAGCCACCAATCTTGATGAATTAAAGTTTGCTAAAACAATAAAACAAAACTACTTAATGAATTAAATACATGCAGCACCTTCTTACAGCTCTTGTATCTTCGATTTGGGTGTGTCTTGTGCTGCCTCTTGACTGAATTCGTCCTTCTGCTCTGCTGTCCGAACTTCGGTTTTAGGGTTTCGAACTCTCTTTTCTCGTCTGGTCTACGGGGTATTTATAGTTTGTGTCTGAGGGAAGATGCGGCGCATCTACTAAGTAGATGCGGCGTATGTACGTAACTTCGCGTGGGGTCCAAGATTATAATATTCAGGAATATTCGTACACCGCCAGAAGATGCGGCGTAACTCCATGATTAGATGCGGCGCATGTCCTCTTGTATCTTGGATCGTATCTGGTGACATCTTGATAGAGATGCGGCGCATGTTGATAGTGAGATGCGGCGCATCTGGAGCAGATTAGTCTTGATCTTCTTCATTTCAGTAGACTCTTCACTTTATGCACGTTTTGCTCCATTATTAGTCCAAAATCGCCAAGTTTCACCAAATGCTTGTTTTTACCTGAGAATTACAAAAGTAAACGATTAAGTATCAATCCTCATACATAATATAGTAAAACAAGTCAAATTAATAGGATAAATGATAGTAATAAAATGTACTTATTTGAGTTCATCAGATTCCAAAGAGGCAAGATTGATCCAACTTTGTTCATCAAAAGAACCAAGAAAGATATCTTGCTGGTGCAAATTTATGTTGATGACATTATCTTTGGATCCACAAACCAAGACTTGTGTGTAGAGTTTGAAAAACTTATGCATAGTAAGTTTGAAATGAGTTCCATGGGGGAACTTACTTTCTTTCTGGGTCTCCAAATGAAACAATCAAATGAAGGCATATTTATCAGCCAAGATAAGTATGTAGCAGAGATCCTAAGGAAATTTCAGTTTGCTGATTCTAAGGTTGCAAGTACACCAATGGATTCAGAAAAGGGGTTACTAAAAGATGCTGAAGGTGAAGATGTGGATTTGCACAATTATAGATCAATGATTGGGTCCTTGATGTACCTTACATCATCAAGACCAGATATCATGTTCTCAGTATGTGTATGTGCAAGGTTTCAAGTACATCCCAAAGTTTCTCATCTCACAGTAGTCAAAAGAATCTTTAGATATCTCAAGGGTTAACCTAGGTTGGGTCTATGGTATCCAAGGGAATCATCTTTTGATTTGGTGGCTTATTCTGATAGTGACTATACTGGTGCAACCCTAGACAGAAAATCCACAACTGGTGGATGTCAATTTCTTGGTTGCAGACTCATATCTTGGCAATGCAAGAAGCAAACAATGTTGGGATCTTTGAAAAATAAGGAATTTTTCATTGCTGGGAGGATTGTTGGGATCTATGAGAAATAAGGAATTTCTCATTGCTGCCGATAGTAAAGCTGGTTCCTGCCGATAGTTATCCATTGCTGCTGCGGTTGGTTCCTGCCGATAGTATTGTTTTGTTTCTGCCGATAGTGCTTATTGCTGCGGATATTATTGTTTGTTATCCGTAGGTTTAGAAAGTTTGTTAGATTTATTTTTAGAAGAGATCTCGTTTATCTCTTCACACGTTTTCTTGTAAGACGGGTTAGGGTTAGGGTTTCTTATTGTTATAAAAGAAACATCCCGTCCATGAGTTTAATGTACCTTTGACAATTACAATTTATCAAACACAATTCTTAGTTCATAGTCTGATCCATAGAGGATCATTGTCTTTTCTTCTTTATTATACTTGTTGTTTAGTTTCCGCATAAACACTTGTATACCATACAGAGGTTCTCGTTTAACCAAGCTCAATCAAGCTCGAAGTACTCGATCCTACAACTGGTATCAGAGCCTGGTGAGGATCTCTGATTAAGAAGAAAAAGTTCGATTTCATATCACTTAACCCTTTTTCAATGGAAGACGAAATCCCTCAAAACAATGTCATTAACCAGGAAGATCACCAACCCAAACCTGAAACCTCACAAGTCCAAACACAAATCATCACCACTATGTCCAATAACAATGCTAAATTCCCATACCTAAAGAAAGATGAGTATGAAGTCTGGGCCATGAGAATGGAATATTGGATCACAAACAGCGATTACAATCTGTGGAATGTGATTCTTAGTGGAAATAGCAAGAAGAATACTGGAAGGGATAATGATGGCAATATCTATATAGAGCCACCTGTTACAGCAGAAGAACACCTTGCTGTACAAAGGGAAACCAAGGCAAGAACCCTTTTACTTCAAGCTATTCCAGAGGATCATATGAGTGATTTCCATCACCTTGATGATGCTAGAAAGATCTGGCATGCTGTAAAAGCCAGATTTGGTGGGAATGATGAATCCAAAAATATGAGAAAGTCTATGCTCAAGCAAGAGTTCCAGGAATTTAAGATTTCTGAGGCTGAGGGGATTCACAAAGGGTATGACAGGTTTCACAAGATCCTGACTCAACTCAACAAGTTGAAAGCTAGGCCAGACGATGAGGACTGCAACACCAAGTTTCTGAGGGCCTTGCCACCATCCTGGTCTCAGGTTTCCATAACACTTAAGGCCAAAGGTGGACTGGATTATATGAGTTTTGATGATCTGTACAACAAGCTGAAAACCCTTGAAATTGATATCAAAGGGTATTCCACCTATTCACCTCATACTCTAACCCATACTGCTTTTGTTAGTACTTCTGGTGCTAATAAAGCATCATATGGAAACAGTCTGACACCATCATCTTCATCACTTTCCTACTCACCTGCCACACCAAAAGCTCAGACAAGATCTGATAACATTCTGGAAGAAGTGCTTCATTCATTTGTTGCGGAGAGTACACCACAGCAGAAGATTGTGTATGAAGATTTCAATCAGATTGATGAATTGGATATGGAAGAGATGGACATTAGATGGCAGGTGGCTATGATATCTTTGAAAATGGATAGGTTTGAAAAGAAGGCAGGAAGAAGGGTCAACTTTGATGGACAGGAGCCTGCCAGGTTTGACAGAAGGAAGGTGAGGTGCTATAAATGTTCTCAAACAGGACATTTTGCCAGGGAATGTACAGATAAGAAGGTGGATGATAAAGCTCGGTATTCTGCTTTCAAAATTCAAGAGTTGGAATCAGAGGACCCCAAGGCCTTGGTATCTGTGGATTCGATGGTGGACTGGGAACATCATGAGAAAGCTGTTGCAAGTGGAGCAGAGAAGGTCTATGGGATGATAGCTGGATATGGTGAGAAGAAACAAGTGGCTGGTCAGTTTGGAATGATGGGTCATCCATCTCAGGTACAAAACTGCCCATTTGGTTGTGAATCTATATATGCTAAACTAAAACAGGAATTTGATGATAAAGAAAGTGAATATAAGGATAATTTTATACAACTTAAGGCTCATAAAAAGGCTGTTAAAACATTAGAACAACAAAAGGTCTGGTATCAACAACAACAGTCTGCTTATGAAGTAAAAATAAAGGTTTTGGAAAGAGATTTAAAAAATGCCACTAATGAGTTTAAACATTCTGAAAGGGAAAAAGCTAAGGTAGTGTTAGAAAATCAAGAGTTACAGTCTAAGCTAGATAATTCCTTGGCTAGATTCGATAAGTGGAAAGACTCATCCAAAAATCTTCACATGCTTATTGATAGTTCTATGTCTACTAAAACTAAAAGAGGTTTAGGGTTCGGTGACCTGATAGGGCCAAATCAGTATTATGACCCTAATGAGTATAGTGTTTTTAATCCGGAACCTGTAGATTATAGAAAACCTGTAAAGTATGTGAAGGAAGGAGGAATGAATGTTGTTCCTCCACCCATAACTGGAACATTTAAACCTGCTAATCCTTTTGATGACTTTGATGATTCACAAATGATCTATGGCAAACAGGCAAAGGACTTGCCTAATCTTGATTGTGACTCTAATGAATTTGTCTCTTGTTCTTACAGTGACAAATCTTCAGAAATCAAGACTAATGACTATGCCACATGTGGATCAAGTGACAAGTCTGCTTCAATAAAGTCAGAAGATCTCTCCTCAGAAGTAGCTACTGATGAATCTCACTCAAAGACAGCTGCATTTGAAGATATTTCTTTTGATAGTGTTAAAAACAATAATGTTTCTAGTTATGGTTCTGTTTCAAACAATTTTGGTTGTGGTTTTAATTCTGTTACGGATAATTTTGTTTCATATGATGGTTTGAATAATTCTGTTTGCAATGAGAAAGTTATTGTTAAGAAAAAGTCCCCTAGAAAGAAATCTTGCTTTGTGTGTCGTAGTTATGATCATCTTATTAAAGATTGTGACTATTATGAAAAACAGATGGGTATATATGCTTTTCAAAATAGGTCTGTATGGAAAAATGTTAATGATATTCCCCCTTATATTCCTCAAGCAGCAAGGAGAACTTCAGTTGTTGCTGGCAAGCCAGTTTCTGCTGGTAAGCCTGTTGCTGCTGATAAGTTCATTCCTGCTGATAAGCCTGTTGCTGCTGCTTATTCAGTTCCTGCCGGTGGGATCAATCCTGCTGGTTGGAGAAGCAATATTGCTAGATCTTTCAGCAGACCTACTAGTACTTACTTTCAAAATGATTTGAGACCTGTTTGTTTTGACACCATACACAAGGGACGGGCAAGATGGAAAACTGCTGTTAAGTCCTCAACAGGTTGTTCTTGGAAAATCAATAACCAACATATGAAAATGGGGTCCAAGATCAATGGTGGATCTCATCAATCTCCAGGGTTTAATTCTTATTGATCCACTAGGCAGGCTCAAGTCAGCAATGGCTTGGGTCTCTCTTGTATCTAAAGTTGTAAATATATTCTTTTTCTCAGGATTTTCCTTTTAGAAGTAAAGATGTTGGCATTGTTGACAGTGGATGTTCCAGAAGTATGACAGGAAATTTGGAAAGATTGCATGATTTTGTGCCTTTGAATGGAGGTACTGTGACATTTGGAGGAGGAGATGGCATAATTTCTGGGAAGGGAACTATCAAAACTGCTAAGCTGGACTTTGAAGATGTGCTTTATGTGAAGGAACTTCAAAACTTCAATTTGTTCTCTGTCTCTCAAATCTGTGACAAGAAGAACAGTGTTCTCTTCACTGAGAATGATTGCTTTGTGTTGTCCAAAGATTTCAAGTTGCCTGATGAAAGTCAGGTTGAACTTAAAGTTCCTAGGACTTACAATCTTTACAGCTTCAATCTTAGTGATGTTCAGCCTGAGGGTTCACTTGCTTGTCTGGTTGCAAAAGCTTCTGTGGATGAATCTAATAAATGGCACAGAAGAATGGCTCATGTGAATTTCAAGACCATTAACAAGCTGGCTAAGAATGGTTTGGTTAAAGGGCTTCCCCTCAAGATCTTCTCAAATGAACACAATTGTGTTGCCTGCAACAAAGGAAAGCAACACAAAGCTTCATACAAGGCCATAACTGCTGTGAGTAACATTTCTGAGCCTTTGCAGCTTCTCCATATGGATCTCTTTGGTCCTACTTCTATCAGAAGTATTGATCACAAGTATTACTGCCTGGTAATTACAGATGATTTTAGCAGGTTTTCTTGGACTTTCGTTTTGAGTACTAAAGATGAAACTTATCCAGTTATTAGGGATTTTATTTCCTTAATAGAAAATCAGCTAAGTAAAAAGGTTAAGTCTATAAGGTGTGATAATGGCACAGAGTTTAAGAATTCTAATCTTATAGAACTCTGTGGGAGTAAGGGGATAAAAAGGGACTATAGTAATGCTATAACTCCACAACAAAATGGGGTTGCAGAAAGGAAAAATAGGACCCTGATAGAAGCAGCTAGGACTATGTTAGCTGAATCTAAGATGCCCACTATGTTTTGGACTGAAGCAGTATGCACTGCTTGTTATGTGTTGAATAGGGTATCTATTACTAGTCCTCATAATAAAACACCTTATGAGCTTTTGTCTGGGAAAGTTTCAAACATTAGTTACCTTAAGCCTTTTGGATGTCATGTCACTATTTTGAACACTAGTGATTACCTAGGCAAGTTTGATGGGAAGGCTGATGAAGGATTTATTATTGGATATTCTGCTCATAGTAAAGCCTATAGGGTTTATAATTTGTCTTCTAAGAAAATAGAAGAGACTCTCAACTTAAGATATCTTGAGGATAAACCTAATTTGCAGGGTGCTGGTCCAGAGTGGTACTTTGATTTGGACTATCTGACTGACTCTTTAGGTTATAATAGATTCAAAGCAAATCTATCTGTTGGTACACATGTTTTTCAATCTAACAGTGCAGGTACCTCAGATGATGATTCTGATGCAGAGAGTGATGAACGACCTATAGTTGTTACTTCTTTTCCTTCTAACAACATTTCAGGGTCAAAGCTCAAAGATTCTTCTGATATGGCTGGAGGTGATTCTAGTTTTGCAGAAGATCTTGCTAGGCTTCAAAGACAAGAGTATAATGCCAAGAGAGCTGCTGAGATGTTTGGTTCTGGGTTTTCTAAGGAGACAGAGGAGATTTTAAGAAATGCTGAAGCTGAAGTTAGAAGGAAACTGAATTCACCTGGTGGTATTCCTGTTCCTGCTGCTACCATTCCTGCTGGTAGTGGATCTGTTCCTGCCGATCCTTCTAATGTTTCTGCTGATGTCTCCATTCCTGCTGATGTTCCTGTGTCTTCTCCATCTGTTGACACTTTGGGTATTGATAACTCCCCTGAAAGATTTCCAATCCCTTCTGATCTTGGAAAGTCAGTCTCTTCAAGAGATAAGCTGGAAGATCCTCATCATCAATCAAGAACAGGCATTTTCACTTCTTCCTCATATGATGATGACTTCAACCCCTCAATTACTAATCAGGCATCCTCCATTGATGTCAATCCCATTGTTACCAAGAGGATCAATACAGTTCATCCTCAGTCTTTGATTCTTGGAGATCTTAATTCCCCTGTTCAGACAAGAAGTAAACTACATCAACCCAAGTTTGGAGAATCTGCTTTTCTTAGTTACATACAGGATCAGTTAAGGAGCAATCATACTGATTACTTACATTGTCTCTATGCTTGTTTCTTATCTCAAGTTGAACCAAGTAGTATAGCTCAAGCTCTTGCTAATGATGATTGGGTTGAGGCTATGCAAGAGGAAATGCAGCAGTTTCAGAATCAGAAAGTATGGAAGTTGGTACCTTTGCCTGCAGGAAAGCATGCTATTGGAACTAAATGGATTCTAAAGAATAAAAGGGATACTAGGGGAATTGTGGTTCGGAATAAAGCTAGGTTGGTGGCTCAAGGTCATAGACAGGAAGAGGGGATTGATTATGATGAGGTGTTTGCACCAGTGGCAAGAGTTGAAGCTATCCGATTGTTCTTGGCTTTTGCTTCCTTTATGGGGTTTGTAGTTTATCAGATGGATGTGAAGAGTGCATTTTTGTATGGAAGGATTGAGGAAGAGGTTTATGTTACTCAACCACAGGGATTTGTAGATCCTCAGAATCCTGATTTGGTTTACAAAGTGGTTAAAGCACTTTATGGTCTTCATCAAGCACCAAGGGCCTGGTATGCAAGGCTTTCAGCCTTTTTGTTGAAACATGGTTACAGAAGAAGGGCTATTGATAAAACTCTTTTTATCAGAAAGAACTTCAAAGATATCATTCTGGTACAAGTTTATGTAGATGATATCATCTTTGGTTCCACTAATGAAGCCTGGTGCAGGGAGTTTGAAGAATTGATGAAAAGTGAATTTGAGATGAGTGCTATGGGTGAAATGACTTTCTTCTTGGGTCTTCAGGTTAAGCAGAAACCAGATGGGATCTTTATCTGCCAGGAGAAGTATGTGTCTGACATACTTAAGAAGTTTGATATGGAAAATGTTAAAATTGCCACAACTCCTTTTGAACCTCCAAAGCCTAAATCCAATAATGAACCTGATGCTGCTGTTAATGTTCATCTATATAGGTCCATGATTGGATCACTCATGTATTTGACAGCTTCAAGACCTGATATCATGTTTGCTGTTGGTGCATGTGCTAGACATCAGGTTACACCATTGACTTCTAACCTAAATGCAGTTAAGAGAATCTTCAAGTATTTGAAAGGACAGCCAAAGATGGGACTTTGGTATCCCAAAGATTCTCCTTTTGCGTTGGAAGCCTATAGTGACAGTGATTATGCTGGGGCTAACTTTGATAGGAAGTCAACTACTGGAGGTTGTCAGTTTCTGGGTAGGAGGTTGGTTTCTTGGCAGTGCAAGAAGCAGACTATAGTGGCTACATCTTCTACTGAGGCAGAGTATATTGCTGCTGCTAGTTGCTGTGGACAGGTTCTTTGGATGCAAAATCAGCTGTTGGATTATGGGTTCAACTTTATGAACACTAAGATCTTTATTGATAATCAAAGTACTATGTGTATTGTTAAGAATCCTGTTTATCATCAAAGAACAAAGCATATTGGGATTCGACACCATTTCATAAGAGATGCTTATGAGAAGCATCTTATTCGGGTGGTTAAGATTCACACAGATGATAATGTGGCTGATCTGCTGACCAAGGCTTTTGATGGACCAAGGTTTAAACATTTGGTGGTCCATATTGGGATGGTAAATCCCTAGATACTGAGTTTGAGGGGAGGATTGCAGCTTAAGGGGAGGCTGCTTCTTGTTGTTGTTGTATATTTTTCTATCTTTCTTTCTTTTGGTTTCTTTTCTTATTTTCTTTCTTTTATTTTGGTGTGTTTCTGATTTCTTTTTCTTAGTTTAAAAAAAAAATTGTATATTTTGTGTGCTAATAAGTTGGTTTTGAGCAACACCTTGCAGGTACAGTGTTGGTGTTTACACCTACACAATAAATGGTGCTCAACTCACCATGTCTCATAGACAAGAAAGAGTTGGCTCACCATGAGGGTACGGATCTGGTGTGATAATCAAATCCGTTGATAGCTGTAATAGCTTGCTCAAAGCTATAGGGTACTTCAACTCACCCATGATTCAGTTCTGAGAGTTGAAAATGGTTCTCAATTCACCATGGATGTAACCCTTTATAGGATCCAAAGGATTGGCTAGTCCACAAAAGTATGGTTTGTGGTAAAGACAATTGGTATCCATATTTGGTATTCAATTCACCAAGGTTTTGCTGTAACCTAAGAATTGACTAGTCCTGAGCAAACGGCTACAGGTAAAGACAAGTCAAATCCGTTTATAGTTGCTGATTTGCTAATAAATCAGATGGTTATCAATGTACCATGGTCTAACACACTTAAACATTGGCTACTCCAGTAGTGATGGCTATTGGTAAAGTGACATCAAATCCATTAATTTTCAATGATTCACCTCTCACAGGAGTTAACACACCTGGATGTGATGAGAATAGTATGAAACTTAAGTGATTTGATGTACATATTGTCATAAGTAGTAGCCAAGTTCCAGTGAATGTCATGGTGACCAGTATACATGTTTTGAAGAAGATTTCCTATTGCTGCTGAACTATCGAAGTTGCTGCTGCATGTTCTAGACATTGGAATCTTGCAAGTTATAGATGGTGCTGCTGGTTACTCATTGTTGCTGTTGCTAAGTCGCAATCCTCAAGCCTGAGAAGTTAAAGCTCTATCACGTTGGAATCTTGCAGGTTAACCTAGTCAACCTCAAGATTAGGGGAGGATTGTTGGGATCTCTGAGAAATAAGGAATTTTTCATTGCTGGGAGGATTGTTGGGATCTCTGAGAAATAAGGAATTTCTCATTGCTGCCGATAGTAAAGCTGGTTCCTGCCGATAGTTATCCATTGCTGCTGCGGTTGGTTCCTGCCGATAGTGTTGTTTTGTTTCTGCCGATAGTGCTTATTGATGCGGATATTATTGTTTGTTATCCGTAGGTTTAGAAAGTTTGTTAGATTTATTTTTAGAAGAGATTTCGTTTATCTCTTCACACGTTTTCTTGTAAGACGGGTTAGGGTTAGGGTTTCTTATTGTTATAAAAGAAACATTCCGTCCATGAGTTTAATGTACCTTTGACAATTACAATTTATCAAACACAATTCTTAGTTCATAGTATGATCCATAGAGGATCATTGTCTTTTCTTCTTTATTATACTTGTTGTTTAGTTTCCGCATAAACACTTGTATACCATACAGAGGTTCTCATTTAACCAAGCTCAATCAAGCTCGAAGTACTCGATCCTACATCTTGGCAATGCAAGAAGCAAACAATGGTGGCCAACTCTACAACTGAAGCAGAATATGTTGCTGGTGCAAGTTGTTGTGGGCAAGTTCTTTGGATCCAAAATCAAATGCTTGACTATGGGTACAATTTTCTTAACACCATTATTTACATTGACAATAGTAGTACTATATGTATCATTAAAAATCCAGTTCAACATTCAAAAACAAAACACATTGAAATCAGACACCATTTCATAAGAGATTGCAATGAGAAAAAGGTTAATTTAAGTTGTCAAAATAGATTCTGAAAAGAATTTTGCAGATCTTCTCACCAAAGCTTTTGATTTAGGTAGATTCAAATACCTAGTAGGAGGTATTGGAATGATTAATCTTTGAAAAACATGTGTTTTTGTACATAAAATAACTGGTATTGGCTTTTAAACATGGTACTGCTAGTTAGTCAAAAGGTACTGTTAATTCATAATTGGTCCTGCTAGTATAAAGTTTGCTATGTTTTGTTCATCTTGATAATTAAATGTTTACAATACTATAAAACAAGTGTTTTGCACTTTGTTCTTTTGGTTTGCAACTAACAAATTTTAGGTTGAGAACAAAACAAGAAATCTTCCAAACATAGGGGGAAATAAAAGTTATTTATATCTCAGGAGAGGTAATAATCTCAAGGGAGGAAATAATAGCCCAGAATGGAAGAAAAACCAATTTATGAAAGGAGAAGACAAGAGCATACAAGATGATGCAGAGGTTGAAAATGATAAGATTAGATCACATATTCAGAAGGGATGAAGCATTCCTAAAGGAGAAAGTTCTATCTAGATCAAACTAAGGAAAGTTTCAATGCAAAGGCATGCTGATAGATGATTTCACTTGTTGAACCAAGCATCCAAGATACACAGCATCATTGCCTCTTACAATTCCTCCATCCAAGGAAATTGCACCATCTTTCAGGTCAATATGGAATTGGTATTCAGTTCACCAAGTTTTACAAACTTAAGAGCTGGCTAGTCCATAAGCAAACAGCTTTTGGTAAAGACACATCAAATCCGTTGATGGTTGATAGTTTACCAAAAACTATATGGTATTTAACTAACCATACTTAACAGTAAATAGTTAACTAGTCTATAAGCAAACGGCTTTTGGTAAAGACAAATCAAATCCGTTGATAGCTGATAGTTTGCTAAAAACTATAAGGGATTTTTGCTAAAATTTCAAAGAGACTGCCAAGTAAAATTTTCTTTCAAAGGTACTGGTAGTTCAAATTTTGGTACTGGTAGAGTAAAATGGTACTGCTAGATAACCGTTGAGCCTGTCAGAAAAAGTTATAGCCGTTGGGCCTGGTAGTTACAATTAGCCGTTGGGGTAATTTTGTAAATTACTGATGTTATATTATATTATATTTCTCATATAAAAGATCTTTTTAACCGCCTTTTCATTTACTTATTATAAATTTTCTTATTGTCGGTTAAAAGTAAAACTCTCATAATATCTTTCATCAGTCCTTATCACAATTAACACTCACCTTTCATCTTCTACCAGTACCACCATCAAATCCCACCATCCTAATCAAGTTTTTCATTAACTTTCACCATGGCTAATCTATCTTTTGTTAAACGTCACAACCAGTTAGCATTTTTGGAAAAGTCTGAGGATAATGCCTCTTTTCATCAAATAGTGGACTTTTTAAATGAGTCTTACATCAGGTTTGCTTTACTTGTAAATCCCACTATTTATGAATCTCAAATTTTACAATTTTGGCAAACAGCTAAAGTTAAAACTTCTGAAAATGGGGACCAAAGGATAAAAGCCAAAGTGGATGGCAAAACCTTGACTCTTACTGAGTCATCCATTCGAAGACATCTTCATTTGGATGATTCAGATGGTATTAGTCAATTGCCTGATACTGAAATTTTTGAAAATTTGGAAAGAATGGGGTATAATGCTGATTCTACTAAACTCACATTTCTTAAAAAGCATTTTACTCCACAATGGAGATTTTTGATCCATACAATCCTTCATTGTTTAAGCCAAAAGAAAGCCTCTTGGGAGCAATTTAGTGGTAACATGGCTACTGCTCTCATTTGCTTGGCAACAAACAGAAAATTCAATTTTTCCAAACATATTTTTGAAGGATTGGTTAAAAATGTGGATATCCTAACAAAGTTTTTGATGTATCTAAGATTTATACAATGCATCATCTCAAAATCAAAACATTTGTTACTTCCCCCACACTCACTTTATGAAACACCAAAACTTTCTCACAAAGTATTTTCAAACATGAAAATTGGTTTCAAAGGGGAAGAAATACCACTGTTTGATGAAATGTTACCACAACATCCCGAAGAACCAACACCATCATCTGAATCACCATCATCAAGTTCTTCACCTGGTTACATATCACCAACTCATCTTACATCACCAATCCCATCACCAGTACCATCTGCAACACCACCAATACCATCATATCATGCATCACCATCCCAAACACCTCAACAACAAAGTTTGGATTCTCAGACAGTGAAAGAACTAAAAGAGAAGGTGAAGCTCTTAGAAAATGCTCTTAAAAGTCAGAACACCAAATTTTCTGAGATCAACATCAAATTAGTTAAGAGGGTTATGAAATTGGAGAATGAAGTGAAGATGCTGAAGGGTAAAAGATCTTCAAAGTTGGTATTATCTAGTTCTTCAAGATCAGATGCTGAAAGATTGGGTCACTCTTCCAAAAAGGGGAGGATGGGTAGTTCAGAAGATGAAGAGGAGGCTCAATTTCATTTTCATGAAGGAACTCAGGTATATGATGAAGAGCCTGCTGGTGCAGAGCAAGAGCCTGCTAGTTCAAAAGAGCCTGGTAGGATTGAAAGGCTGTTGGCTATGGACTATAAAGGTACTGCTGATCATGTGTACAAAAGAAAGAGGGACTCAGAGCCTCAGGGGGGTTATTTGTTCAAGGAAGGGTATATGTTGATGATGAACAATCTGCTGCTCCATCTCAAGAACCTACACCAAAAGATAAGGGCAAGAGCATTATGGTTGATGATGAACCTAAGCCCAAAAGGTTAAAGAAAACAGAGAAAGTGCAGATGGCTTTAGATGAGGAAGTCTCCAAAAGGCTTCATGAAGAAGAAGTGCAGAAAGCATTTGAAGCTTCAAGACTGCTTGCAGAAATGCAAGAGCAAAAAGATGCTGCTCAAACTCTTCTTGACACACAAGCTGCTCAGGAAACATTTGATGCACAGATGCAATGGATTATTGCAAATGATCCAATTGTAAGAGGTCAAGCTTCCATAATTATGGATGACAAGAATCTTTCTACTGAAGAGAAAACAGCAGAGCTTGAAACCTTTATCAACAAAAAGTATAGAGAAGCAGCTCTGGATGATATTTTTCAAAAGATTCAAGAAAGTCAGAAAAGAGGTTTCAAGGTGGGCTCAACTCCAAAAGATCAAGTGAATTTTATGAAGAAGTTTCTAAGGAATCAAGCCAATTGGACTGAATCTCAACTGAAGAAGAAAACTCCTGAAGAAATTCATTTCCTTTATCTGAATGCCTACAAGACTTGTTACTACAAAATCCCATCTGATGCAAAGCCTTCAATGAAAAAGAAAGATGCTCAAAAGAAGAAAGAAGCAAAATTGGATCCAGAGCAAGTAAGTAAAATGTTAATTGCTTTACCAACAATTATACATGCTGATCCAATTAGGTCTAGACGCCCTATTATTGATTGGGAGATTCACCATGATAGATTAGGAAAGTCATGGAAAATAACCAGGGTTGGGGGTCAGACTGCTATCTTCAAAAACTTTGAGAATCTAGTAAGAGCATGTGACAGAGCTGACTTAGAAGAATTGTGGAATCTAGTTCAAATTAGGCTAGACACAAATTCTAGCACTGATGTTAAGGAACAGGAACTTTGGGTAGAGTTCAATAGGATGTATGATCCTAATCCAAAAGATGTTCATTGGAAGTTTCCATATCATGATTCTACAACCACATGGGAATTTCTAAGCCTTAGCAGTATTCATCATCTTTTTACACAAAGTGGGATTGAACTCTTTATGTTGGCTGAAAAAGAGTATCCACTTAGCTATGAAGTTCTTACAACTATGATCTCCAAGAGGTTAAGATGTGATAAAGATGAAGAAAATTCAGAAGTTTTTCAAAGTTTGCTGATGAGCATTTTTGAGCAATGTGAAAGAAAAAGGAAGAACAGAGAGTAAACTTTTTGGAAGAGTTCCTCAGATCCTCAAGGTATATATTTTATTCATAAGAAACTTGTGTATTTTAATGGAAATAACAAGTTTAGGGGAGGATTGTTGGGAATAAAATGTTCAAGTCAAAGAGCCTGCCAGATGAGCTATTGAGCCTGCTAGTTGATTTTGAAGAAGTTGAAGATGTACTAACAGTACCTTCTGGGCAAGAAGGTACTGCTAGTTGAAGAAGGTCTTGCTTAGTTGAATGTCAAGTTGATAGATATTTATTAGTAGATATTTAGTTGTATTATTAGTCTTTGTACAATGTAATACGTTAAGTAAATGTAGTTCAGTCTTCTATGTTGTGCAAAAGAATATACAGAGTAGTTTACATTGGAAATTGTAAATAATAGTAGGCTAGAAAAGTCCAAGTATCTTATTATATTGTGCAACTTGACAACATGTAAAAGGATTCCTTATCTTATAAAAGGATCCCTTAGTCACCACCTTTGAATCAATCTTTTTCCAACTAATAACCTTAGCAATATCCAAAACAGAACAACCTCTCTAGTAACTTAGTTACTAATTCACAAATCCTTTACAAATTAAAGATTCAAGGTTACTTTGTAATCCTGGTGATAGTTAGATCATCCGTATTATTTCATCAATAATATTGAATCGTTTTGTGTTACTAACGTTGTGTTCTTTGTTCATTATAACTCAAGTTTACATTCTCACCACCTTTTGTTTCTTTTAAGTGTGTTATAGTAGATTCCGCATACTAAAGCACATTCATTCCTAAATATCCCAAACACATTATTAAGATAAACATCCCAAGTGTTTGTATAATCCTTCACAAAAGTTTTCTCTGGTCAGACTATACCAAAACTTTTACATATTGAAGAGCGACTAAGTGTTAATTTTGTGAAGTTATTTTATTTACATCATGCTTAAAAACCCACACTACGGAAATTAAACCTCTATTTTAGACCTTATCAAGCTTTTGTATGTTAACAAATTTGATATATGTGAAATTGTCTTATCTAAACCGCATTTAAAAATTCGTTTCGCTAAACTTTAAAATTTTCAGGGTCGCATAAATTTACTCGACTGTTAACCTCAAGCAAAGAAAATTGTGTCTTTTAAATTATTGATTTGGTCGGATTTGTGTGAACGCATACTCAAATAAAAATTTCGAACAACATTTTTATCAATACCTATAAGCAAGAAAACGCGTAATCTCAGAACAAAAATTAGGATCAAACCTCGAAATGCCTAAGATTGATAATAGCGATATACCATACCTTAACACTATTCCTTCGAAGTACAACTTTTCCACTCATCCTGTAAGATAAGATTTTCACCCTGGTAGAAGCACGTGAAATTGAATAAGCAGTTACTCAAGAGACGAAGTGCCCTTCCAGAGTTTTAGTTAGCACAATCACTTTGGCACATGGCATCACTTTCACTTAGGATAATAAGAGATCACATCAGACCGTAAGACCTCTCGCTTCTTTCTATAACGGGACAACATCCCTCGACAAAGTACCCACCTGACTTAGACCGCTATACCACAAATCACTAGTCAAAATACACCATAGCTCCACCTTAACAAGATAAGCACTTGAAATCACGAGCAGTATCCGATGATAACTTTTGAGCGTTCCCAATCATTGGCATCCGAATTTGCCCTTAGTTCCCTTGACTCATGGGCCCTCACTCTTGACTAGCCATGTAAGCCTACGGACATGTTATTCTTTGTCATTCTCACCAAATGACTTATTCCCTTAAGTTCTCTATAGTTGCCATGAGAATAATAGCGATATCTAGCCTCATTGTTCTAATTCAAATGGGATCCACCTGTTGGGAATTAAATATTCAAGAAGTTTAATATCGGGTTCTATTCAAAGAAATACTCTAAGTATGATTCTGCTGCTAGTGCATTTTGTTCCTGCTGCTAGAACATTTGATTCTGCTGCTAGCAATAAATGATTCTGCTGCTAGGCTTAACATTCTGCTGCTGAAGGATTCTGCTGCTAGCATTATCATTGCTGCTGCTAATGTACATTCTGCTGCTGAGTGGATAAGTATGAAAAGATATTATGTATATTTTGGTCAACAATATACGGTAGATAATATCTTACCCCATGTGCTTAGTTAACAAGTTATGTACACAGATACATGTTGTATCTTATGTACTGACACACTCAAGATAAGTTAGCAAGTAGTTCGACTAGACTTTAAGCAATATTGTAAAGATCTTCTTGGACTATAAAAGAAGATCTTAGACTAGATATTAAGTGTTGGTTGTTGTGTTAAAAATACTTAGAACTTTCATATCTGTTAGAAAAAGAACAAACAAAAAAAATATCACAAGTAAGAAAAACTTAAGATTCAAGGTTGTAACCCTAGTGATATCTCAAGATCACTCGTATTATTATCTTAATAATATTGAATCGTTTGGTGATAATCTTTCATTGTTCTTTGTCATATAACAAACACAACTGTTCCATTTCCATAACACAAATAACCTTCTAAGTGTGATTAAGTAGATTCCGCATTCTTAATCATATTAACTCAATATATCATACACACAAAGTACAAAAGGTTTAACCACCTTAACCGTGCGACGAATCCCAAACAAGTGATTGTGATGATTTTGTTCTAGTTACTCGAATGGTGTGGACTTGGTTAAGAGTCACACTAGTCAAAAACTTGGTCTTAAATTGTGCCCGCGAGGTGTTTGTGAAAATGTGGACCCTCGAACCAAGTTGGAATCAAGTAGAATGAGGTCCACAAATCTTGGTCTTTTGCCGTTTTAGCTTACCTAGTAACTCCTTGTTATAAGTTGTGTTAAGATTTCACCTCGTCTATTTTGTGTTCATCCGGTGTTTACATTCATGTTGTGTTGCATTATGCTTAAACTCCTTGAGTTCCTAGTCGAATTATAAGCCCACAAAGTGTTTGAAATTGGATTTGAATAGAGTGTGTTGGATACTCAAAATTGGTATTTTGGTCCAAATTGGCTTAGCTTTACACTCGATACTTGGGTTTTGTTGTACTCAGCTCGAGGGTGTAAGACTTGAAAACTTGTGTGCTTGTAGTCGTACGTCTAATCGTGTTGTTTTCGCAACCTCACTGCTGGAACACTAAAGTTGCCTTCCAGTGAAAGAAGTGAGAATACCAAATGAATTGGACTACAAATAGCATATTGGAAAAACTCTTTTGTATCACTAACTTGGCGCTTGATTTTTTTTAGTACAAATTCTTACTCCATGGGCTGAAGCCCATCTATAGTTCCTGGTGTTCTCTTTTCTTCTTGGCGTTACCTAGCCCACGAACTCAAGGATAATCACATTGGGCCGAAGCCCATGTGACTTATGAAATGCAGCAGCCCATTCCCCTCCTCGACTCATATTCATATAACGCGACACTTTCTTTTTATTAAACTTGTGATTTTTAAACCCGAGACGACAACTTATAATGAAATTTGACAATAATTAGATATCGCAATATTAAAAACATGATTGTTGGTATATGTTTTACAAATAAAACTTAACAATCTTATACTTTAACGTCACGACCTATTAGACGACGCCACATTTTTTTTATACAAAAGCTTGACGTAGAAATTTCATATAGAAAATTTAATATGTTCTCTACTAGAATGAATAGTAAAACATTACATACTTTAAAATCATAACATAGCCAAATGAGAATTTAAACTTGTTCGTTAACTTGAATATGTATGATTAAAACCGATGTGTTTTACCTACGCTCTTAATAAAAATTTAAAATGACTTTCTTTTGTAAAACTTATAATTCATTAACACAAAGATTTATTATTTTCAAAGTAATTCTTTTATAATGAACGACTCGTATATACGTATATACATATTTGGAAAAACATCTCCTATTATAACTCACCATATATTGGTGAAAACTTTCCGACTTCACATTTTTCTTTTCCACAAAGACCGCACGTATATATATGAAAATATAAATATATACACCCGTACTCTCCGTTAAACGCCAACTATTCTATATATCGTTCACGTTAACATTCCACAGTCGTTATCCCTCGTGCGTATTTTTCCAACCTTTGTCGATTCAAAGAATCACTATCACCATTCTTTTGTACGTTCGTACACTCCGTTGAGCCAATAACTTCAATAATTAAAAAACTTGGTTTTCATTTAAATGTTGCCACACCAGCAACGACAACATAAACACTTTAAAACTTTTGAATTAAATTCGTGGAGTCTTGAACTTAGTCTGTTAACTAAATTATGCCATACTAATCTAGGTCACGCGTCGGAACTACCACCTACCATTTGACTCTATTGCATTTCAGACTACCACTACTACACTGAGGTGAGTCTGCCTCTACATCTCAAACATATAGGGCGATAGACAAGAGTGAAAAAGATAATCCAAAAGAGTCTAAGATTGCTAAAACAACTTCAAAGGACAACAAGATAAATCCTAATGTGTGTGCCTTACCTTCTACAGGAATAGAAAGCACCTCTAGGAGCAGCAGACTAAAGCCTAGGAGCAATACAAGGAACAATAGAGTCTCGCCTGCCTCTAAGAGTGAATGCAAGAATAAAACTGAAGAAGTAGAAGAACACCCTAGGAATTTACAGCTTTCGAATAAGAAACATATGTCATCTGGATGTAATGTTAAAAGTACTGATTCTAGTGCATGTAATGACTTTGTTTGTTTAATGTGCAAGAAATCTTTGTCTGCAAATGTTTGTGATGATATTGTTTCTATGAATGTGAATGTGAATGCCATGCCTGAACAGAAAGATGTTCCTCCAGAAACTAGTGCTAAGACTAGATATGTTAAAAGGCTTATTAAAGCAGCTAGGTCAACCACTAGTAGCATATTGCCTAGGAACTATCTTAAGTTGTGTGTATGGATTCCAACGGGTAGAGAATTCATTCTAGAAAATGGTAGATTAAAGGATCCAAGTGAACCAGCAAAAACATTCTATGAATGTGATTCGTCTGTTACCTCTAACCCCATGGAACCAAATGATAAACGGTTTCCAAATGCACAATCATCTGTTATTGACAGGTTATCGAAATATGTCTTTGGATTGTTGACTCGGGTTGCTCCAAGCACATGACCGGGAATCTGAAGCTGCTGATCAACTTTGTATGAAGTTCATGGGAACAGTACGGTTTGGAAATGATCATGTAGCACCTATTCTGGGTTATGGAGATCTTCAGTTTGGGAATTACTTAATCACTCGGGTTTACTATGTCGAAGGGTTGGGACACAATCTGTTTTCAGTTGGGCAGTTTTGCGATGCAGATTTAGAGGTTGCATTTAGGAGAAACACTTGCTTCGTTAGGAATTTGATTGGAGATGATCTCTTAACTGAAAATCGTGGCACCAATCTCTATGCTATCGACATTAACCAAATGGCCTCTTCATCACCAATCTGTCTCATGACAAGGGCATGCGAAACAAAGTCCTGGTTGTGGCACAGATGATTATCCCATCTCAACTTCGACACCTTAACTAAGCTAGCCTAAGACAACATCGTCACTGGTCTCTCTAAGTTCAAATACACCAAAGATCACTTATGTCCATCCTGTGAGCAAGGCAAAAGCAAACGGGCAACATACAAACCTAAAACCGTACCCAGTTCGGTTGACAAGTTACATTTGTTGCATATGGACTTATGTGGCCCAATGAGTGTTGAAAGTATCAATGGGAAGAAGTATATTCTTGTTATCGTCGATGACTATTCAAGATATACATGGGTAAAGTTTCTGAGATCAAAAGACGAAGCACCAGGCATCATCATCACCTTTCTGAAGCGCATACAAGTCTTACTTCAAGCTCCAGTAAGGATTGTAAGAACCGACAATGGCACAGAATTCACTAACCAGGAGTTAAGAACATATTTTGAAGAGACTGGAATCACTCACCAGACATCAGCTGTTATAACTCCACAGCAAAATGGGGTAGTTGAAAGAAGAAATTAAACTCTTGTAGAAGCTGCTCGCACAATGCTGATTTATTCTAGTGCACCGTTATTCTTATGGGCTGATGCTGTTGCCACTGCTTGTTTCACTCAGAACCGTTCCCTCGTCCATCCAAGATTCAATAAAACCCTATATGAGCTAGTGAACAACAAAAAACCCGAAATCTCTTACCTTCATGTATTTGGCGCCTTGTGCTATCCAACAAACGACAGAGAAGATTTGGGGAAGCTGAAAGCTAAGGGTGATATAGGAATCTTCATTGGTTATTCAGAAAACTCGAGGGCATTCAGGGTGTATAATCGTCGAACTAAAAGGATAATGGAGACGATGAATGTGAAGTTTGATGAGATTTCACAAATGGCTTCTGAGAGACTCGCTCTAGAACCTGCGCTTAACCCGATGGCTTCTAATCATACCGGATTAGGACCCGCACCAAACGTTCAAACTTCTGGACATATCAGTTCAGGACTCGTACCCCAAGGAGCTCAGTCAACTACTACGGACAAACCAACAAATCAAGAACTGAACACTTTCTTCGAGTTTATGTATGATGAGTACTATGGTGGAGCTTCGACAAATGCATCACAACAACGTTCCGCTGCACCCGCTCAAAATCATCAACCACCACCACCACCATCGCAAGATGCATCTACAACATTCGAAGCTGACGCACCAACTCCCTCAACATCATCAACATCTACTCCAGCAACTCTAGTAATTGAGATTGTGTTACCAAGAGTTGATGAGCAAAACCAAACCACACCAATTCAAGAAGAACAACAACAAAACGATGCTGTGTTAGAAGAAGAACCATTCGAAAACCCATTTGCAACGGATTCTGCTGAATCATCTTCAAGGTTACATGAACCATCTAACATGCATTCGTCAAATCCATGGTACCCTTCAACGTTACAGTGGACTAAAGACCATCCAATAGATCACGTTATTGGTGAACCTTCAAGGCCAGTACAGACGAGAAGACAACTCGCCACCGATTGCGACATGTGCATCTACGTCTGCTCAGTCAGTCTAAAAGAGCGAAAGAACATTCGAGATCCGATGGCAGACAATGCTTGGATTGAAGTGATGCAGGAAGAACTTCTCCAATATCAATTACATGACACTTGGGATTTGGTTCCAAGACCAATTGACAAACTTGTCATTGATCTTAAGTGGTTATGGAAGAACAAAAAGGATGAAAAGATGACTGTAATTCACAACAAAGCTCGTCTAGTGGCCAAGGGATTCAGGCAGGAAGAAGGGATAGATTTTGATGAGTCATTCGCGCCTGTAGCAAGACTTGAGGCAGTCAGGATTTTCTTAGCATATGCAGCTCACAAAAACATCACGGTTTATCAGATGGACATCAAGACAACATTCTTGAATGGAACTCTGAAAGAAAAAGTGTACGTGAGTCAGCCAGACGGATTCGTTGACAAAGATCATCCTGACTACGTCTACAAGCTTAAGAAAGCTATCTAGGGTTTGAAACAAGCCCCAAGGGCGTGGTATGATGAGTTATCATCTTTCTTGCTTCAAAACAATTTCACCAAAGGAACAATTGACCCGACCTTATTTACCAGAAAATTCAAAGATGACATTTTGATTGTTCAGATTTACGTGGAAGACATAATCTTTGGGTCCACTAATCCGAAACATTCAAAACATTTTGAAAATCTCATGAAAAGCAAATTTGAAATGTCCATGATGGAGGAATTAAAATTCTTTATTGGTTTACAAATCCATCAAACCCCGCGTGGTATTTTTATAAATCAAGCTAAATATACTATTGAGATTTTAAAGAAACATGAAATGGAAAATTGTGACTCTGTTGGTACACCAATGGTCACTTCACCCAAAATACGCACTGATTTATATGGGAAACCCATGGATCTGAAGAAATATAAGAGCATGATTGGTTCTCTCATGTATTTAACTGCTAGTCGACCCGATATACATTTTGCTGTCTGTTTATTAGCACGGTTTCAGGCAAGGCCTACCGAACTTCACCTCCAAGAGGTTAAACGGATCTTCCGGTACCTACGAAGAACCATTAACATGAGACTTTGGTATCCGAAGGATTCAAAGTTTACACTAACAGCCTTTTCAGATGCCGACTATGCTGGTTGCCAAGTTACCGCAAAAAATACATCCGGGGGAGCACAATTTTTGGGAGAAAAGCTAGTAGGCTGGTCATCAAGGAAACAAGACTGTACGGCGTTATTAACCGCAGAAGCCAAGTATGTGTCTCTATCTGCGTGTTGTGTCCAAGTTCTATGGATGAGGACACAACTCACAGATTATGGTTTTACTTTCGACCGCATACCTATGTATTGTGACTCGAAAAGTGCCTTAGCCATCTCGTGCAATCCAGTTCAATACTCCAAGACCAAGCATATTAGAGTCCGCTATCACTTCATAAAGGAATACGTTGAAAATGGTATTGTTGAATTATTTTTCGTAAAGACTGAATACCAACTCGCCGATCTATTTACTAAAGCCCTTCCAAAAGAGAGGTTTGATAACTTAGTTCGACGAATTGGAATGCGAAGCCTAACTCCCGAAGAGTTAGAAAGTCTTCTCGAAATTTCTTGAAAATGATTTCAAAAAGCTTCGCTATAAATATTTTTAAAAAAACAAAATACAAAATTTGAAAAACAACAAAAACAAAATATAAAAATAGAAAATCTTCAAAAATAAAAAAACAATATAAAATCGAAAAACCAAAAATATTCTTCTCACGACATGTCTCTCGTATAATCGATATTCTGTACGTATCTAGAAATGTCATTCAACAATGATACGGACATGTACAGATGCTTGAGCGAGAGTTCATTTAAATGTTTTCTAAAACATGTCGTTTCTTAAAAATTTCTTCACTACGGCTTTCGTATATTTCAGTACGAAACCCACGCTACATTGATGACTTCTGATTATTTCAGATCAGGACTCGTAATGTTAATGGCAAAATCAAAAAAATCCTTGAGCACATGATCAAGATTTCTCAAAAAGATTTTTCAAACTCTTTCTCAAAAATCTGTGCTCAAGAAAACTCCCTCTTAAACCCAAATGTTTAAAGATATGCTTTATTTAAGGGGGAGTATAAAAAGAAAAACAAAATGTTCCAAATCATGCTAAAATGATCCGTCTTTCTCTCCAAAAAGCTTTATTTTAATCAGTTGATATCAAAAATATCACTACATGCTATTTTTAAGGGGGAGAAGACATGATTAAAATGTGATCAAAAGTTTAAAGATCGTTGATTGAATCTCAAAAGAGCTCTACAAAAAGACTCAGCATGAACCCTCGAATTGACGAAAATTAAATGTCCGTAATCGAAAAGACTTGTCTGGGACGGGTAATAATTTCAAGCTGGTTATCCAGTGATGTAAACGTGTCTCGCAAAGGACTTGTCTGAGTAGAATGTACCAATTCGAGAGATGATCATTGAATATGACCGGGATGGGTAATAATTTCAAGCTAGTTCAACTAGTGATGTAAACGTGTCTCGCGATGGTCATGTTCATTGAAAGTCAATCATTTCAAATGTGCGAACTCTACCCAAAATGTGCAAAATTTATCTTAAAAATGCAAGAGCACATGTGAAGGGGGAGTATTTTAGAAAAATGCAAAACTCTCGAAGTGTTAACACAAATGTCTTTATTCATAAACACTTTGAGAGATTTTCACAAAAAGGTTTTATGGAAAGTGATCGATAAATCTAGGATAATCATGGAGTAATAAGGTGATTATGGTTAGGTTTATGTCCAATGATCCGCTAGAGCCAGAGGGATCTACCTAAGAACAATTCCAATAGATTAGAATTAGAAGTCCTTAGGAAAGATTAAAAAAGGAGTAAATGAGAAAGGGAAAGAAGGGGTTGAAGAATTAAAAAGAAAAGTTTAATGGAAGGGTGAAAAGAAATAGCCCTCCATGAAAACTTAGGGCAGAAACCGGGTCAATATATCTGCTGTCGGTATTCACTAAGGTGATACTGATATTGAAGACAAGACGTCATGGACCCAGTGGCGCGCTGCACCACCCTTCCTAGCCACTCAGATATCTCTTAAAAGATATTTGTTTCATTTCTCACGGAGAACACTGCATAATCTATGGGCCTCTCATTCCGAGATGTGTTGATATTGAAAAGGTGGCACTCTGCTCCATGCCTCCGACCAATAAAACCAAAACGCACATTATCGAGTCTAGAGCCATGAGATTCATCAAAAATCTCTTAGGACACAATTTCCATATAATACACTTGTGTTCGCCAAAAAGGACACAAGTTGTAAGAGTCTTAATGAGATCTACGGATCTTGTCTTACATCATGATGGTTATGTGCTTCAAATGGTCTACAGTCGTGGGGTGATCTTCAGCGACTCACTGAATCATGGGTGCACTTCGGTGTGTCCGTGTAAGCCCTTTCGAGGGTATCCGATTCAAAACGGCCTGGGCTAGGATTAGAGAAAGTCTTCACATTATGCTATTGACGATCTCAAAGTCCGAACCTGTAAGCGCTGGATGATTTATTGCTAACTGTTTTATGCAGGTACTAACGAAAGTCCATCTACCATCATCATATATCAAACATCTTCACCTCAGCATACTCATACTTATGAAGATCATCCTCAACAAAGCTCAACTGTAAAAGTTCAAGACAAAAGATCAAGTTAAAGACAAAGTGTAAAGACAAAGTCAAAAAGCTAATCAAGATGTCAAGAACAAGTTTATGTATCAAGTGAGGAAGGCATAAGTATGAAACTCAAGAGGTATGAGTATGTTGGAGGTCATGACATTATAATCACATGAAGATGCTGAACGAAGGCAAGAACAACCACAAAGACGATACTTTGAAGATCACATAGCATGAAGGAATGAAGAAACAAAGACTATTATACAACGACACACAAGGCACAAGACTATGAAGACGAAAGACCAAATCACACGGAGCATCATTTCTATGACCATCCCTTAGGGGGAGATTGTTAGGATTTATAAAAAGTGACGGTCATTGTAGTTGTAATATTTTTACTAAGTGTGTCGCTGTGTAAATTAGTTAATGTAAATTAGGGCTTGGACTTAAACTTATAGGCTAAGAGTTGTTTATTAAATAGCCCATGTCAAGTCCAAGCCCATCCATCTCAAGTAAACTATAAATAGCACCTTCCATCACCATTTGGAAGGTTGGCGCTCAGAGTGTTCTAGGTATTGTATTAAGGAGTTAAGTGTGTGAATAAAAGATTCTCTCATAATCCACCCTTCTCTCTTTAATCTTATCTAGTGATTAGTTGTATGTTAGGATAGATATCTAGGGATAACATACGCTTTTCCTTGGATTTGAGATTTGTTTCTCTTTATCCTTATAAGGAAAGATATTTTCAAAGAAATCTGCTTCAGCAGATTCTATAATTGTGTTGTTGCTTATGTCCTCTACATTGGATTTGTAAACCAGGAACCTATAAGCAACACTATTCTTTGCTGGACCGAGATAAACACAATCAACTATTTTTGGTCCAAGTTTGGTTCTCTTTAGTAAAGGTATTTGAACCTTTGCCAAACAACCCCACAGTTTCATCCTTTTATAAGAAGGTTGCTTTCCTTTCCATAATTGATATGGAGATTTATCACTCTTCTTATGAGGAATTTTATTCAACACTGTATTTGCAGCAAGACATGCTTCACCCCATAGACTATGAGGAGCCCCTGAAGTAATTAACATTGAATTAATCATGTTCTTCAATGTTCTATTCTTACATTCAGCCACACCATTTTGTTGTGGGGTGTATGGGGCTGTTGTTTGGTGTACAATACCATAAGTAGAACAAAATTCAGCAAAGTCATTGGATTCATATTCTCCTCCTCTATCAGACCTTAGAATTTTGATCTTTTTGTCTAGTTGATTTTCAACTTCTGCCTTATATGTCTTAAACATATTCAAGGCTTCATCTTTGGTATTTATTAAGTACACATAACAAAATTTGCTGCAATCATCAATGAAAGTAATATAATAATTCTTTCCTCCTCTTGATGGTGTTGCTTTAAAATCACATAAATCTGTATGGATTAAACCAAGTATTTCATTTGATTTTTCTACAGATTTGTGTGAATGACTTATGTATTTAGATTTAACATATATCTCACACTTGAATATTTTATCCATTGTGCATTTAGGAAACATGCCTAAGTTTATCATTCTTTGCAAGGAACGGAAATTAACATGGCCTAATCTAGAATGCCATAAGAAAGAAGGATCAATCATGTACACAGAAGCGGTGCTAGTGCCCGCGTTATTATTATTATTATTAACATTGTCATTAGTTACAACACTTAGTTTAAAGAGTCCCTGATCAAGGTAACCCTTTCCTACATACACACCACCCTTGGTAATTACAAATTTATCTGATCAAATACAAGTTTAAATCCCTTATTACTAAGAATAGGGCCAGAAATCAGATTCTTGGTGATGTTAGGCACACGCAACACGTTTGAGTGCACAAGATCTTTTCCAGAAGTCAACTTCAATATGACTTTGCCTTTTCCTTCAATTTTTGAAGAAGTTCCATTCCCCATGAACATTGGTTCAGTTTCACTCACCTTTTGGTAAGATACAAACATCCTTCTTGAATTACATATGTGCTTTGTTGCACCAGTATCAAACCACTAATCAACATCATTCGTGGTTAAGAAGGCTTCAAATACTCTAGCAAATTCTGTTGGAGATTCCATATGGTTTGCTTGGTTGGAATTTCCTCCAAAATTTCCCCCTCCATGTTCTTTCTTGTGGCGACAATTCTTAGCTTTATGACCAGGTTTCCGACAGACCCAACAATGATAAACTTTCTTGAAGTTGTTCTTCTTTTGTTGGGTGTAATCCTTCTTTTTATCCTTGGACGAATTATGTCCAGAACCACCACCCTTTTTGTTGTTTTTGTGGTAGTTCTTCGGTTTGGAAGAGCTTTCTCCAACCATGTTTGCATTTGGTTCTATCGAATTTACATCAGCCTTTTCTTGCATCCTGTTATCTTCCTCAACACGAATTTTAAGAACAAGTTGCTCAAAACTCATATCGTTAGTCAAATGTTTAAGATATAACCTAAAATTTTTCCAAGATTGAGGCAATTTTTCAATAATAGAACCAACAAGAAAGTTAGAGTTTATACCCATGCCTTCTACTTCCAATTCATGGACTATGATTTGGAGTTCTTTCACTTGCTTCACAACAGGCTTTGCATCATTCATCTTGAAGTTCAAGAATTTGCCAACAACAAACTTCTTGGAACATGCAACTTCAGTCCTGTATTTCTTTTCCAACGATATCCATATATCCTTTGCATTTGCAAAGGTAGAATAAATATCATACAAGGAATCATCCAAAGCATTCAAAAGATAATTTCTGCAATTATATTCATTATGATTCCATTGTGAGGCGGCCCTTTCATATTCTGCCACTTGTGCGTCAGTAGGAATATTCTGTCCTTCCACATACGGATCAGTTGGTTCAGGATCCGTGAGAACATTTGACACATGCAACGTTGTCAAATAAAACAACATCTTTTGTTGCCAACGAAGAAAATCAGTTCCTTTGAACTTTTCAGGTTTTTCAACATGCGGTTTATGCATCGCTTGATCCATCTTTGAAATTTCTATTTAAGATTGTTAGGAAATTTATAAATGTAATACAAATTGTTTTGTATAGAATCGTAAGATTACAACAACAGATTGAGGCCTGCGATTAGCAGTGTCCTTAAACAGAAATTCGTCCTATCTAGTACGAACTGTTTAGAGGATACAACAATCAAATCAAGTATGAAACTTGAATCTAGCGAATCGGGTATGTTTCGATGATGGAAATGTATGAGGTTTTTGTGTTTTTGATGATCCCAAAGTGAAAAATTCGTCCTCTATATATAGGCACATGGTGACCCTTCAAAACAGTTACAATACCTCTTCAAATGGCATTAGAGACACTTCTTTTCGTAACAGTCACAATGGTTCAGAGCGACAGAATAACCGTCGCTAACTGCCACTGGTTCAAACAGTCGCGATGGTTCGCTCAATGATGCCTTTTTAATAGATATAACCGTAACCATTGCGATTAGACGCGTCTTTACCATAATGATGCTCAATTAGAGACGGTTTAGTGACAGAAAAACTGTCACTAATCTCTAATTCGTGGCAATCACTAAAAACAACAAAACCATAATAAGTAATGTTCCATCAGTCTTGTAATGGGGGAAGCTCCTGTACTACTGGAGTCTGGTGATGATGAGAATGCAATTGCGACAATCTTTGGTGGCAGTGGAAGTGGTGTAGAAATAGTGGGGTTTGGTGCTGAACAAGTTATTTTAGTACGTGATGAACATACGAAAGCTGAAATTTGTGAATACGTTGGAAGACAAGCTCTTGTTCTTACTATAGTGGAGTGTAAAGGTCTTGAGTTTCAGGTGTGTGTTTTAATCGTATCATGAACTTTTGTCACTCAAATATTAATACTAATATTTTATTTTTATTTTAGGATGTGTTGTTGTACAATTTTTTTGGGTCATCCCCTTTGAAAGGCCAGTGGAGACTTTTATATGAATACATGAAAAAACATAATTGGGTTGATGAAAAACTTCCTCAGTCTTTCCCGACATTCAGTGAGGAAGGACACAGTGTTTTGTGTTCTGAGTTGAAACAATTGTATGTGGCCATAACTCGAACGAGGCAAAGGCTATGGATTTGTGAGAACAAAGAGGAAATCTCCAAGCCAATGTTCGACTACTGGAAATTGAGGGGACTAGTTCAGATGAGAAAGTTGGATGATTCAATGGCACGGACTATGAGGGTCGCAAGCAGCCCTCGTGAGTGGCGGGAGCGCGGAAATAAGGTTACTTTTTTTATCTACTACTGGTTCAATTTTATCATATGTTGTTATTTTATTTGCCTTATTTGACATGATTATTATATGGTGTTCAGTTTTTTTATGAGAAGAATTTTGAGATGGCAATACTATGTTTTGAGAGAGCTGGGGACACAATGTGGGTAAAAATGGCCAAAGCATCTGATCTCCAAGCATCTGCTGATCAAATGCGGGGAACAAATCATGAAGCTTTTCTAGGTTATGTTAGAGAAGCAGCAGAAATGTTTGAGTCTATTGGGAAACTCGAGTATGCTGCATCATGCTATTGTGATTTGGGGGAGTATGAAAGAGCTGGTAACTTCTTTTTATAACATAAATCATCGTCTTTAGATTAAGTGATTGCATTAGTTTAATCATCATTTATAATGTAGAATAAAAAAGAAATTAAATAAAAGAGGAACGCGTCAATGGGTCAAACTGTTTGGATGCATTGTAATAATAAGGCTTTTTATCATTACCTAACCCACCGATCAACTTATGAATGATTTGACTTGGGTTGTGTTGTGTTTGAACTTAAATGGGTCAAATGTATTAAATAAAAGATTATCTAAAACGGGAACGGGTCAATGGATGCATTGCCCAACCCACCAATCTTGTTACTCCTAATTTGGAATCTTGTGTGTTTAGGGAAAATATATTTGTACACACCTGGAAAGATTGATGCAGCAGCAGAGTGTTTCAGTCTAGCAGGGTGTCATAGTGAAGCTGTGGAAGCTTACGCCAAGGGAGATCGGTTTTCCAATTGTCTGTCGCATTGTAGAAAAGGGAATTTTTTTTATAGAGGGTTGGAGTATATAAAGGGTATGTTTGGCAACAATAGTTGTTGCTGGTGCTGGTGCTGGTGCTGGTGCTGGTGCTGTTGCTGATGCTGATGCTGAAAAAGATTAAAATTATAGATTTTTTAGCAAACTAGCTGAAATTGTAAATTAAAAGTGTAAAATGACATAATTGAAGATTATTTTGTGAAAAAAAAACTATAGCCCACATAATCTTTCATAAGTTGGTTCAAGGAGCTTTTATTTTTGGAGATTATTTTTACTATAATCTTTCATAAGTTGTTCAGCCAAACAATACTACTTTCTAGACAAAAGATTATTTTGTGAAAAAAAAATTGTAGCCCCCATAATCTCTCATAATTTGCGTCACCAAACACAGCCAAAATACTGGAAGGAAAGTGTTAATTTTCAAAGTAAAGAATTTCAACAAATTGTGCAAGAGTTCTTAGAAAGTTGTGCCTTTGAATACCATGGGCATGATGATCCTAAATCCATGATGAAATTTGTCCAGGCATTTTATTATGTGGAATCTAAACGTGTGTTCTTGAGGTCCTTAGGTCGCCTTGATGACCTTTTATTGTTGGAAGAAGAATCGGGTAAGTTTCTTGAAGTTGCTGAGCTGGCAAGGTCATTGGGTGATGTTTTAAAAGAGGCTGATCTTTTGGAGAAGGTTGGACAGTTTAAGGAGGCAGCGGTTTTGTTACTTTGGTATGTATATTTTAGCTCGTTATGGGAAAATGGAAACAGCGGCTGGCCATTGAAGCAGTTTCCTCAGAAGGAAGTACATTGTGAAAAAGCCAAGTTGCTTGCCAAAATGCAGTCTGATGTTTTATATGATTTTGTTAGTGGTGAGCTTAAAGTACTCTGTGATCACTACAACAGCTTGCCTGAGCTACAGATCGGTTTGGACATTACTCAGAAAAACAGGAGTCTAAAGGGAGAGATCTTGTTGATTAGGAAAACCTTAGATAAGCATCTTCATTTGAATGTCTCAAAGTATGAGTGGGAGGACGAGTTACCAGTCGATATGAATAAGCATTGTGAAGACAAGATGTTTCAGAACCAGGTTTCTGTTAGAACACTGGTTTTCTATTGGAATTTATGGAAGGAGAATGTTATGAATATCTTCGAGAGTCTTGGAAGTTTCAATAATGAAGAACCAGATAGAGACGAGCTTTATGTTTCAGAACCAGGTTTCTGTTAGAACACTGGTTTTCTATTGGAATTTATGGAAGGAGAATATTGTGAATATCTTCGAGAGTCTTGGAAGTTTCCATAATGAAGAAACAGATAGAGACGAGCTTTATATTGGTTTCAGTTTGATCTATTTTGGGGTGAGGAAACATGATGTAAATGGTAACATGGTTTACTTGTTAGTTAACAAGGATGCTGATTGGGTAAGGAAGTGGGGTCAAAAGGGTCTTCATATGGACGGGAATTCTCTAACTATTGATGGAAGGGAGTTGGTGTTTGCTATTCGGTCTTATTGGCAGTCGGAATTACTCACTGTGGGTACAAAGGTACTTGAAACTCTTGAAGCCCTTCATAAGTCGAAGTCAAACGGTCCTTCATTCCACCACAGCACATCTCTCCTTCACATTTTTGAGGTCTCCAAATTTCTTCTTGGATGCCAATATCTTAATATCACAAATCCTTATATAAAGAAGCTGCAATGTTACCTTGGAATTTCTTTGACTTACTTCGATCTTGTGTTTCCGTTAGACTGGCGGAAATCAATCTCTAAGGACTTAATTTCTTTAAGAGAAACTGATCTTTCAGTAAAATTTCTTGATGAAATAATTCTTCATTATGTTGACATGAAGGGTGACTTCACCTATCCGACAATAGGGAGGGTGATGACGATATGTCTTGGTTCAAAAACCTCAGCAGCTCTTTACGAGCATATCATTAATAAGCTTGAGGGGAATCGTACATGGAAGTCCATTGTTCAGAGTATTAGGGACAATGGATTGGAAAAGTTTGATGTCAGTCTTTTACATGATACTTTTGAAGCCAACTGAAAGCTTGCAGGCTACATTTCACCGGATAGTTTTGTGCATCTTTTGGACGGTCTTCTTTTCGTAACTAATTTTCTATATGAAACCCTCTACACTACTCGGTCTTCTTTTGTTGGATGGTTTACATATCTTCACTCTCCTGCTACTCCAACTAAACTGTTTCCAGATAAGAAACATGAACTTACACCCTATTTCATACTCTTTTATATTGATGTGATCAACAAAATATTAGAGAGTATGGAAGGTGTGGAATGAGAGATGCTTATCATTGAAAAATGCAAGCGTATAAATATACAATACATCTTAGGGTTAGAAGCAATGGGTCGAGCCCTACAATGATTACAACATGGGCTGAGATAATACATGGGCTGAGATAATACACTACACTAATACGCCCCCGCAGTTGGAGCGGGAGGAGGTCGAACACTCAAACTGGAGCGAAACTCGGTAAACAGAGGAGATGAAAGTCCCTTGGTGAAGATATCAGCATACTGGTATCTCGAAGGCACATGAAGAACACGAACATGTCCAGTGGCAACAAAGTCTCTTACAAAGTGGATGTCAATCTCAATGTGTTTCGTGCGTTGATGCCGGATGGGGTTGGTAGACAGATAGACAACACTGACATTATCACAATATACAAGTGTAGCAGTACGCAATGGTACAAGCAGCTCGCGAAGAAGGTTCCGAACCCATGCAGTTTCGGCAACAGCATTAGCGACACCACGATATTCTGCTTCAGCACTAGAGCGTGAAATAACATGTTGTCGCTTAGAAGACCAAGTAATAAGGTTGTCGCCGAGAAAAACACAATACCCTGAAGTGGATCTGCGAGTGGTGGGACATCCGGCCCAGTCAGCGTCAGAGTAAGCTGTAAGTTGAGAGGCCGGAGATGCATATAGTTGAATGCCATGATCAAGGGTGCCACGAACATAACGCAAGATGCGCTTGAGAGCTGTAAAATGATGCTCCCGAGGGTCATGCATAAATAAACAGATTTGCTGCACAGCATATGAGAGATCTGGGCGTGTGATTGTAAGATACTGAAGAGCACCAGCTAAACTGCAATATAATGTTGGGTCATCAACTGGGTTACCATCGGGTCCAAGCTTGGATTCAGTGTCAACTGGAGTCTTGTACGGGTTGCAGTTGAGCATGTGAGTACGCTCAAGTATTTCAGT